>JAKSZT010053770.1:8046987-8285878 GCA_026826555.1 Tolypeutes matacus
AATAAAATAAAATAAAATAAAATAAAATAAAATAAAATAAAATAAAATAAAATACACAAGCAAAATTCCCACAAGAGAAACAAATATGGACTTCATAAACCCTAGCTGAAAAACAGAAACCTAATGAGTTGTACACTTTGAGAACTTAAGAAAACATCATTAGCATTTAGCAATTGGCTTGTTTTTCCATTTCACACACACAAAAAGAATGTAATAATTGTATGATCAAAAGAAAACAAATTAATACTAGCGCTAAAAATGTTAACACTCAAGTCAAGATAGTTATATTACCCTTTTTTCCAAATAAGAGTAACTCCTCATATTTCACTCAGTCTATCATATTATGTAGAAAGGGTTATTAATAACATTATTACAGTTTCTCATTTTAATGTTTCATGAGTGTCACAGAGATTAAACTTAATAATATTAGATGGACATGGGTGTCCGCGTGCCATAAAATATCTATAAAATTGATTACTGACTATGCCCTCCACAGGGAAGAATAATCAGCAAATTAATATCTTAAGGTTATATTTATTCTTCTACTGTAGAAATAATTATTTAAATTTCTGAATGTAACTCTGAGCATTCAATACAGAACACCACTATATCGATTCCGTTGCATTTGACTCAACTTTTAGTGAGAATCCTACATGTGGAAAGCACTGTGCTCTGTGCTTTAGGGAATAAGGTACATAGCACAGTGAAAATATTATATAGACTCCAGAGGCAAAAAGGTACAACTCTGGCTCTGTGCCCATTACTGTTAAGTTATGAGGCCTTGTGGGATTAATAGCAGTACCTAGAGGTACTGCTAAGATTAAGTAAGAGAATGCAAACAAGGCACACCACTCCTCGGCACATTAGTATTCAGTACGTGTTAGCTTTCTTATTTTTACTAAATGAAACAAAACAGGTCCATAGCCATGAAAAAGATTGCAATTAAAGTGGTTGTTGAACCGAGAGTCCTGTAATGCATGATGTGGAAAATCAAAACTGCCCCTGGGAAGTCAGACATAACTTGCAATACTAACTGGGGAAGAACTTTTTAAAAATATAAGTTTTTAAACTGAAATGTTTAATAAAGATAGAATATCAAGGTATGGTGGTTGGAGGCCCTTCTAGCAGTATGTCTTCCAAAAAAAAGTGAAAGAGCAGAACCGAAGGATTCAAGTGATTGGCTTTTCTCCTATTTCCCTTAGAACTCAGCCTGCTGAAAGGACTAACACCAACCAACAATCATGAAGGCAGGGAATCAGAAATCACTGCATTTATAAACGGAGGTGTGAAGGGAGGAGAGAGAAATGACACTCAAAAAGCCAGACTCAAAAGGAGCTACTTGTCTTATTTTTGTATTAGTTCTGTTCCCAATTTTGTCTCCAAAAGTGTTTGCATCTATCTCATTTTATGTATTTCAATTTACTTAAGGCCTTTAACTAATAGAAAATTCTCAATGACAGTGACCTCTTCTATTTAACTTATTTAGTGTAGTAACAAGCAAACTCCATATGCCAGAAATGGAAGTAGAGTCACGCAAATGTTTAGTAGGTTTTTTTCTTTTTTTTCTTTTTTTGATCAAATTTCACTAGCCAAAAGTCATGAACTGCCAATATCCAGAGAGGGCAGAATATTTCTATCAATACTTGTAACTAAATTCACAGACTACATGGAAAGCTTTTTTGAGTGTCCTGTGATGTTAAAATTTATTACTCTAATTGCATTTCCTTGGTCAAATCACTTGAGTTCTGTATGCCTCAGTGTCCTCAGACGCAGAAAGAGAGCACTGTGTTTAATGATCTCACCAGACAATGCCAAGTCTGAAATTATTTGATATTAATGCATTAAAAAGCCACCAGATTCATAGTTACATGCTATAATATTGAAGGCTTGACATATTAGTCTGTTTTCTTTTTTTTTTTTTTTTTTTTTACCGGGAGGTCCCAGGGAACGAACCCGGGTCCCTCCATATGGGAGACGGACGCCCAACCAGTTGAGCCACATCCAACCCCCTGGTCTGTTTTCTTTTATTAGACACTGTCCTATGCTCTTGAGGGACTGTTGTCCCTCTAATTGAGAACACAGCACAACTCCCCAGGATGGGAGTTTAATATTTTCTTGTTTATTGTGTAGGTCTCTAAACACTGATATAACACACATGACAAGAAACACATAGAAGCCTGCCCTAGGTGTGCCCTATCCCATATACCACCCCCCCACCCGACACCCTACTCCCTCCCCTGCCATATTTGCCAAAAGAACATTTCCAACAATGTAGGTTTAACCACAGACCTGCAAATCCCCAAAGTTCATGTGCTCCTTCCCTCGACCCTCCCCCCAGTCCCATGGATAGTGCAACCCAATCCCCCCACTCTACTCCCATTCTCAGATTAGCACCACCAAACCCAATCATGTCACTGCACCACTGTCAAGTAAATCCACTGCCCAACCACCCCCTTCCACCTTATCATAGATTTTGCCCTATGGGCATCAGTTTATCACTCTCTACTCTCTTTCTGTCTCCTGTAAACCTATCTTTCAGACTCTAGCTCTGTAAGTCTGCTCAGTTTGCTTAATTCATATCAGTGAGGTCAAGTAATATTTATCCTTCAGTGCCTGGCTTACTTCACTCAACATAAGGTCTTCAAGATTTATCCATGTTATCCTATGTGTTAATACTGCATTCCTTCTTACAGCTGAGTAATATTCCATTGTCTGTATATACCACAGTTTGCTTATTCATTCATCTGTTGATGGACATTTGGGTTGCTACCAACTTTTGGCAATAGTGAATAACACTGCTATGAACATTGGTGTGCATCTATCTGTTTGTGTCCCTGCTTTCAATTCTTCTGAGTATATACCCAGCAGTGGGATTGCTGGATCATATGGTAGTTCTATAGTTAGCTTCCTGAAGAACCACCAAACTGTCCTCTATAATGGCTCACCATTCTACATTCCCACCAGCAGTGGATAAGCGTTCCCTTTCCCTCCACATCCTCTCCAACACTTGTAGCCCTCTGTTTTTTAATAACCACCAGTCTAATGGGTTTAAGGTAATATCTCATTGTAGTTTTGATTTGCATTTCCCTGATAGCTAGTGATGTTGAACATCTTTTCATGTGCTTTTTAGCCATTTGTATTTCCTCTTTGGAGAAGTTTCTATTCAAATCTCTTGCCCATTTTTTCAATGGGCTGTTTGTCTTTTTATTTTCAAGATGTAGGATTTCTTTTTATATGCTGGATATTAGGCCTGTATCAGATAGTTGGTTACCAAATATATTCTCCCATTGATTAGGCTGCCTTTTCACTTTCTTGACAAACTCCTTTGAAGCACAAAGTTTTTAATTTTGGGGAGGTCCCATTTATCTATTTTTTCCTTCGTTGCTCATGCTTTGGGTGTAAGGTTTATGAAACCATTTCCTACTAAAAGATCTTGTAGATGCTTCCCTACATTATCTTCTAGGAGCTTTAATTAGCACTATACTTGATAAATATATGTCCCAGAGACTTAAATCTGTGGTTCATCCATGTGCCCATTGAGCCTGAATTTCACCAGAGTTGCAACACCTACTCTCCAGTTCATTGGACCTACTAACAAGGAGATGATGATGGACAACGCCCATCCCAAAGAACAGAGAGTGCCTGCAACTGCAAGCAAGGTAGCTTCATCCATCTGCTCCATGGGATCTAAGCCCCCTCTTAATTAGAAGCAGAGTGGACATTGTTAGCCCCATTTGGCAAAATAACCCGCCCGCAACCCCCAACTGGTAACCCCCAGCCGGTGCCAACAAGTCTCCTCTGCCCCGATAACAGATGGCCAAAACCCCCACCCTCTGTCCCTGGAAGACAGAATGTACATTCCAACACGTACACCTTATCCTCCCCAAGACCCGCTCCCAACAGAGTAAAAGTCAGTATTTTTTCACTGTTCTCACTAATACCCCACCCCTAGGCTATTTAAGAGCAAACCTTAGCCAGTCAAGGGGCTAAAGTCTCTCTTCAGAACCCCACCATGCGGGCCGGCTGAAGTCTAGCTTCAGACCCCCACCGTGCCGGTGATCTAATAAACTTTCTCTGCCTGAACTTTGATCTGTCTCCAAGCCTCATTGAACCAGGATCTAAAAGGCATCACCATTCCCAAATCCTCAAGATTGGGGAATGAACAATGGACAAAATAGACTTATTATTATTCTACTATAGACTTATTATTATTCTAGACATGGAAGAACTCTTAGCATTGATGTAAAGGCAGTGGTCACCAGAAGTTCTGAAGGATGGGAGAGGGAAGCTTAGGGGTAATATGGGGTTATTTTCGGGACATTGGATTTGTCCTGTATGACATTGCAGTGACAGATACAGGCCATTGTATATTTTGCCATAACTTACAAAATTGTGCAGGACAAAGTGTAAACTATAATGTAAACAGTAGTCCATGATGAGTAGCAATGTTTCAATATGTGTTCATCAATTGTAACAAATGTACCACACTAATGAAAGATGTTGTTGATGTGAAAGTGTGGGAGGGGGATGGAGTGGGGCATATGGGAATCTCTTATATTTTTTATGTAACATTTATGTAATCTAAAGCTTTTTTAAAAGTAAAAAAAAATAATTATTAAAAAAAAGGCCACCAGGATCTCAAAACACATTTCATGCAGGAGCTTTCTTCATTCAAGTACAAATACCTGAAGGTGAACCTTTGCTGTTAATTTAAAACAATTAAGCCACAATCTCAAATCAAGGAAACTTTACCCTCTCCAGATCATTTCAGCAATGTTTTTGCCTTACATAAATATGAGAATATACGTTCCCAAAGAAATCAGTGCTTTGGCAGTGAGGTAAAAGTGAACAAAACATCTGAAAATCTTTATCATGATATGAACCTACTTTATGAGCTAAAAATTTTCTCGTTAAGTGTAAAAATGAAATACAAATTTAGTGCAAAGTAAATATGACCTTGTTTGCACTTGTGTAAAATTCAAGGAAATGTACAGAAAAATATTTGCAACTTTTACATCTATCCATTTAAGCAACTCATTAAAACATACATAGATGGCCCCAAATTAAATAATCAGTTTAAAATGGAAGGACCAGGGATGCTGAGGATGAACTAGAAAATAATAGTTGGGAAAACTTCAATTATGTCTTTGAGATCTTAAAATATTTCTGAATTGCCCTGTGTATTAGTCAGGGTTCTCTCGGGAAACAGAATCAGCAGGAGGTATCTGTCAATAAAATGAGATTTTAAAAGAGTCTCTCACGCGACCATGGGGATGCACAAGTCCAGGTTCCACAGGCAGGCTACAAACCAGTGGCTCCGATGAAAGCCCGATGAAAGGTTGTTGATGAGTTCTGGGAGAAGTTGCCTGCCCAACGACGAGTTGGGAAATTCTCTGAATGTTGAAATCACGTCCCCTTTTAAGTCATTCAACTGATTGGATAAAAGCACCACCCATTGATGATGTAATCTCCCTGATTGATGCAGATGTAATCAGCCATCCATGCAGTAAACTCACTGGTGATTGAAGTCCATAAATGCTCTTGTATTACAATTAGCCCAGTGCTTGCTGGAACAAACACCTGGACACAATTACCTGGCCGAGTTGACACATTAGCCTAACCATCACAATCCACCCCTTGGCAACTCAGCAATCATACACATTACTCTAAACCATACTGTCTCTATGTAAAAACAATAACAGACAAGCACACATATATATTTCTGCCTAACAATGTTCAACTCCCCTGCGTACAACCGGAAACGCATTAATTCCCCCACAGAACAAGGTGCAAGTCCTTGGGTAATAGTCACTCTTAAACTTGACATCCTTAAATATTATGACATGGAATTAATACAACTTTTCATGATAGGGGAAAAGGCTGGGGGAGAAAACAAAGAAATTCATTTTGTGTACATATACAATCATATTCATTAGTCAGCAGGGTGCTAATGTGAAATACCAAAAATGAGTTGGTCTTTATAAAGGGTATTTATTTGGGGTAGAAGTCCACAGATACCAGGCCATAAAGTGTTAAGTTTCTTCTCTCACCAAAGTCCATTGCCACGTGTTGGAGCAAGACAGCTGCCGACGTTTGCCAGGGTTCAGGCTTCTTGGGTTCCTCTCTTCCCGGGGCTGCGTTTCTCTCCCGGCTTAGCTCCTGTTTCCTCCACAAGGTCAGCTGTAGACGATCAGGTGAACGGCTCGCTTTTCTTCTCCTGGGGCCTTCTTTCCAACATCAAAACTGCTTCTCCAAAACTGCTTCAACTCTGTTCTTTGCCTTGCCTTTTATATTCAATTCCGCACCCACCAAGGAGTGGGGCTCAATGCCCTACTGACATGGCCCAGTCAACGCCCTAATCATAACTTAATCATGCCCAGATTAACAGATCAGTTTACAAGCATGATCCAATTATATTTTTGGAATTCATAATTACATCACACTGCCCAATTGCAACACCCTGATAGCCATCTTGTTCCTCCATCCCACTCTCATTCCTCATTATTTCCTTCTATCCTCCCATAAGACCTTGGGCAAAGCCTCTCAATGGCAACAGTGTTGTTCAGTGTTAAACTGGCTGCCTCTTGTTTGCTCTCACCACTATACTATTAGGTCCTTTAGGACAGGAACTGTGCCATTTTATCTTTGGATTGCCAGTGCCTAATGCACTATTGAATAAATAAACCTAAGTATGACATTACAGATAGCACAGAGTAATAACCCTTGATAAGAGAAATTGTTTACTGTAACTTCTGGATAATAGAATTTTCCTTCATAGGATAGCATGCTTATCCTCTCAAGTGAGAGAGAGGATATATGTTTTTCTGGTGACTTGTAATAAAACCTTTGGAAAATCAAAACTTACAGTGAGTGGTTCAGGAAGATTTTTGAGATAAGAAAATCTAATCTGTTAGAACAAAGTATGAAAGATTAACTAATATTAGTGTTTCTTTAAAGTAAAATTCTTGACTAACTGGGAAATTGTAGCAGAATACTATTTCAATATTTTGAACTTTGAGTAGTGTTTAATAGCATTCTACCTTACTAAAGTTCACTAATATTTCTCTCAGTATTACTGTGTAAGAGAATAATTTTCATCTTCTAGATTAAAAAATATTGGAAATTAATATCATTTAGCAATATCCACACCCACATTCCCTTAAACAACCATAGTTAACCACTTGCTAATTCTGTATCAACAAAGTCTGAACAGGTACTTCTTTAATGATGGGAAATTTTGCAAAAAACAAAACAAAATCCTCCCCTTGCTCCATTTCTCAGGTCCTGCAAAGGGCTGAAATATTCTCTATCTCCATTTCCTCTCCTCTTAGTTTCTCTTAAATCCTCTTTTATACTTGAAGGTTTTGTTCATTTGTTTAGGATGGGAAATATCACATAGCATGCTTGAATGCTGATAGGAATGACCCAGAAGAGAGGGCAAATGAATGATGTAATATAAAGTCTAAAGGCTGATAGTTTCAAGTTATAGTCAATACTTAAGAGGAAATATCATGTAAGAGCTTAGCCTCAATTTCATTCATGGGTAGAGCTAAGAGAACTCAATTATGTATATGAAATCCAAGGCCTTATGTCTTTTGTCCAAATAGAAGGGAGAACAAGGATGTATTCAACACTACCTATTTTTAATGCAAATAGAATTTTTGTCTATTGTTCTTCATTGATATTATTATTCTGCCTTTTTTCAGGCTCAACAGGAATCTCTCTGTCTGACTATAACTCAAGAGCTGGAGAATTTAACCAATCTCTCTCCTGACCCTTTATTGTAATCTTTAAAATGTACCCAGTGGAATCTCAAGACCACAAAATTTTATTCCAAAGTAATATATTTTACATACAAAGGTCTCTTTTTGATCACCTTATAATTCTCAATAAGAAAAATATGTTTATAAATTCCAATTTCAAAAATTCCAGTGACCATAAGGCTCTAAGTGTTTAAAAATATTTTCCCAGAAAGAGTAATCATTTCAATTACTGACAGTACACAACTGGACAGAACAACACAAATTACAAATCATGTTAAATTAGTTTTAAAATAAAAAAGTAAAACTGTATTGGAAATACACCTCTGGGATGGATATGGTTTCTCGTTTTTCAGTTAGTTAATAAATTCATTGGCAGAATATTACTTATTGCTATAATGAGAAGAGCTCAGCATCAGTCAATATTATTTTTAATGGAAGCACTGAGAAAACTTGTTAACATAAATACATAGATATGGATGGAAGAGTTTTGTTCTAAGGACAGGACTCAATTCTTTAATTTCCTTCTGAGGCATAACAAAAATCAATAATGATTTATCATGAAATATTCAATTCTGTTAAAACAACAACAACAATAAACAAACAACCATCCTGCATTGAGAAGGATCTGTTACCCAATGTTTGGCATCCTTTACTTTCTCAAGCCAACGACCATAAATTTCTCACTTTTTTTCTACATCCTGGTATTTTTTCCACCTTGAAGCAATCATCACTACAATATTAAGAATAGGTGATGGGGGCAGATATGGCTCAACTGGTTGGGCGTCCGTCTCCCATATGGAGGGACCTGGGTTCGATCCCCGGGACCTCCCGGTAAAATAAAAAAAAAAAAATAATAAATAAAAAAAAGAATAGGTGAGCAGTTGGTCTTTCTTTTGAAGAGCAGAAGGGTGTCTGTGAGAGGGTGCCTCCTGAGGGAGATGCATTTTAGGAAGGGATACATATGAATGGAGAAGTTCTGGGCACTGATTCTCTTGAAACTATCCATGTGCCCATGAACCCCTTGGAAAGTCTTCACGAATCCCCAGTGGCACAGGACACCCAACTTGAGGGTCACAGCTCTGGACTAGATTGGTGCAGAGGAAGGCATCCACACTCATCAGAGGGTGGGGCAGGAGAGGAAGTGCTAGTGAGCATTCTGGATTCTAGGAATTATTCTCCTTTATGTTTTAAAGGGACAGGATTTGGGGGGGGGGATCTATGGATATTTAAAAATAGAAGGAAAAACCCAAGTACAAATTAAGCCTAAGTACAAATTAAAAGCCTAAGTATTGATAAATTTTTCCATTTAATGCACATGTGGCATTTGACTATAATTCCACATCATATATGCAACAATCACCAACTCTGCAAAGCTATATGCTGAGCACTGTGCATTTTACAGGCATGGTTTTGTTTATACTTATAGTAATGATATGAGGTTGATACTCATTATCCCCATTTTATAGATGAAGAAACTGAGGTCTTAAGAACCCCAGTAACTTGCCTAAGGTTTCACAGCCAGGAAGTAACCAAGAAGGGGTTGAAGCTAGCGTGTTTGGCTGCAAAGCCCCAGAATTACTTCTGCCATTCTTTCTTTGTACTAGATTTAAGGATGTGTACGGATCTTGAAATAGAGAGGAATAAATCATCTAGGTTTCTCCTTTCATGGAAAATATATTTGAAACTGTCGTAATTCTCAAGTACACGCCCTTATGCCCACATATCCAAAATATCAACTCAACAACTTGAATATTTATGAAGTTTAATTACCTTTTGGAAAAAACAATAATATTTCTTTGTAACTTAAGTCAAATTGCCTGGATCAAGAAGAAATTTTGTGTAATAGTCATGTGATTTACAAATATAAATATTCTCATCATTTATTTTAGCTCACTGAAAATGGGCTTGCTTTAGGATAAACCAAGGAAAAACTGAATTAATTGGCTGAACCTAAATTAGGATACTTTTTACTCATTCTCTGGAGTTACATAAAAATCTCCACTTATTTAAATAAGTTTCATGCTTCCAATGACATGAATCACTTTATTCATTTGTACTTCTTAACAAACTCAAGCTCTAAAGCATATATTAAACTTGGAAATTCAGAATACAGACTCTGTGATTTAATCAGTTCCATAACTATGTGATTTTATCAGTTCCAATTCTTCATGTAGAAGAATTTTACATTTGAAATTTGTAGAATGTTGAAAATGAAGAATTCTTCCACATGCATGGTGAGAATTGACCAGAAGTGGGGAGTAGAGATCAAAAGGCTGTGAATAGCATAAAAATCTAATTATTTGCTTTGAATAGTAGAACCTTGATTGCATTATATTCAACTTTCTCAGAGAACTGGTAGGTTATCTTTATTGTCCCTTCTGGAATTTCTCAGTGGGATATAAAGGAGCAGAGAGATTTAACAGTAAAGAGCAAAAGCTAAAGTTGTAAAGATTTATCATTGGGCTCCCTATGTATATGCCAACTCATTTTCTTTATATGAATGCCATTGTTTGAGCAGCTCACAATTACTTCCATTAAAGTTAAAGCATAGGCCTTCTCTCAGCCTCCAATAAAATACGGTCTGACAGCTCATTTGGGAAACTTTCATCCTTTGTTAATTGTCATGAGTAGAAAATGATATCAAAATCTGGTAATATATCAACAGGTAATATTTGTATCAGGCAGTACAAAACTTTTGCAAACAGGGATGCATTTGGGAGAAAAATACCTATCTTATATATCCGTAAATGCTTTCAAAGGGGTAAGAAAGTAAAAAGGGAAAAATATTTTCTATTTATATTCTGAGTATTTTATATAGGGCATCTATTTTCAGCCTTAAGTCTCATGTTAAATTACAAAAAAAAGGAAATATATTCATTATAAAAATAAAGGTTTCTGGTTGAACAACAAAGAAAATGATAGAGCAATTTGTCCTAACTTATGAGTGACTGTAGTGTTAAATTCTGAGTCCATAGTAGATTTATTACAACCCTCTGCTATTTTTCTTTTCTTTTTTTTTTTTTTTAAGATTTATTTATTTACTTTATCCATTTTAAAGCCCCCCTTCCCCATTTGCTGTTTTGTGTCCATTCGCTGGGCAATTCTCTGTGTCTGTTTCCTGCCATCTCTTCTCATCCTCCCCATCTCTTCTCATTCTCATCCTCCTCCTCCAGCCTTCACCAGGATTCGATCCTGGAGACCTCTGATGTAGGAGAGAGGTGTCCTGCTACCTGTGCCAACTCGGTTCCTGGTTTTTGGAACTTTCAGAGCATCCCGTCTTGTCTCTCCCCTGTGTCTCTCTCTTGTTATGTTATCATCTTGCTGCATGGCTCCCGGGGCCTGGTGGCTCACCGGCACACAGAGCCTGGCAGCCCATGCACCTTCTCTCTCTCTCTCTCTCTCTCTCTCTCTCTCTCTCTCTCTCTCTATATATATATATATATATATATATATATATATATATATATATATATTAATTTTACCGGGAGGTCCCGGGGATCGAACTCAGGTCCCTCCATATGGCAGACGGATGCCCAACCATTTGAGCCACATCCGCCCCCTGCTATTTTTCTTACCCATCTCTCATAACACTTATCTTTAACCTCTACCTTACCAGTGTTCAAACAAAAGTCATTCTCTCACACAGGATACTTTGAGCATTTAATTATTACACATAATTTAAAAGTTCATGACTTAATATTCCAGTCACTTATAATTCTATATACGCCAAATTAATGTCTTCTCATTGAGGCCCTAACTACTCAGCTCCCTGGCCCCAACCATTTTCTCTTTCCATTGCTGCCAGAGTCATCTTTATGAAGCACAGTTCCATTCACATCATTCAAGAAGAGCAGGTCCCTATATCCAGAAGGAGGAAAGATAAACAGCAGAAGCCCTTTTATTCTTTGTGCTACAAACTGGCAGTTATTTTTATGTGGGCACCCAAAAAGTGATTCATGCAATTCTAAAACATTCAATTTGATTTTAAAAACACAAATGCATATTCCTTTTCCAATCATACTATGTATGTCCAAAGCCTTTTATTTGATGTGGGTGAAATGATTGGAATTGCAAGTCATCTACCTTACATAAACCCCTCCCATAATGTATCTGTTTCTGCAATTAGAGCAAGAACTTAAGATACTTGTAAAGAAATCTAAGGGCAGGCTCCTTCTAGGTCTTACAATTTCCCCCACAACTTTTAAAGCCTTTATCCCCTCATTTAATTCATCTGCAATATTTTAAAGCAACTTTCCTCATAAATATTAGAGAGGCAAATCTAACTCTTTTTGCACTTACTGTTCACCAGTGCCTGACTGTAAGTACACAACTCAACTGGTGTGGAGGCAAACTTGAGCATAGCACGTGTGCCTCGGCATACTTTATGGAGGGAATGCAGGGCATTGCTTAACACTCCAAGAGTTAAGTGATAACTAAGAGAGTCTATTCACTAGAGATCTGAGTTCTAACTATAACTGACATTTATTAGCTCTGTCATCTCTGCCAAATCATGAGTCATCATTTCCTTATCCATAAGGTGGATATAACATTTCACCATATCTCAAAAGTATCAAAATAAGACAGTATATGAGGATACATTCACAAGTATAAAATGATGGTGGGATCATTTTACATTTTATATTCCATGAAATTCGAGGTCTTCCAGGATCTACCTCACATATTTTTTTGGATTTCAACACCACCATGCATTCTGCATCTTTTTCTCTTTCTTCTTTGCCCATCCCTCCCACCCACGGCCACCCTAGGCTTCTCTCCACCCCCATTTACAAACAAATTCTAGCCAAATCAAACAGCTCTCACTTCTTAGAATACAGTCTGTATGTTTGCTCCTGAAGGCTCTAGGATGTCTTTCTAAAGCAAATGACTTTTGCATGCCCTCTCACTCCTGCATTTAAAGAAAACCTACTCATTCTTCAAACCTCAGCTAAAATACCACCTACTCTGTGAAGTGTACCTCAGTTTTCCCATGCTGAATAATTCTTACTCTGACTATCCTAGCATCTCTGAGCTATTTACTGCACTCTTCCCTTCATTAGAGTTATTTATAAACATGACTTTCTTTCCCATTGGGGGGTTCCTTGCAGGCAAGAACCAATATTTATCTTTTGAGTACCTTTCCACAGGGCCCAGCAATTATTAGGCATCTTTTAAACAGTTTTGGATTATAAATGAGTTGAATTAACTGTGAATGGTTACTGAAATATTTAATATTGCTCTCTCCTGCTGAAGAGCTATCCTTAAGCTCTCTCTGTTTATTCTTTCCCTCAGGCAACCCATCACCAAATCTTGTTTCTACTGTCATTTGTATTTACTTCTCTCCTTTAGACCATCTTGCCATCCTAGTCCATTCTACCATCCTCCTCATCTGTACATCTGGACACCTGGGCACCTGAATGACCTTGCAACTGCTTTCTGTGCCTCCACTCATAATCCTCTTCATTATCCACACAGCAGCAGAGTGAAGTTAAAAGGGTAAATCAGATTATGACATCCCCCTATGCAAAATCTTTCAGTGGCTTTCCTTTGACCATAGAAAAAATTCAGATTCCTTATCTTTCCTATAAGGCCTGCACGATCTGACTCTTGCCCTTCTCTCCAACCTCCTTTCTACTACTCTCCCATTGTTCAAAATGATGCACTTTCAGTGCTTGTGGTGTTCATGAATATATGAGAGGGTTCTCCTACTTCAAGGTTTTGGAATTGTCCTTTTGTTGGGAACTTTTTCATGATCAGTTCTTTAAATGGCTCCCTTATTTTCATTCATGAGTTACAGCTCAAATGCCACTTCCTCAGGGAGATCTTTCTACCTCTTAGAAGGTGAGCAACTCAGCTCCTTTCTACTCATTATCCCATTCATTTCATTCTTAGCTATATTAAAAATCTTTAATTATCTATATTTGTTTATACATACATAGTTATAGTCATTTGTTTTGTCTACCATTCCATACTAGAACAAGCCTCATTAAAGTAGGCACTTTGTCTGTCTTATTTATAAATATACCAATGGAGCTTAACACAAATCTAATATATGGTAGGTACACAGTAAATATTGGCAGAAGATTGAAAGAACTTATTTAACCTGCAGGAAAACTATTCCAATTGCACAGATATAGAAACTAGTTTGGAGAATTTAAAAACTTGCCTAAGGTCACATAGTTGGTAAAAGGAATTTCAGCCTGCACAGTCTTCTCCAGGTCTCTAGTGGTCATGACCTTGAGATTTTTCTTTTTTGTCCTGTAGATCCAGAACTATAGATCCAGTACTAGTCATTTATTTCTCTCTTCTTTAGAGTAAAGATGCAATCAGATATTTGTGTATTACTCAGATTGAAAGGATGTCATCATTGTCCTACCTATATTCTCATATCACATTTCCTTTCACTTTAACAGTAACTCCTTGAAAGCATGAAAATGAAATTTATTTCCTTAGCATAGTGTTTTTCTTCAGTGACTTCTGAGTTGAGAGTAATGATTTCACTTCTGTTATATGAATACACATATTCTTCTTGGAGATTATCTGTGTAATCGAGCACAAAGGAAAAACTCTCAACTTTTTCAAATGTATCTGGAAAAAAATGTTCTAGTAGTTATCAAAGAATCAGTTTGGAACATTACTTTTTTAATAGGTGGAGGACTTTGTGGTAGCTGGAACTACTCTGGAAGACCAGAAACCAGGATTGGGGGAGAGGGGAAGCCACACTGCATATGTATATATATATATATATAAATACTGGGATAGTAGGAGTTTCCTCTCCCATTTGCAGTTCCTTTCTCCAAATTTTAAAGACCTGCTTCATGGAGCTTCAAACAACAGGTTACATAGGATTGGGGATGAGGGGGGGGAGGATAAGCTTCTATGAGACAAAGAGCATCAAAAGATGCATATGGGGATGTTTGGAATCAGTACATGAGGAAGTCAGAAAAATTACTGCCTTATAGGCAGAAGCTTGACAGAGATATAACTATCTCTCACATGAAACACATCTTTATATTACAGTAGGTTTAGAATGCAGCACTATGCATGTGTACAGAATCCAGAGAAAGAATCAATCTTTGCCTGCCTCCATAGCACTCAGAGAACTGAAAGACAAATTTTCAGTTCCATGTCACAATATTAGGTCATTTACATAATTCAAAGGAACTAACAGTAGATTTAGGATTCAAATAGAAATCAAGTATAGAGAAGTACACACAGTGATACGTGGATAAAAGTAATAATGCATTCTTAGATGTTGAGTATAAAATGCCTATGGTAACCGTACAGTAATTTTTAAAAAACAGCAATGTGTCACAAAATCTTCTTAAATGGAAAAACAATGCCCAATGACTGACAAAGGCTGAAATCTGGCCAAATAATTTTAGGGCTTAAGCATTTTAATTGCACTGAAGAATTGTCATTCAGAATCTCTTCTTAGCAAATTAACCATTCCACCACAAACACAGATCACAAAATTGCATTTAAAAAAAATAAATGTATATTATCCAATGAAAGAGAAAGGTCAAAGCTTTGTTTAAGCATTTTTGTCTTCTTTTTTCCTTTCACCATGTATGGCTCAAGGTATTTGTGCAATAGCTAGAAAGGATCACTTGAGGGCAATATAATAATTTTTTTTTGCTTCATCTAATAGCCATGTAGATTTCTTTGGTGACAAAAGATTCCTATTTCTTCCAAATTTGAAACCACAGTTCAATATATATGCAGGGGAAAGACTGCATTTCATATAAAACTTCAAATTTATAAATCATATAAGACAAATGCAAGTCAGGTTTTTTTCTTGAAGGGAGCAAAAGTCTGTCCTCTTTTAAGTAGACAAATCTGTTTCACCTAGTTGACACATTTGGAGATATTTTATATCTAGAATTTGTCACAGCCCTTATGATAGATCTCAAAGAACAAAGGAAACATAATAGAAATGTTAAAAATGACAAATATGAAAGTTTCAATATGTACTGGTAGAAAGTTTTGTTCCTATAGCCAAAGTAAAAATGTAAATATCATCTGTCTTTCCAACTGGATACATATTCTGTAATAAGCTTTAAAGTAATCAATTTTTGGAGATGCTTACTGCCATTATCTTCATGTTATTACTTTGTATTCACATACCACTTTGCAAAGGAGTTATTTTTATTACCGATTACTCTTTACAGCAATTTGATGAGTAGAGAATCTATTCCAAGCCATTCCTTGCCTCTTCTGCTGAGTGTAGGTATTATGTCAGGCACTGAAGTTTGGTTTGTTTTTTAATCAAGGATAAATATAATCTCTTTTTTCAAGGATATCATACAGATTTCAGCAAGTAAATTATTCTTCTCGGTTTTTGTTCTCTTGATTCTTTGCTGATTTAATCTGATTTTTTTCCTACCAATATATTTTCCTGTCCTCAGAAAATATTTTACATTACTACAGGAAAGCTGCCATAATAGAAAGCTCAGGTGAGCCTTATTTAGTCGGGTCTGTTAACCAAAGATCCATCTTAGCAATTCTTTATTGTGTGGAAGATAGATAAGAAAGGGATTATAGCTGCTTTGTCTTTGACGGTCTTTCTGACTTTGCTAACTCGTCTATAGAAGAATTCATAAGAAATTCCAAAATTAAGATGAGATTGTTCTCTATGGCTGCTTAAAGTGCTCTGAAACACTGCTTACACTATTCCTTCTTTCCATGCTCATTTCTCACTCTCAAACATGTTTATTTTTACAAATCTAGGATCACTGAGGTGTAAGAAATCAGAGTGAGAGTCATCTACTTGCTAGGCAAAGCAGAAAGAATAAGAACCTGCATAGATTAATTTATAAGAGCTTCTGTGAAGTTCACAGGCCATAGACTCCTAGGCTCCAGTTTGGGGAAATAACACTTGCTCTTTCCATGTCATGTCCTCCTGGCACACCTGCTAGATGGCTCCAGAGAGAAGCAGGCTGTCAACAGCTCAAGTGAGGGGGAGGAGCAAAGGAGTAGGGAAATATGCATCCTAACATCCAAAATATCCACTGAGGGATTCCCTTTTCCAATTTCAAGCATCCTGAAGGAATTCACATACCTCACCAGATTTCATTCTGAAATCCCTGAATAGTAGCTAACCTCCATTTTTTTCTGCATATATAATTAACACTTGCTCACCAATTGTTTTCTAGTATCAAAGGAAATAATAACATAACTATAATATATTTATATATGTATGTATATACATATAATCTATATAAGCATATATATGTTAATTATATTTTCATATATTTATCAGATCATTACATTCATTCAGAAGAGTCAGGTGTTTGAATTAATGAAGATTTTATACGTAAGATTCATCATACTTATCTTTTCTTACACTTTCTGAAGCTTAAGGTCATATGTCCAAATGATAATATTCAACCAAATAAACATGTCCACGGTTAATAAGTAATTTCATCAGATTTAGGTTAATAACCCCCATTTGTAGTAAGCATTACTGAACATACAAAATTTCCTGACACAATCCCTTATGGAACAGAGTTGGGAATGAATGAGAGAACGAATGAATGAATGAGTGAATGAAAGGAATGAATGAATGAAATTTAAAAGCAAAACGAAGTTGTCAACAGCATCAATTTGAAATAATAAAATTCTTTTAGGGAAGCGGCTGTGGCTCAATCAGTGGGGCTCCCGTTTACCATATGGGAGGCCCCGGGTTCGGTTCCCAGGGCCTCCTGGTGGGGGCGGGCCCGCCCGCACGGCGTGGTTGCTGACCCAGCGAACTCGGGCAGCAGGGGGGGGATAAATGAATAAATAAATAAATAAATCTAAAAAAAATTTAAATAAATAAATAAATGAATGAATAAATAAATAAAATCTTCAAAAAAATTCTTTTAAATTGATGCACTTTAAAATCATGTGCAGTTGCAAAACAATCATTCCTTTCTAGAGCAAATATATTTTTGAGATAATATTTAACACCAATGTGGAATGACTAGATAAATATTGTTTTGCAATTATTATTCAGGTTTTTATTTAAGCCAGCTTTAGTCACATGTTTATTTAATTATATGCCGGTTATTTATCATTTCTATATATAAAAATCATATTTTAAAATGAACACTCTTATGCAATTTTAAAATTTAATCCAAGCAAGAGTAGGTTAAGTAATACATCAAGTATTTTTACAAACTCTTGGGAGCAGAGTTTTATTCACATTCTTTCTACAGTTGACATAATTCTCCAGGGCCTACCAAAGGGCCAGATGCTCAGTGAAAAGGTCCTACAAGGTCTGTTTCACAGCTTGCAGTTTAAGACGTCAAATGAAGATCAGGAGAGGATCTTACTAAGTTTAAGATACCATACTTTATCTTTAAGTTTACTAAGTTTAAGATACCATACTGTATCTTTATGCCTCCTTCAAAGACATTACTCATTTTTACCCTGGGAAGATATAAGCTATCTCACCCGACATTATCAAAGGCACTGCATAATACTGACAACAAATGAGGCTAACTTCATCCCTTACAACTGTGTCATTTTCCAAAACTGAATAAGAGATACACGCAGTCTTTAAAACGGTACCTTGTAAACAATACCGTCCCCTTCTTTGTCTCTCTCCTCTGTGTGCATTTGCTGGTTGTATCAATGCGAGAGGGAAAGGCAGGCATGGGAGATGGGACAGAAGGGTAAGGCAGCAGTAGGGGATAGCTGGTCATTTAGAACCAGAGGAGTTTGCTTTAACTTGGCTTTTCATTGGAGACGATTCTCACAGATACTGACTTGAGAAAAGGCTGCAGGGAATACAAGAGGCATTTACTGAGAGCTGATCATATGCAAAGAATCGTCTTCATGTAACTAGTGATTACCGAATATGAACTAACTGAACAGTCTTCGAATGTGGGATGACTCATCAAGCAATAAATTCATTTAGATTTTGTCTCAGCTGGACAAAATAAGGCTTTTTGACAGCACTTTCTGCCAGAAGTAACAAATCTCTCTGGCAATACATTTTCATCAAAGCAGTCAGCTATGCTCACAGGTATAAAGAATCTTCAGACATCATAAAGAAGATACAGACATTAGCGTTCCCTTTTTATTGGATAAGTTCCTCACGATTTACAATGGATGAAAGGATAACTTGAGACTTTTTACTCTAAGTACCAAATTTAAATTTATGACATTTCTTGCAGTTCTTCTACATGACTGTGTATTAAGACAGCGTGCTCCATTTAACCACAAGTTATGGTTAGAAAGGTTGTAGAAGTGTTCTACTTTTGAATTCATAGATATAACTGGAATGCTTCATAATTAAATTGTGAGCTTTTCATGGAAAGACATTGTTTAAAATTGGGTTTGTTATATTCATCAAGAAAATAATATTTTCTTAGCAGTAAAAACAGTGTTTTAAAATCAGATCAAAGGATAGAGTAAGCAGATACTGCTTTTACTATTACTTTTCTTTTCCCATTTACCCCCTCCCTTTTAAAAAAAACTGCATATTCTTTGGAGACATCTAAAACTTAAATTTTAAAACATTCTCATTCTATAGAAGTTTTGCTTCTATTTTCTATTATTTCTCAAATTTGCATTTCTTGATATTCTTCAACACCCTCCAAGCCTTAGCAGATAAAGTGTCTCAGCAACAGACCTAATTGGAAATAAATGAGCTCATAGTTATATCTGTTATTGCTTTCATACTTCCTTTAGCTGCCAAATGTTCTATAAATGGCCATGATAACCTGTTTAGTGGGCTTGCCTCAATGCACAATGCATAAACCACTACTGATTTAACTAAGTAATTTAGCCTTAATTCATGACTCAGTGCACACACACATACAAATATGTTTTGTAGAATTTAAGAACACACATACAATAAAATAAATAATGATGTAGCATGTTTAGTCTTTAAAGTGGGTTTTGGTCCTGTCCTCTACATTAGCACTGAGAAGTGTTTCTATGAATTTTTTCACATCTAAAAGTATGAGGAGGGAGCAATATTTTAGAAGATGGTTAAATTATTTAACAAATGAATACAATCTATTTGTTTTTAACTAAGTACTTTAGTGGAAGGGTAAATAAATACACTCTTGTTTGCTCAAATCTATCTGTATCATCAAGTTTAATTTTGTCCTCTTAAGGAAGTAATAGCTCTCTTGTACATTAACCCAGGAAGGATGTGCCTCCTCCAAGAGATCTTCCTAAGATTTTAGGGGTGAAATTCTGATCAGGGGAGTCACTTGGTGCAGGGAAGCAAAGAAAGGTGATCAAAAGTGCTTCTATAGTGCCTGGTGCTCCTTCCCTCCACTCCCTTGAATTTACCTGCAGGACTGGCCTTTCCCCAAATACTGTGCCAAATGGAATAAATGATACCTGCAAGGCAACTTAAGCTCAAAGGCCAAATAGGGGACACGTGAAAAGTACAGCTACCTCAAAAGAAAGGCAATAAATTGGAGAACATACATCACACTTCTAAAACTGATGGACTAGAATTTTAAAATAAACATGATAAATATACACAAGGAAATGGTGAAAGAAAGGAGCAAAATAAAATATGAACCAGAAATCACTAAAAAGAACAAAGAAGAAATATAGTAAGAAATAAATAGGTACACATAAAAGTGTGCCTAGTTCTAAAGTTCAAAGGCATCACCATGTAAATTATACATACAGTATTAAGAAAAATATAGTGGAAATAAAGATTACAATATATGGGATAGATAGCAGGAGAGGTACAGTTGAAAGAAGACTTGATAATTTGGAAGATCAGCTTGAAGAACGGTCCCAGAATATAGATAATCTTTCAGAGAGCAGATAAAGAGTCAGAAAATATAGGATAATAGTCAAATGATAGAACTGGAGGGGTCAAAATCTACACATCAGGAAGAAGAGAGAAAAAAATAGAGAGCAAGAATTATTTCAAGAAATAATGAAGATTAATTTTCCAGAATTAAAGATAAAAGACCTCTGCTTGATAGGGCTTATGGTGGGCCAAACAGGAGACATGACAAGGTAAGTGCCACATCTTCAACAAAGAAGGAGCAGATAACTTAAAGACCCACAAGGATCAGATTAACACCAGATTTTTCAACAAAAACAGAGAGTACAAGAAGATAGAATATATTCTTAAAGTATTGGATGAAAAGAGCTTTGAGTCTAGAATTTTATATTCACTCAAATTGTCATTGAAATGTAGAGGACATAATAAAATAATAACAGCATGTACTGCCTCAAAAATTTTGCTAAATAGAGGCCTAAACTGATAGCACTCAAATAAGAAAAGAAACAAATAAAAGAAGATGCTGTAGAAATTTGAACTAAAAGTGATAAATTCCTTGATAAATTTATGGTTTCTCTGTAGGAAAAAAAAAGATGAAAACAAGAGAAAAAGTGAATATATTCAGCCAGAAATAAAAACCTATGTTCTGATGATGGAATCTGGGGTAGTGGTATCAAGTCCAAAAAGATATTAGTCTTGTGAGGTTGGGGCAGGGGGGATGGGGAGTTGGGTAGATACAGATATTGAAAAGTTTAAGGTATCAGGAAAAATAAAATTTGAGTATGTGTCTTAATAATGATCATATTATATTATATATATTATGAACATAAAACTTTTAAACTTACAGAAGAAAATTTGAGCTATACAGTCAAAACAGGAAAACAGAATACAAAGAAACAAAATTTAATTAAATTAAAACTAAAACACTTGTTTTAATTATTTTGGCAGTGTATGTCTTAATATCTGGCAGGGAAGTTCTCTCTCTTGCCTTTTCTTTTCAAGGTTAACCATGTTGTAAACACCTATTTTCTCATAAGCATTTTCAAATATCAAGTATATTTTTAAAAATCCAACTGTAATTTTAATATGTAATTACATTAAATTATAAGCTAAATTTTGAAGAATTGAGTATTCATAATATTGTCTTTCCATTTATTCAGATACTTTTCTTTGTCCTTTATTAGTTACTTTTTTTCTCCAGAGGTCTTATATGTTCTTGCTTAATTCCTAATACCTTAGAATATTTGTTGAAATTGTGAAGTATATTTTTTCTTTTAAAAAAATTTTATATTATCCGGCTGATTATTACTAGAATAGAGAAATACTATTTCAGTTAAAGTTGACCTTATATTTGGCAAACTTTTTCCAATAATTTGGCCATTGGTTTTTCTAGGAAGATAATCATTTCATCTGCAGATAAAGTCATATTAATCTCTTTCCTTCTATTTACTAGTGTTGACCAAAACCTCCAATACTATGTGTATTAGTAAGGGTTCTCTAGGGCAACAGAATCAACAGGAGATATCTGTAAACAGTATGAGATTTTATAAGAGTCTCTCATGTGACCATGGGGATGCACAAGTCCAGGTTCCGCAGGCAGGCTGCAAACCAGGGGCTCCGATGAAAGTCTAATGAAGGTCCTTGAGGAGTTTCTGAGAGATGTTGGTTGTCCAAAGACAAGCTGGAAAATTCTCTCTGAATACTGAAACCACTTCCCCTTTTAAGGCATTCAACTGATTGGATAAAGCATCACTCATTGCTGATGGCAATCTCCTTGGCTGATGTAGATGTAATCAGTCATCTCTGCAGTAAACTCACTGGTAACTAAAGCCCATGTCCTTTTTTCACAATTAGTGCAGTGCTTGCTTGATCAAACCATTGGGCACAATTACCTGGCCGAGTTAACATATTAACCTAACCATCACAGTCCACCCCTTGTCAGCTTGGCAACCATACACATTATCTTAAACCATACTTAGTCTGTAAGTAAAAATAACAGACATGCATATAAATATATATTTCCGCCTAACAATGTTCAACTGTCCTGAGTACAACTGGAAACATTAATTCCCTACAGAATGGGGTGCAAGTCCTTGGGTAATATTCACTCTTAAACTTGACATCCTTAAATATTATGATATGAAACTAATACAACTTTTGATATGATAGGGGAAAAGGCTGGGGAAGAAAACAAAGAAAATTTATTTTGCGTACATATACAATCATACTCATAACGAAATAAGGAAGAAAGATTCATGACTATTACAGTTCTCATTTCTGTAACTGGTCACGTGGTTGAAGTTCCTATTTATCACTATCTTATTCCACTACCCATTCCATGTTCCTGTTACCCTCAGCAAGCACTTCAGCTGGCCATGGCTCTTTGCCTGGTACGGTGACCCAAATTTTCATTCCTGAAGATTCTGGGCCATTATTAGTCCTGCTTGGTTTCAGTTGTTGCAATTTTCCATTGACTTTAATCACAAGGCATGGCAGAACTAGGAGATGCCCTAGAGGATCTCCTGTATTCCAGACAAACTCTCCCTAATCCTCATTATGTAGATGCAGTCCTATTTCCCCTTGATAGTCAGGATCAATCACCCCAGTCAGTACAGTAATTCCCTTCTTTGCCTGTTGATTCAGAGGGAAGAAGAGCCCAAAGTGGCCAGGTGGCAGTCTTAACTTCCCATTCAGTGGAAACATTGTTATGTTCCCTGGTGGCAGCACTCCTTCTTTTGGGACTAAGACCTGTAGACCAGTAGAGCTTAAGGTTGCAGAGACAGGAAGCAAAAATTTTCCTAGTGGGTCACTAGAGATAACAGTGAGTTAACAGTGAGTGGTGCCACTCCCTTTCCACCCTTTGATTCCTGGACCCATGAATCCTGGTTATGGGAGAAACATCCACAATAGAGTGGATGTTGATTTAGAGCATACACAGCCTCCTGGAGAACATTGCCCCAGCCCTGCAAGGTATTGCCACCTAGTTGGTGCCATAATTGAGTCTTCAAAAGACCATTCCACCATTCTATCAATTCTGCTGCTTCAGGGCAATGGGGAACATGGTAAGACCAGTGAATCTCATGGGCATGTGCCCATTCCTGCACATCATTTGATGTGAAATGGGTTCCTTGATCAGAAGCAATGCTGTGTGGAATGCCATGACAGTAGACAGGACATTCAGTCAGGAAATGCAAACCTATATCCGGAATATGTGTGTATTTGTTAAAACAAATCACTGCCCCTTCTATGGTAGAAGTGGTCCAATGTAGTCAACCTGCCACCAGGCAGCAGGTGATCACCTCGGGGAATGGTACCATATAGGGGGCTGAGTGTGGGTCTCTATTGCTGGCAGATTGGGCACTTAGCAGTAGCTATAGCCAAGTCAGCCTTGGTGAGGGGAAGTCCATGTTGCTGAGCCCATGCATAACCTCCATCCCTACCTCCATGGCCACTTTGTTCACGAGCCCATTGGGCAATTACAGGAGTAGCTGGGGAAAGAGGCTGAGCATTAGCCACAGAGAAGATCCACTTGATTATTAAAATCTTCCTCTGCTGAAGTCACCCTCTGGTAAGCATTCATGTGGGACACAAATATTTTCATGTTTTTTGCCCACTCAGAAAGGCAATGTCTATCCACATACTTCTCCAGACCTCTTTATCACCAATTTTCCAATCACGTTGCTTCCAAGTCCCTGACCATGCAGCCAAACCACTGGCAACAGCCCATGAATGACTGTACAAATGCACCTCTGGCCATTTCTTTTTCCAAGCAAAATGAACAACCAGGTACACTGCTTGAAGTTTGGCATACTGGGAGGATTTGCCCTCACCACTATCCTTCATGGATATCCCAGAAAAGGGCTGCAGTGCTGCAGCTGTCCACTTTCGGTGGTACCTGCATATCATGCAGAACCATCTGTAAACCAGGCCCAAGTTTTGTCTTCCTCAGTCAACTGATTTTAAGGACTCCCCAAGAGGCCAAAGCTGTGGACTGGGAAAGAAAAGGTAATATGGTAGGGGTGGTGACCATGAGCATTTGGGCTACTTTCTCACGTAACTTACTTGTGCCTTCGGGGTCCACTCAAGCCCTATCTTGTATATACCATTTCTGCTTTATTATGGAGTGCTGCTGTGCACGCCCAATTTTATGGTTTGGTGGATCAAACAATATCCAGCTCATGATAGGCAACTCAGGTCTCATGGTAACTCGATGGCCCTTTGTTAAGAGTTCAATCTCTACGAAGGCCCAGTAGCAGGCCAAAAGCAGTTTCTCAAAAGGAGAGTAGTTATCTGCAGAGGATGGCAGGGATTTGCTCCAAAATCTTAAGGGTCTGTTTTGTGATTCTCCTATAGGGGCCTGCCAAAGGCTCCAGACAGCATTTCTATTTGCCACTGAAACTTCCAGCACCGTTGGATCTGCTGGATCATATGGCCCAAATGGCAGTGCAGTTTGCACAGCAGCCTGGACCTGTAGTAGCGCCTCCTCTTGTTCTGGTCCCCAATCAAAACTAGCAGCTTTTCTGGTCACTTGGTAAATGGCCTGGAGTAGCACACCCAAATGAGGAATGTGTTGTGTCCAAAATCTAAAGAGACCAACTAAGCATGGTGCCTCTTTTTTGGTGTAGAAGGGGCCAGATGCAACAGCTTATCCTTTACTTTAGAAGGGATATCTCGACATGCCCCACACCACTGGACACCTAGAAATTTCACTGAGGTGGAAGGACCCTGTATTTTTGTTGGATTTATCTCCTACCCTCTCTCACACAAATGCCTTACCAGTAAGTCTAGAGCCTTTGCTACTTCTTGCTTACTAGGTCCTATCAACATAATATCATTAATATAATGGACCAGTGTGATGTCTTGTGGAAGGAAGAGATGATCAAGATTCCTGCGGACAATATTATGCCATAGGGCTGGAGAGTTTATATACCCTTGAGGCAGGACAGTGAAGGAAACTGCTGGCCTTGCCAGCTAAAACGAACTGTTTCTGGTGGTCCTTACTAATGGCAGTTGAGAAAAAAGCACTTGCCAGACCAACAGCTGCATACCAGGTACCAGGGGATGTGTTGATTTTCTCAAGCAAAGATGCCACATCTGGGACAGCAGCTTCAATTAGAGTCACCACCTGGTTAAGTTTAGGATAATCTACTGTCATCCTCCAAGATCCATCTGTTTTCTGCACAGGCCAAATAGGAGAGTTGAATTGGGATGTGGTGGAAATCACCACCCTGCATCCTTCAAATCCTTGATGGTGGCACTAATCTCTGAAATCCCTCCAGGAATCCAGTATTGCTTTTGATTTACTGTTTTGCTAGGTAGGGGCATAATAGCCCTCACCCCACAAGTCAAGGATCCAATGTGGGGATTCTGCCAGTTACCGAGTATGTCTATTCCAATTATGCATTCTGGAACTGGGGAAATAACCACAGGATAGGTCTGGGGGCCCACTGTGAGATGGATCTGAGCTAAAACTCCATCAATTACCCAACATCCATAAGCCCCTACTCTAACTGATGGACCACAGTGATGTTTTGGGTCTTCTGGAATTAATGTCACTTCTGAGCCAGTGTCTAATAATTCTCGAAATGTCTGATCATTTCCTCTTCCCCAATGTACAGTTACTCTGGTAAAAGGCTGTAGGTCTCCAAGGTGGGAGGAAGATTAACATTATAAATTTTTGGTAGTTTAACAGAATCCTTTCTCAAGGAAACCTGACCTTCTCCTCATTCAAGGGGCTCTAGGTGTGTAAACTATCTCAAGTCTGTGATTAAGGGGCCGTGATTCTCTGTGCCTGTAACTTGAGTTAGGGTTTTGTTCACTTGACCTAGAACTCTTCTGTTTATACAGATCCAGAAGAAATTTGGTAGTCTGCCCATCTATTTCACTTCTAGGTACTCTGTGATCTATTAGCCAATGCCATGCAACTCAGACTATTTTGAGTGCTGCTTTGAATCTGCCTTTCATTACAGTAGCCACGTCCACCTTGTCTTTGGTGATTAACTGCTTGTACTTGACTTTTACTGGCCCCAGATCCTATCAACCCCATAATGTTCAAGGATTCTAATTCCATTACAGCCTTTCCTAAAGTAATATCTGGACTACAGAGAAGAGCAACCCCAGAGCTCTTCAGAGAAAATGGAATTAGTCTTACAAATTTATTCCTCACAGTCCTGGTTAAATGTCCTCTCGACATTCCTGGGGTGGGTCGGCAGGTCTCAAATGGTAAATCCATTCTAGCATTCCAATCTCTCTAAGCCTTTGAATTCCCTCTTTTACTGTATACCAGGGCAAATCAGGCATCTCAACCTCAGATATGCTAGGCCATCTTTTGGTCCATGTTTCAGTCAGCCACCCGAACAAACTGTTAGAGCCCTTTCTAACCCAACAAGCTACAGCAATGAACCCAGAATTTCAGCTTATTGGGTCCGTATCAATAAATTCAGCATGATCTAACTTTATATTCCTTTCATCATTATCCCACACCCTTAGTATCCATTCCCACACATACTCCCCTGATTTCTGTCTAAATAAGTTGGAAAACTCATGCAATTTTTTCAGAGTATAGTGTATATCCTCATGGGTCATACTTTGTATTTCACCTTTGGGGGCTTGTTGTGATTTTAATCTAGTAATAAGTCTCAAAGAAAAGGAGGTGGTGGGGGTGGGTAAGGAGGATTAGAAATGTCTTGCAAGCTACTGACCTCAGGGCATTCCTTTGCATTTTTCTTCTGGTGAGACATGATTAATCTCTTCAGGCTGGGGTTGGAAGGCAGATTCCTCAGGGCAGGCCATTACAGGTTTATGTGGTAAAGTCTCAGCAGAATTTGGGGTTCCAATGTCCCCACCAAAATTATCATCATCACATATGTCTCCATCCCAATACTCTGGGTTCCATTACTTTCCAATCAATGCCTTCACTTTAACCACAGACACCCTACGGGTTTGAGATTTTAGTTTCCTTTGTAACTATGAATTCGTACAACAAGAGTCTGAGTTTGGTTCTCAGATATCTCAAGCCTGTGGCTGCAGGAGACAAGATTTTCTTTCAGAGCACACAGAGAAACTTTCACATCTTTCATGCGGTGTTTAAATCGCAAATTTGAAGCCTTTAGCTCATCTCTTTCTTTTGTAACAATATCCAGAGTATCTAGGAGGAGCCAGCCAACATCATTATACCTTTTGACTCTACAAAACTATGTTAAGGTGTTGAAAACCCTACTCTCACCCAGATCCTTGCTTCTTATACACATGGAAGTAGGGGAATCCAGTGAAGATATTTTGCATATCTCCATTGTCAACTCATGCCATGGACTATTAGTGGCCTCTTCATTATTGGAATGGGAGTCTTTAGTACCTTTGAGTCCAATTAGAGTAGAGAGCCAATTGCAAAACTCCCAGAACCACCTCAGACATCCCATGTTTAAGATTCTGTTCCCCAAGAACCACCCCATTCTCAATACCAAACTGTAATAATCAGGGTTCTTTTGGGAAACAGAATCAACAGGAGATATCTATAAATAGTATGAGATTTTATAAGAGTCTCTCATGTGACCGTGGGGATGCACAAGTCCAGGTTCTGCAGGCAGACTGCAAAGCAGGGGCTCTGAAGAAAGACCAGTGAAGGTCCTTGAGGAGTTTCTGGGCGATGGTAGCTGTTCAAAGACAAGCTGGGAAATTCTCTCTGAATGCTGAAATCACATCTCCTTTTAAGGCATTTAATTGATTAGATAACACATCACTCATTGCTGATAGCAATATCTTTAGCTGATGTAGATGTAATCAGCCATCTATACAGTAAACTCTCTGATGACTAAAGCCCACAGATGTCCTTGTATTACAATTAGCCCAGTGCTTGCTTGACCAAACAACTGGACACAATTACCTGGCCAAGTTGACACATTAGCCTAACCATCACACTGTGTTAAACTGTTAACAATGATAGTGGGCTCTTGAATTGTTCTTAATCATAAAGGGAAGGCATGGCAAGTTTCTCCATTAAATACAGTATGTGCATAGGATAGGTTTTTGCATTTAATATCTTACAGTCTCTGGGAAAGTAGAGAGAATTGTATATTGAACCACCAGATACCCATCTGCTTTAACTATTATAATTTAGGCTAATCGTTTTTCATCGTTATCGTTCTACTCTCCCTCCCCAACAATGACTTATTTTTAAACACATCTAAGATAGCGAATGATTTCATTTGTAAACCTTTGTAAGGGTGTAGCTCTAAAAGAAAAGGACTTAAAATCTTTATTAAGTCAAAGAAGCTCCCTTTTATTTCTAGTTTGCTATAAATCTTCACCAAAAAGAGATTTTGAACTTCTCAAATGTTTTTTTCTGCATTGATTGAATGATTGAAATAATCATATGACTTTTTTCTTCCTCTATTACATTGCTATATTTTCTTTCTTTTTTTTTTTTTTTTAGAATTTATTTATTTATTTATTTATCTCTCCCTTCCCCCTCATTGTCTGCTCTCTGCATCCATTCGTTGTGTGTTCTTCTGTGTCTGCTTGTCTTCTCTTTAGATGGCACCGGGAACTGATCCTGGGACCTTCTGGAGTAGAGAGGGATGCTCAGTCTCTTGTGCCACTTCAGCTCCCTGGTCTGCTGTGTCTCTCATTATCTCTCCTCTGTGTCTCTTTTTGTTGCGTCATCTCACTGCGCCAGCTCTCCGTTGTAAGCCAGCACTCCTGCGCAGGCCAGCACTCCGCATGGGGCAGCTTGCCTTCACCAGGAGGTCCCGGGAATTGAAACATGGACTCATATATGGTAGACAGAAGCCCAATCTCTTGAGACACATCCACTTCCTTATATTTTCTTTTAATAAAATCTCCCTGCATAATTCAGATGAACTCTAATTGATGACTTGGGGTTATTTTTTCCATGTTCTGTTGGATTTGGTTAGGTACTTATTTTATACCTATGATCATAAATGATATGGACCTATAATTTTATTTTCTTGTATTGCCCTTGTCTAGTTTTTACAACCAAGATTACATTAAGTTCAGAAAATTGACTTTCACTCTTAATTTTTTGGAACAACTTGTGTAAGATAAATTTATAAATTCCATCCCGGTTTTCAAATTCTTTAGCATATAGCTGTTTATAATGCTTCAACTTTTATTGTTTATGTGTCTGTAGCTACTTCATCTTTTTCATTTTATAATTTGTGGATATGTACCTATTTAAAAATTTCTTGATTAGTCTTGCCAGAGGTCTTTATAGTTTACTTTCTCCATTGTAGTATTATCCAGAATGTAAAATATAGCTTCTATAAGGCAAATTCTGAATAAAATCAAGTTTAGTCACTTTTGAATCCCTTGTAACTATGAGTCCTTGTGCACTGTATTAATTTCTTCCTATTTCCTTTTATCTGTATTCTGAAAAAAATTACTTCTCCAAAATCAGAAATTCCTTCAAATGTATCAGTTATATTGTCACTAGACCTTATTTCAACTGAACTAAATATGAGTTACATTTTATAAGTAAACTTTTTTGGGGGTATTATTGAGTTCTTCCCTGAAAACTTTCTCATACTTTATGTCATGGCTTACTGTATTAGGCACACTCTATAGCTTTATTTTTCACTCAGCAAATTATTTCACGTTGACTGGTGTAATAAAATAGGCATTCTGCTTCCAAAGGATGAAGCAAAAAACATCAGGGCAAAATTATATTTTCATTTGTTGCATTTTTCTTGAATAAATGGAAAGTCAAGAAAACAGAGCACAACTGAGAATTAGCTTTGTAATGGGTCAAAGAATTGAACTAAAATGATGAGTTGAGAAAGAAAGATGTGCTTTTGTGATTTCTAGTGAATTAAGCTGTTTCCAGTACATTTTTGAGCCTGGACCTATTAAATGAAAATCTTTGCTTGCAGGATGCAATCTTTGTTCAAAGAGAATTGATAATCATAAAGGTCACAGAAAGGCAGCCCAACTCACTTTACTTATCTTCAATATACTTTGTGTGAAATAACAGCTTCGACCCAGGCCTTACCTTGACAGTGAAGCGTTTTTTCTTTGGTGGATTCCAAACTGTGCCAGTTGAATGAATGAATGCATGCAAGGGGGTTAAAGATGTCACCAACACATATGCTTTCAGAATCACGGAAAGATCTTCAACTCTAAAGACTGTTTCATGGGAAGCAAGGACTGTTGTTTGATTCCTACAAGGTAAAAACAATGTAGTTAGTGCTCCATACTTTAAGGCTGAGTATATAATTTGTGAATTACATAAAAGCTTTGTGCACCCCTTCCATCCTTGTTGGTCCTCAGCCCTCAGCGTGTGGGTTTCCTTAAACCTTTTCATGGCATTACCACCAGGGGGTGCACTGGTATAGAGAGAAGGGATCAAATTGGCAAGAGCTCTCCACTCTGGCAGATTTACCCAAAAGATCTTTTAAAAGGAAAAAGATAGAAAAATAATATTTAATATAAGGTTTAAAGATTTAAAATTTTTAAAATTAGTCGTGCTGCCCATGACCTCAGATTTAAGCTACAGTCATAACAAAAGTGATACAAATTACTGTTTGGGGAGCCGTGAAAAGCCTGAAATTTTCCTCTTCTACACTCACCTACCTTGGCTCTATCTTTCTCTCACCATGAAAAGATCTTAAGTTTCTCAATAACAGGCAGGTCACCAAAAATAAGTCAAAATACTTTACCCAGTAGTCCAGTGCTACCTAATACCCCTCATCCCAGGTAATTAAATGTCAATTTAAGGGAAGAAATATTAAGAAAACACTTCAGTGTACAAAAGAAAAATAAAACTAATTTAGTATTTTGTGATAAAACATACTTTTATTAAAAATGACACCAAAATGTACAACAATTTGCTTTTCTACACCATGATTCTATAATTTAAACATCTAAGTTCTATTTAGGAAAAAATTATGCTGTTTTAATTTTTGAAGTCTAGGTAAGCATAAGATGCATATGATTCTTCAAAGAAATAGTATTAACTGCTTAAATTATATTTAACAATTATAAAATTAGATGAAGCAAACTCATTTGTGTTTTGGATAAGAGAATTAGAAACTTTTAATTTTTTACTGTAGTTTAACTACATCTAAAATTTTTTCCCTTGAGGTAACTTGTATAACTTGGTATCCCACAGATGACTGGCTTTCTTAAATCCTGGGAACTATAAAATATAATTTAATAGCTGGGGGGGGGGGAGGATTCAGCCATACTCATCGATCATGGCAATGCCATTTGAGTATAAAATGAAAGTTAAAATTCTATAGTTTCATATCGTCAAAGTTTAAATTCAATTTCCATTAATGTAACTTACTAGACAAAAGTGCTATATACCCAAATGTTTATTCTACAGTGAGAGAAGTTTGAATTAGTCTAGAAGAAAATCAGTGATGACATTCTTTATTAAAGAGGAAATAGCAGAAAATTTATGTAACAGAACCTAATAATTCAAACCTGTAAACCCCCTAAAATTGGTCTGTACATTTCTCTTTAGCTGTCTCCTAAAAAGCATGCTGGATTTAACAATTCAAAATTATTAGCTTACAGCTGTTCATGTCTCCAGTCCCATGGTTTCCACATATGTGGTTTTATTGTTTTTAAAAGGTGATGTGAAGTCCTTGGTTTTGATTGTATGTGCTGATCCAGACACACAGAAGGACTAACTGGAAGTCGCAGTTCTGAAAAGATTCATAAGAGCAGAAGAGAGTCATTCTATTGCTTCTTTTAGGAATTGCCTCCAAAATAGAAGAGGCTCTGTGAAACTACAGGGTCTATGAGAAATATGTAACAATTTTTCTCCCCATTCTGAATCAGAGTTGAGATTCAGAGTAAGCGAATGCATATTTTGAGAGACCTTTGTTTTGTAGTATATTCTCTTACCACAGACTAGGAAAATAATTGGAATAATTGAGTTCAAATTTTCTTGCTTAGTAATGGCAGTAGCAGTAACTTTCCCACTCACCCAGACATCTCCAACTATCAGCACCAAGTGATCTATCCTCAGTACAGCTAAGAGATAGTAGTTGCAGAAGCAGACTTTTGTTTGCAATGAGAACATAGAATACTTGAGTTCATTTCCTGAAAATACAGTGCTTCATATGTTAATGTTTGTCATACTCCATTGCCTTGGAAATCTCAAAAACAGTCCTTTATTATTTTGTAAAATATTACTTATTAGACCTTTTAAGTATAAAAATTAAAACAACGATTTGCGTCAGAACACTCATACTGAAAAAAATCTTCCTTCAATTCTCCCCCAAGGAAAACCAATGTTCACAATTTGTATCTAAATTATCAATATATCTATATAAACCTATATATGTAGATATTCCTGGTTTTTAAATTATCCAAAGAGACATCATAATGTTCTAGGTCTGGCTTATTTACTTATTAATATGCCTGGGAGTTCTTTCCATATCAGCATATATAGAGCTACTTTATACTTCTTAATGGCTTATGGTGTTCCATTAAATGAATATACATTTAATATAACAGTTCCCCTACATTGGGTATTATGATTATTTTTCTAATTTTTTGCTTTTGCTGTTTCAAAATACTGCAATGAACATCTTTATACATCTATTTTGGCATCCTCTTTTGTTTTGTTTTGTTAAATTTTATTCTGGTATACCTTTACAACTATACCTAAGAGCAAGTTCCTATCAGTATATGTAATGTACACGTTGTAAATTTTGATAGATATTACCGAATTGCCTTCCAAAAAAGTTGTACCAATTTCCACTCCCTCCAACAGTATATAAGAGTTGTTGTTTCCTACTCCCAGATCACAGTGCTTTATTTTTAAATTATACAATTTACCTAGCTCTCAAAATGGAATAAAACCTTTAAATCATTTCCCCCTGTGTAGGTTTCATCAATACTAACATAGTCTAAAACACTTCATACTCTTAAGTAAATTTAAGTAGAAATCAAGCTGTTCAATGTAACCCCATATCTCATTATTTGGCATAGTGTGATCTGGCTCAAAAAACGATAAGCTACATGTAGGCTTCCTTATTAAAATGCACCATAATAAAAGAAGTATTCAATTTGCTTTGTTTCTGGAGGTGACAAATGAAGAGTCATTAAGTTAATTTCTTATCTGGGGAATCACCACCTAAAAAGAGTTGGAAGTTATATATAATCCTTTTAATTTGCAGTAAGAAAATAAGTATTCTTAATTAAAATTTCACTAAATAGACTTACCTTTTAGAATTTACTACCAGGAAAAATGTTGTCTCTCCAGAAGAACTAATTTATAGCTTTCTTTTTATATTAAGAGTATAGTTTACTCTGATTTCCCTTTTACCCTTGCTGCTAGGAAGTACAGCAGCAATGTGAAGCCCAAGCACAGATGCTTTATGAAGATGCTAGATATATTAAGTACTTTGCCAGGGTAATATCTCAATGGTTTTAAGGAATTGGTCAGCAATATGTAAAAAGAATAAACAATTTTATATCACTTTTTTCTGGTTTAGCTCAAATGGAGGAACCTATAATATATTGGTAATTACTAATCTGTCAGATCTTCACATTGGCCCCTGTGGTAGACTGAATTATGAACCCCAACAAACACATGTTCTTAATCTTAATCTGCAAAACTGTGTGTGTGAATCCATTGTAAATAGGACCTCTTGAAGATGTTTTCAGTTAAACTGTAGCCAAAGTGAATGAGGGTGGGTCTTAATCTGGATTATCGAACACTTTATAAAGAATAAACCACAGGGAGGACCCAGAATCCGGAAGTCATCAGGAACCAGAAGAGAAAGGAGAGAATATTGCCATGTGAGGGGTAGCAGAAAAGCAAGCCAAGGAACCCCAAGGTTTGTGAAAGCCAGGCCCAGAAGGCTACCAACCTGGGAAGAAGCAAGCTGCCTAGCCTCTGAAACTGTGAAATAATAAATTTCCATTGTTTAAGTCCAAACCAGTTTGTGGTATTTATAACAGCAGCTCAGGAAAATGAAGACTGCTCTCCAAACTGTTATTGAAGAATGGAACTGAATATTGATTAAAACAATCTTTATTATTTTGTGTATATTTTTAATATATTAATTAATTCTAGACTTCTCATTATTATCCTAGGCATGGAGTTTACTTTTCATAATTACTATATTTTAAAAATTCTGAAATTCGATGTCCCCTGATATCTAAAACTATTCTCATTTTCCTTGATTATGGCAAAAAATTGGAAATAAGCCCCATTAATACACTAAAATTCACAACTGCATTTTATGAAACTTTTAAATAATTGTGGAAACCTTAGGAACCCTAGGTTATTGTTCATCAATGTCAAGGATTTGTTTGTAGTCATTGTTTCTTAAATCTTTCATTTGGCATTTCTGTCAAGGGCTCTCTTAATAGGCCAGTCCAATCTACTTTTTACAATATCCCCTCCCCCTCCCCCCTTGATCCCCAACACACTCAAAGAAACTAGAAATATTCTACAAACAATGCCAAAACTAGCTTCTGTTTTTGGAAGGGATTCAGGAGATGAGCTCTGTGATATAAAGTCTTACAAATAGCCTTATAATTCATTAACACATTTATTAAATCTTTTCAGAAAGTAATGAAATATGAAGGACCCTAGCATGCTTTAGAGCTTTCTTGCCCCACTCTTTGAGGACTGAATAGCTGGTAGATTTCTAAATATGAAAGATCATATGGTAAATAATACTGTATTTTTATTTATTGACCACTCTTAGCTTATTTGAAACAGGTCTGCAATCTGTTAGGGATTAATAATGAACAATTTGTTAGGGATATGTCAAGATTACTTCTTTCATGCCTTTTAGTATCTGTTTGACTAGATACTGGTTGCCTGTTGCCTGGGTTGCAGTTAGGTGAAAATGGAGATTAAGCCAGAACCAGGAGACCTTGGTTTTCATTTTGATTCTTGCCAACTAATACTTAATGGGCTTATTACATTGTCTAGGATCCTTATGGAACCTGGACAGTCATTCCACAAATTTTTAGAATTTACCACACCACTTCGCAAAATGCTGACAAATAACATGTCTTCAGTAAATGTTTTAGCAATGGACTAATTTTGGGGGGTTGGGCCAATCTGAAATTAGAGAAAAAATAGTATTACAATGTATTTAAATATTTTATTTGGCTATTTATTTGTTCTCTCTGGCATTTAATTATGTACACACTAAGCAAAGAATAAACATTGGAAAACTCTTGTACTAGCAAAGATTAACTGCCAAATTTATATTGTATTTGATTTAATGTTTTGCCCCCTAGCTAATCACTAATAGGAAATTAATAGTAACAGTATAATATGTTTCACAAATGTTTAAATATGTCTTGCATTTCATACTAGGAAGCTAAACTTAACCAGTATTTTCTTGTTTTAAAACTTCCAGTAAGATGAAAGACTTCAGTTAATAATTAACAAATAGTTTTTTGAGATTAGAATTATAAATACTGTTTATGGATATATTAGTTGTTCTTCCTACCTGAGGGCAATTACAAATCTTCGTCTTTAGCTTGCAGTTATCAAAGATATGCAAACATACCCACAGGACTCGTGTCTAGCAGATGTAAATATGTGCACAAACTTAAGTTATAGCCAGGAAATAACTCTATCAGATAAGCGCTGGGTGAAAATGGATGACAGAGTCAAAGCTGGTAACTGAAAAGACTCTTAACGAGGGGACTATAAAAAAGAGATTAAATAAAGACATGGGTAGGTAAGGAAAACCAACAATGGTAGTGAAGCTCCCCAGGCCTGACAGAAATGGGATGCTCTTACACCCCTGGCATGGAGCGTGTGGCAGTTTGAGATTATTTATGAATTCCAAAAAAAGAGACTATGTTTATAAATTAGTCTGTTCCTCTGGATGTGATCCCCTTTGATAGTATTATATTCATTGAGATATCTTTGATTAAATTATATTAAGGCTAGGACTTTGATTCAACCAAGTCAATAGGGTATAACTCAGGGATGAGTCCCCACCCACTTGGTGGGCTATATAAATGGACACTCACACAGACACACAGAAGAAGATACACACAGAAGACAAGAAGAGGAGAGAAATTGGTCATTTTGACCCAGCCATGTGACAGAAAGGAGAAGGCTCCAGCAGCTAAAGCCCGGGAAGAGAGATGAGCCCTATGCCAGCCTGTAGCTGAGAGAGAGGAAGGCTGAACCCTCGCAGAGATCGGCAACCATCTTGTTTCAACACATGGCAAATGACTTTGGTGACAAAGGAACCTTGAGTTGGACTCTTTAGGGTCTTGTAACTGTAAGCTTTTATCCCAAATAAATACGCTTTATAAAAGTCAACAGATTTCTAGCACTTTGCATCAGCACATCTTTGGCTAATACAGAGGGGCAAGTGAGAGAGAAGTTTCCAAAACCAAGCAAAAGACATAGATGTGGGAGAGCCCATGAAGCAAGAGTTATGGCTACAGGTAGAGGAACACAGCTACCACCAAGCAGGGTCCTGCAGGCAGGGAGTCTGGGAATAAATACTCCAAGTTTCTCTCCTGCACTCTGATCTCTTCCCAGAAGCCAGAAGGTAAGGGAGCCCTATTGGTGCAGTATGTAGAAGGCAGCTTCCTGTGAAAGGAGTTAGGGTGGATCTGGAGAGGAAAATGGAGAATATCCAACAAAAACCCTATATTTAGAAAACATGAGTTTTGGCCTAGTTTTCTTTCCAAGCCACATATCCTGGAGAAACAATTATGTGTATGTGCATATGTGTGTGTGTGTGTGCGGGGGTGGGAGGAGATAGAGAGAATTAGCTATGAGCTCAAATGAGATCATTTGTATGTGGCAGCAGGGAATAGTTTAGGCTTAGGCTGAACTATGTGAAATTGCTTTTTGTTAGGTCAAAAATGCTCAACTATTGATCAACTATCAGCAATTTCATACATTTCAGCCTGATATTTCTCTTACTATACTGTAGTGCCTACTGTAGGGAAGCAAAAGAGTGTGAATAACTATGTGAGAAAAGGTGTCAGTAACTAGGATATCTGTGGGTAAAAATGACAAAGCAGTGTTTTTGAAATCACCTAATGAGTATTTGATGTATGCTTTGAAAATAATAGCTTAGCCCAAGTTCTGCCAATTGCTAGAAGAGAACAAGTATCTTCACCTCTGAATTGGGTTCCTTCTTTTCAAGATAATGGAAAAGCAAAGTATCAAGCACAGATGGTGCTAAACAAATACTTGCTGATGAATGATTAGATAATTGCTAAGGTCCTTTACAATTCTAATTTTCTATGATCCTAGGTGTAAAGTTACATTAAGTTATAACTTTTAGCATGTGCTATGTATGACCTAACGGAGAAGATAAGTGGCAAAGGTCCAAGGCCCACAGCTGACATGCAGCACCTCTATGAAATCAGGTATGTTCCAGCAAATGAAAGGTCTGCAGGCTTAAGTAAGTGCTGCTTTGTTTGAGTAAGGCCCAATAAGTTTTGTGGGTAAGACTGGAGTTGGGTTCTCTTTAAGTTCCCACAAGTATATGGGGGAATATCAACCATGCTTTCATCTCTTGAACAGTGTAGACTGGGGAGGAAACTCACTCTGATGTAGAATCAAGTTCACAGTCCTGGTCACCCATTGGCAGTTAGACAAGAGAAGTTATTTTAAGTGCATCAAAGGGTATTCTCCAGTCACTGCACCGTTGGTTCCATGAGGTCAAAGATTCTGATTTTTTCTCCATTATATGCCTAGTGCCAAGCACAGGCAGGCACTTACTCTAGAAACTCATTAACCTATGCTTAATAAGTGAGGTCTAATTTCTTCTTACCCAAATGATCAACAACATGTGCAAGGTCATAAGGAAATGAAAGGAATGAGCAAGCCAAGTGCTGAGTGGTTTTACTACTGTTGTACAGTGTAAACTTATTGTTCATGACCTAGAAAGTGAGTGTTACATAGACAAATTGTTTTTCTCTCTCCTCTTCAACGTGGTGTCTGTTAGATTGGCATGATATGCTATGTCCATATTTGGACACTGCAACAATCGTAGTGAAGCAGTTCAGTGAGATGGCAGCTATCCACAACACAGGGACGGATCATCTAAATTGAAGAGATCCAGTATTGGCAGGGCAGCTCGGAACCATCTGGTGAGCACAGGAAGCCATGAAAGAGAGTGTCAACAGCAGACAGACAAGTGGAAGGCTGTCCCTTACAGGCATGGCCTAAGGGGAGGGATCTGGGGGCCAAGGTTTCATTTGCTTTACCAAACACACTGAAGCCAGGCCTGAGAAGGCATGCATGCAACCAATAAAGATGCATATTCTAAGTTATCCAGCAGGTTGTAAATTGTTGCTAACCGATATTTGTTCAAAAATATTTTACAAATAATATTATAAATAACATCATTAAAATTCTACTTCCTATTAATGGATACTTATTTGTAGGTGTGACCATGAGTCAATTTCCTGACTTCTCAAAGTTCAGTACCTTTATCTGGAAAATAAGAAAAACAACAACCACCTACCTCATAGATATTGAAAGAATTAAATAAGAAAGTGCCTTCACTTGGCATTTATCAAATAATCAAAAAATGTTAAATAGCTACTACTATAGAAATGGTTATCCTTTTCCATAACCTAGAAAATCTGTTTCTAAATTTGGAAACTTCAAAGTGTAACTAAAATGTTACTCATTTAGAATTTTTTCAATACCAAGGAGTTTTCACTATTACTCTCTATCAGATAAAGGCTAATCTAATAAATCCACTTTTATGTGATTTTTAAACATCTGGTATTTGACATTAGTCTCTTAAGAACAAAGCAGGGAGTATGTCTAATAAGCACAAACTGACCCAGTTACTGTAATATTTAAGTCAACGTTTCTCCATATTTTATTCAGGCAGAGAGGTCTGTGCAAACAAACAACACAAATTAAAACAGAACCAGTTCTTAGTCAACAGATTTATGATACACAGACATAACTCCCTGGACTATTTCAGACCTATACCTGAGCATAAATGAAATAATTTGGGGATCTAAATACTCCAAATACATCAGTTCCTTAATAATTTTTTGCTTCCATTTTATGCAAATAACACTAGCCAAAGGCATCTTCGAGAGAGAATGGATACACCAAATACACAAAAGCATTATTCAAACATAACTCTAGCCTTGAGCCAAGCAATACATAATGCCTTTCTCATGCTATGACATTATTGTATACCTGATTATATTATTACCTATGTAGCTTTGACACCAATAGTGGTTTCAGTGGTTTCGGAATACCTTTCATATGCTGTTACCATTTAAGGGTGCTTTGAACCATAAATACAAATAGCATTGGAATTCAGTATTGTACCTTTTTTGGCAAAAAGAATAACCTTCACTTTATGTCATAGGAAATGAGATGTAGTCCATGAAATGCTAAAAGTGGAGGCAGAATTTGACCCATAAAAATGACCAAGTCAATGGCATAGCAATGTGCTTTAAAGGGGTTGTCACTTTATAAAATTTCAGCCAACTAGCCCATCAATCAGTCAAATGCTTATTGAGCACCCAGGAAATGCAAGCTACAAATGTTCTCCTTTCTGTACTTTTTCAGTGGAAGTGTCAAAGTCATGCAATTCTGCAAAAAACAATTTTCCCCATGGACTGCTCTATGTTTTGACCATGACAACATAAGAACCTTGAATTCTACTCATTTTCCTTGGTAATAAAAGCTATGTCTAGACTACTACTTCAATTTTCTTGCCCTATGATTTCACTGCAATGACCAAACAGCATGAAAGATTGTTTTATTACTTTACGGCAGCTTAATTTTCCTTTGATGTTTTTCTGCATGAATTTTCCAGGGAAAAAGAAATTTTTAAAAATGCTTGACTACTTCAGCAAGACCAAAGATGAATAATTTGTTATAAATTAATGAGCATCATTAATAACAATTTTAAACACAACCTCCAACAATTATTAATATAGAGAGTGCAACAAATATGGTAACAGAGTAGCTAAGCCTGTGCATTGTGAAAATAAATTAATCACTTTATTAATATTAAATTTTTTTCTTCAGGAACATTTTCTGGAGTAAACCATGAAATATTATCAATGTAATTTACACCAGAATAATTAATAACTAACTAGAAATCTGAAACAGTGATTGCAAATTCTTTTTAAATATATTGAAATTGATTCCAAATTAAATATAAGTCACAAACACTGGTTGGCCCTATTTAAATGAAACCATGCATTAACAGATTTCTCCTTTAATGGCAACTTCACAGACCAACACAACCTTTGATTTTTAACCTATAATATCGTTATAATAAAATGTACATAGCATTACTATCAATTTGATTTTCTGCTTCTATAATATTTATGATTAAAAGTATATGTGGGTGGCACACACGGGTGTACCACCAAGCCCCGGCCCCAGGCCCCATGCGTAGGTGCGCTGCCAGGCCCTGTGCACGAGTGTGCCATCAGGCCCTGCAAGCAAGTGCATCGCCAGGCCCCGCCCCCAGGCCCTGCCAGTGGGTGCGCCACCAGGCCCCGTGTGTTGGTGCGCCACACGCAGCAAAATGATGACATAACAGGAGAGTGACACAAGTGAGGGCCAAGACGGGACGTGCCCAAAAACCAGGAACTAAGGTGGCGTGGGAGGTAGGATGACTCTTTCCCACATCAGAGGTTCCCAGGATCGAATCCCAGTGAAGACAGGAGGAGAAGGATAAGAAAAGAGAGCAGGAAATGGACACAAAGAATTGCCCAGTGAATGGACACAAAAACAGTAGAAACAGGGGGGAAGGGGGTTAAAAATGGATAAAAAGTAAATAAATAAATAAATCTTAAAAAAAAAAAAAGTATATGTGGGGAAGCAGATGTGGCTCAAATAATTGGACTCCCATCTACCATATGGGAGGTCCAGGGTTCGATTCCCAGGGCCTCCATGTGAAAGGCAAGCTGGCCCATGTGGAGTGCTGGCCCGCACAGGAGTGCTAGTTGATGCAGCAAGAGGACGCAACAAAGAGACAAAGAAGAGAGATAATGAGAGACGCAGACCAGGGAGCTGAGGTGGCGCAAGAGATTGTGCACCTTTCTCCACTCTAGAGCATCCCAGGATCAGTTCCCAGGGCTGCTTAAAGAGAAGACAAGCAGACACAGAAGAACACATTGAGAGCAGACAGAGAGTGCAAAACAATGGGGGGGGGGGCGAAATAAATAAATAAATCTTTAAAAAAAAAAGGTATATGTGAACCAAATACATATTTAAATTATCAAGATTTTCGTAACACCTGACTCCCAGGGTGAGATAAGAATATAGAACATATAGAGACCAGAGCCAATTGCCAAACCAAAATTTAATGAGGACTAGAAATCCAAATGCCAGAAATAGATCAGGAACATGGTAATATATCAGAAAAAGATTTTTGGCAGGAGACTGAACAATTATATACCTACTATTTCGTCCTCAGGTTCTTTCCTTCCAATTGACCCAGTAATATGACTGGGGTCTGTGGAGGTCAGGTTTGGCTGAGTGACATTATAACACAAAAGTCCATTCCTAATTAGATGAGAACACAAATGGCATGAGTCAGAAAGAAACCAGGCACAAGCGTTTTTAAAATGGCATCTCAGTTTCCAACCTGAGCTAGTTAAGCCAATCATTAGCCAGATATATCTTGTAAGTGCTAAGGAATTAACCAATTAATTGAGCCAAATGGAGGGCTTCCCCTTCATATCTAAAGTGCCAAATAACTTCTGATCTATAAAGATACTAAACAGGTGATTAAAATGTTGATTTTTTTGTCCTATTTTTGTCTGAATTTTAACCTCTGAAGCTAACCTGTCTCTTCTCTAGGTAAAATTTAGGCCAGGACATTAAGTCCAAATGACTATTTCTATAAGGATATTCTTCATATTTTCCACAGACATCTGTCATCTTTTATACTGCCAAAATGCCTTTAGCAAATATATATTGAAAGTACATGGGAAGCGGCTGTGGCTCAATCAGTAGGGCTCCCGTTTACCATATGTGAGGCTCCGGGTTCGGTTCCCGGGGCCTCCTGGTGAAGGCAAGCCCACCCACACGGTGTGGTTAGCTGACCCAGCAAGCACAAGCAGCAAGGGGGGGATAAATGAATAAATAAATAAAATCTTTAAAAAAAAAAAAAAAAAAAAAAAGAAAGTACATAGTTAACAGTAATGTTGTAATATTTTTTGTAGCAAAGGCAAAGAAGGTACTATATCAATGATAAAGGTGAAAAAAAAAAAGAATATGGGGTTAGGATTTATGTGATATGAATATAATTGAGCATTTTTTTCTTCATTGTCTTCAATAACAAGGAGACCCTGTAAAGGAAACCCCACAAAGGTCCCTCTGGGTTCTTGCCCCAAGCAAATGAATTGGAGTTCACAAAAGGATGGTCATGAGAAAAAGCAGGTTTATTAATGCCAGTGGAAGGACAGGAGACAGGTGTCTCTCAAATCTGCCTTCCCTGAACCAGGGGAGCAGGAATTTCAAGGATTCAAACAAGGGAGGTGCATTAGTCAGCCAAAGGGGTGCTGATGCAAAATACCAGAAATTGGTTGGTTTTTACAAAGGGTATTTATTTGGGGTAGAAGCTTACAGTTACCAGGCCTTAAAGTATAAGTTACTTCCCTCACCAAAGTCTATTGCCACCTGTTAGAGCAAGATGGCTGCCTATGTCTGCCTAGAGTTCAGGCTTCTTTGGTTCTCTCTTCCTGGGGCTCTGTTCCTCTCTGGGCTTAGCTGCTGTGCTCTTTCTCCACAAGGCCAGCTGCAGACTATCAGGCTAATGGCTCATCTCTTTTCCTGAGGCTTCTCTCCTTCTTCACATCCAGTTTCCTCTGTGTGCTTATTTCCCAGGGCTCCAGTTCAAAAACTCAGCATCAAAAAAAAAAAAAAAAAAAAAAGAAAAAAGAAAAAAACTCCAACTCTGTCCTTTGTCATGTCTTTTATCTGTGAGTCTCCACCCACCAAGGGGCAGGGACTCAATGCCCTATTGACGTGGCCCAATCAAAGTCCTAATCATAATTTAATCAAGTATAAGTAAAACCTCTGAATCCAATACACTTTAATATGCCCAGAGGAAAAGACCAGTTTACAAACATAATGCAATATTTCTTTTTGGAATTCATTGATAATATCAAACTGCTACAGGAGGATAGAGTGGTTACCATCACAATGGCAAGTATATACAAGAGTAAACCTAGATCTGAAATAACCATAAACAAAGGTAAGTTCAGTCTAGATTTACTACCACAATAGTAATTATACACAAGGGTGACATTTCTAAGAAGTGTCCAGAAAAATTAGTTTTTGCTTTTCTCAGTTAATCTTAAAATATGCATGGCACCTGGGGTCGGATAATTGTGGGGTGATAGGGATAGGGGTGTATGGACGTGAAGGTACAGATATGGACAGATGCGAGTAAAGATAATGAGTAAGGAAGTGCATAATTATACATTTTTATCATTGGCCCTATTTAATGAAACCATGCATTAACAGATTTCTCTTTCAATGGTGGCACTAAATTTGGCTAATGTTAAATCTGCAGCTCTGTGTGCTTGTGAGCAAGAGTCACTGAATTTTTCTAACATTATGAGGTACAGAACAATGCCTTAATATTTAAGGTATACTGGGTTTTTCTTGTACTACACTTGGCCGTATCATTTAAACAATCTGTGCTCATTTATGTATCCTTCTGAACCCTGCAGAAACAATTGAGTTTGTCTTTTTGGATGAAATGAGATAAATGTGCCTAGACAGAATTTTTAGAGTAACGCTGCCATAATTTGCTAAGCTGCCTTTTGTTTGTTATTTCATTTTTGTAAGTTGAAATAAAGTTTACTTTAAAATACATATATATTTATATATACTGAAAGTATTTTCCATAGAGTTATCATACTCTTACCCAGGTTTTAGGGTTTTGACATCAGGACATAAACACCACTCAATAACACCACGTGTTTGTATGTCCCTGTATAGTAACCCCAGACTTGAACTGTTTCTAAACTATTTAGATGCCTTAAAATAGGTTGATGGTGGGTGGTGGAGAACAATGCATGCATATCTTACTAATTTTGCCAAATACATTAATATCTTGGGAAAGTAATTTCTTGGTATCCAATAAGGTCCCCAGTCATTTTTAATATATTAGGGATATATAGCCATTGCTTTAAAAAGCTTGAGAGTTCTGGCATCACTCAGAGGCTCAAATATTTTGGTTGTGTAGACCAGTCAATGGAAGCTGAATTCCTTAAAAAGTCTGGATTTTAAGTAGTGGAAGGAACTCAAGCTAGCTTTAAACCAGAAGGGGAAATTATTGGGCAACAGTGAAAAATGTCAAAGTACAGGTTTCTCACCTTCCTTCCCCATCTAAGGAAGAAGGAAACATGCTTAGTTGGGAGCTAAGAATTTGTTATGATGATGGGAGTAATGGGTAGAAATAAATTTATTAATTTATATAAGCAAGCTGGGGAGAGGTGAGGGGACAAAGAGACCAATGAAGAGAGAGGTTGTACAGGATGGTGATTGGTGAGTAGGCCTTCTTAAGGAGAAAAGAGGGTTGAAAAACAGAATTCGACAGAAATTTTGTTGTGTGTTGAGTGAGAGTGAGTCCCCCATTGCTGCTATTTGGTCCCAACACTCCTTCCCCCAAATACATAAATATAAACCATTCCACAAGGCTTTTGGAGTCAGGAATTGTTGCTGTGTTGTTGGTGGTGGGTGTTTTATTTGTTTGCTTAATGCAACATAATGCTCAGCCTTCTCTTAAAGGAGCTGTTTTTGCCTAAGTCCACTGCCATGCCTGGTTCAATCCCTGTGGCCACGACCAGGTCTCACTGCCTGACTTGGCTGCTGGGACCCTCCAATGTGAGGGAAAAGAGGCTGGGGAGGTCACTGGGAGAGAGAAAAATCAGAATTAAAGAAAAAATACATGAACTTTCTATTAGGAGAAAAACTGAGCCCAGGAGTGTTCATTCAATTTCATGGATCTAGAAGGATCTAGAATAAAAAGCCACCATTATCCATCAAATGACTTGCAATTCAAGTTTTCAGCACTGTGTTTCAAAACTACTCACCTACTCCAACTATCAGCTAGTGCAGATATCTCAGGAATGTTGCTCTTGAGCATTTGCTTCCATCCCCAAAATTGTTTTTTCTTGTGTTGACATTAGGGCATATGTTTCTGACTAGACTTTTTCAAAATTGACATGAGACCCAGGATTTTTTTTTTTTTTTGCTTTCCCTGTGAGCCGTATTCTATGTAATTAAGGGCTTTCCACCCACAAATGGCTTATAAACAGCAAAATACCCTACTAAAAGCTGTGCAAAAGGTAGATTTTCTCTTAATTATAAACTCCGAGTACACCTGGCACATTGTTCATTTTGCCCATGGCACAACACGTGTAGGTTTACCAATAAATCACGTAAGTGGAAAACTTTAAATGTCACTTTGTGGGTGGAATCTTTGCTTTTAATAGCTGGGCATGAATATAATTTAAAGTTCTTTCCCTTAAACAACACAAAATTGTCCTAAACTGGCTGTTGACTGACCTACACAGGACTGAGGGAAGAATCTAGAAACAGAAACATTACAAAACATGGACTTGAAAAAGATAAACCAGGCATAACCTATTTACTTAACCACCTCATCTTTCCCCTCTTCTTAACTCTGTATTTAGATTCCAAGTAAACTTTTCTGCTTCTGTCATATTTGGAATATAAAAATACAAACAATTGTGGTTTTATATTTGAAGGATAAATACAGCCTGTTTCCAGACTCTGTTTAGGATAAATATTTCAGGTCCAGTTATGACATTGTTAGAACCCAACAGTATTAAACACTGCCATCACAACTCCAAAAATAAGAAAGAAAAGAGAACACACCTATTTTTGCTTTCTTTTAAACTCTATAACCAATGAGAAATGACAAGAATGCTAACGGATTCTTATCTACCAGTGGCATGGAGTTTGTGTTCAACTAGGAGTCTGCTCTGTTTGGCCCTGACTGGAGGAGCTGTGGGATGGGGCCTGATGCTAAGGAATCTATCCTGAAGAAAAATCGTGAGGTGGGATGGGGAGAGATCCAAGGATAATGAGATGGCATAGAAGAGGAAGGTAGGTTTTATATGTTGCTCCTGTATTCCATAACTCTACTTTCACCCAGTTTCATTTTTGTCAGAAGCTAAAATAATATTAATGGAAAGTTTTGCAAATTATCTGTGAACAGTTGAGAGCATGACATTACATGCAACAGAAAAAAATTGTAAAAATAAAGAGGAAGGATTTTGCAGTGAAGAACCTAATTTAGTTTTGACTTCTTCTGGCTTCAGAAACCGAAAAGGGTTTCCTTCCAATGGCAAAGACAGTGACTGGTACAATGGGACATGGCACCAACAGTTTCAGCCGCAGCAGGAGGAGAAGCACATACAGTGTGGACCTCAAAATCTCTGACAATGGACATGGCACTGTGTTACAGGCAAGGACTGGAACTAGCAGCAGCCTCCGCCACATGGAGCACCAGAAGCCCAGTGGCAGAGTGCCTTTGGTGAGTGTGACCAGTGGTGTGTCATTGGCCGATGACCAGAGGGTACCCACAGAAGTGTACTAAACGGTGAATGCTGGGTGAAGTATGAGAGCATTGCTTCAGGAACACATAGGATGCACTCTCTAAGACAAAGGGGGGCATTTGAGAGTATCACAATGATTAGGAGGGCTACTGAAATATAATGGATGACAGCTATAAATGCTAGACTTTTGCCTTATGTAAGACAAAGCTATTTATTTGGAATGCACTGGTACGGTATCAAGTCCAGCATCTCTTTGAAAACTTTAGCATCCATTATCACTGGCCAATACATATACCAACCAGATATTACTTATGCTGAATATCACCCCATGCACAACAACTGATTTTCCATCATCCTGCATCACTTTTGAATGTCACCCTGGGCATTCATGTGGATGCAAAGCCTGTTGGTAATTATTTGAATCTAGAGCTTGATTCTATTTTACATATAAACTCCAAGAATTTTATCCAGTTTTAACATGTGTTGCATTTTGTAGTACTGCAATTAATTTCGTGGTCAAGCAAGGGAACACTATACTTTGATTTGCTTGTGACTTTATCAAAGGCTGCTCTCCATTTTGGAAAGCCCCATCAGCAGCAGCAACACGACCCATGGAATCTTAGTTGCCCCCACAACACAATTGCATCAATCTGCACTTGAAGCTGTTGTATTTATGGTGACTACAGATATAAGGGCAAGCATGTGGCCATTTCATTAATCTTCTGGTATCATTGTGCCTGAACATTTATATATTGAATTATATATTGTTATATTACAAAGTGCTTTTCTTGGATTTTTTCTTTATTTTGAAGTTTGTTGAAATTATGGCTATAGGTAAGTTATAGACACTTCACTTCAAATTAACCAGGGCTCAATAAATGTGTTTTTGTCTTTTGTTTTTATCAAAAGAGAATGTAGGGTCTGATAGGAAAGGGAAGATTTCTGCTGACCCAGAAGTGGCTGGTGGCAGAATTTTGAAGTGAAGGGGCCTGAAGAGTGTGGATAGAGGCAAAGAAATATTTTTGTGACCAGTTTGGGATCCTAGCTTTTTCTCAGGTTAGTGAGTCTTGAAAAACAGGGATAGCACCAAGCTAGATAAAAGAAGCAGTTAGCAAATATCAGTTAATTCTTATGTATATATTTATTGAAAGAACAATCATAATACTTAACATTTATAGGGTGCTTACTCTGTGTGAGGCATCGTTCCAGGTACTTTTATCGCATTAGCTCATTGTATCCTCTTAACAACCCTATAGGGATGAAGTCCTTATCATCCCAATATTATAGAGCAGAAAATTGAAGTGCAGAGTAAGAAACTTGCCCAAGAACACTGGGCTATTAGGTGGCCAAGATGGGATTTACTCAAATGCAGCATGGTGCAGTCTGCATCTACTTACACTCCAACAGCATCTTTGCAATAATTTCAAAGCAATTACTAGTTCTGAAGATCATTTCCAAGAATCATTAATTCTATAACAATTATATGTGTCCCACAAAACACACTTTGGTTCTACTTACATTTGTTCATCCACATCCCCAGACTGGCACTATATCAATCCAATTTGGCAGCACAATCAGTGCCCTCTCATGGAGGCTAGGAGAACAGCTTTAAAAGACCAGGATGACCTTCTAAAAGGTCCAAGATAGTCTGATGACCACAACCTTGTCTGATCACCCCCACCCCTAGGAATATGGCTACTGCATGAAGAGTGTCACACTAAATTTTCTACTTTGTCTAGAAAGGTTGTGGATGGTTTGAGAAGCTGAGTCTGGAGAGGTCACATCAAAGAAGGTATAGCAGAAGCAAGGGTAAAGAGGACCCTGAGGGGACAGAGAGTGCTTCTGACTCTCTTTCAGAAGGGCTTCTGACTCTCCAGGGCTGGCAACTCCCACCTGTTACTGAGTTCCCAGTCATGAGGCTAATAAAAACAACCTGCAGACAGCAAATTCGTTTGACATCTGTTTATATGCAATTATTACAATACATAAGAAATTAAGAGGATTATTTTAGTTGAAATAGTAATGATAATAATAATAGAATGGGTAACAAGTTCTATTTCTCATTAGGCACATGTATAACAGCTTTATCTAACTAGCTCCTTTCCTATTTTCTTGCATTATAAGAGAGGCTTAAAATACAATGGCTCAAGTTCCTTACAAGAGGCATACTGCAGCGGTTAAGATATGGATCTGCTGCTTATTAGCTCTGTGTGCCAACAGGTTCTCTGAGACTCCATTTCTCCATCTAAAAAGGGCATGACAGATTCTATACCATAGACAGTTACAGAGGATTAAAAGAAGGAAGTTTTAAAGCACTTGACATTGTGTCTGGCAAATTTATGTTACCTCTTATTATTATTTTAGAGTAGTTTTCTATAAAATAATCCCGTGGCATAAATAATGCAGCCCCACTAAAATTAGCTATAAAACAAATAAAAAACTAAACTCATTCCATCTGGTGACTGCCTTTACTCAACCATTAACTCTTAAGTAGTACTTACTTGCCTATTGTTTTCCATATCAAAATGCCTCTAAAAAAGACAGTATCGTTTTGACATTTTTATGTGGATGTGGAAAACTGAAAACCTCATTCATTTTTCCTAGGCAAAATCAAACTGTGTGGATAAGTAGTATTGAAATAATGCCTACATATTACTTTTATAGAGTTACAACACATCTACCTTTATAAAGCAACCTCATGACATTTCTATGAGGAAAGAATGGCCAGTATCATTGCTATTTAACAAATCTAGAAAGAGGCACAAATGGACTAAGCACTGTTCTCAGACTCACATTAACTATATTAGAAACTGGGCTAGAACCAGGTTTCAAGTCTCCTCAGGCTGGGACAATAGGATTTCTGATTTCTTCCTTTACTGTCATATACTGCCTCTAGGGTTAGAATTCTTATCAGTACAAGCAGATGTGGCTGAAGCGATTGGGCTACCATCTACCCATCCCGGGTTCGGTTCCCAGGTCCTCCTGGTGAAAGCAAGCTGGCCCACGCAGAGAGCTGGCCCACATTGAAAATAAATCTTAAAAAAAAAAAAAAAAAAGAATTCTTATCACTATATACTCATGGATGCTCTGAAATAGGTGAGGTAAGATAGGCAGTGCAAAATCTCTTAGTTAATGTGGAAGAATTATCTGCCTTGGTGCTTTCTGGGATAAGGTGACTCTGACATGCCACACATTTTCTTGTGAATTGACTTACTATCAATGCTAGTATGGTGCTGCTGCTATAAGTTAATGATGTCATTAATCAAAATGCCTCAGAACAAAAAAGAGAAATTTCCATATTTTACCATTAGATGGTGCTAAACGAAGTTTAAAGAAAACAGTGCATCAAACATTATCAATGCACTGAATCACAGGATTTGAATCAAGTTTACTATATAATAGAGTACATGCTTCTCTCCCAGACAGAAGCACATCAAACTCTACATTAAAGAATAAAACATCCTCCAAAGCCACCCCAACCATTCAGTTAATTATACTTTCGCCAAGACTATGCCTCCTTTCTAATAACAATTTCAACTACAAATGAAGGATTTTAAGATTCTAATGAGTGAAATGAATGCATTTCACTTTGTTTATAGCCTGCTACAACTCTCATTTTGGGTCTTTATCAATCTATTTTTCAACAGGATTGTCATATTGGAAGAGACTAAATAGCTGTTAAAATGTATTGGTCTTAATAAATTGTATTATTAATTATTAAGGTTACAATGAGAAGGTCGAAGCTATTCATAACAAGCATGATCTTGTTATGTTATATAGCACATAATTTATAAAGTCATGTGCATGAGCATTAATCTATCATTTAGTGATATCATTTACCTTCTAGTATCAATGATATCAGGCAGTGATATCACCACTGATGCAGAGCCCTGAACTTTCTTTAAAATGAATGAACAAAGCCACGAGCACTGCAAACTTTTAATAGCACTCTGCTTTTTTCTTCCATAACACTTGTATTTTGTTGTTGTTGTTCAGTATCTGTCTCTACCATCAGAAGAAAACTAAGGGAGTGACTGTTTTTTTCAATACACTATGTCCCCCAATACCAAGCACCTTGATGGCAGAGGGGCTCCATATATTATGGTAAATAAATAGATGAAAGAGATAATTGATAAAGGAATGAATAAAGATCATGGTAGAGTTCTCGTTCATTTACTGGATTTACTCACAAATGGGTATGTAAGTTTTAGGATGAATTTTCTCCACTTCAGCAAATAAATTCTAGAATCTGATTTTGTTCCTCATGCTTCTAAACCCAGCTCTTATAATCACCAAATCATGGAGCTTCTGATGGCTTAAACACACACACACACACAAAACCAGTTGACAACTGCTTTAAGAACTTTTTCATCTATTATGAAGCAACCAATGTGTTTTGGGCACCTTATCGAGACCTCAGATTAACTGTTAATTTTTCTGTTGCAAACACAGTGGCTGAGGCATAACTTTTGTAGGGAAAATATCACAATCACTACTTGGATGATGGATATGATGAGGAAAATGCAAACAAATATAGTATAGTTCATTTTATTGGACTACATACTGAATCATGGAATGTGTCTGCACATAGCTATGAATAAACTATTAATGGATTTAGGCTAGGTGAACAGGATACCAAATCCATGAAGCACAAATATAATTTAATGATATTTTATTATGTAATACAAAGAAATTTAATTTCATTATTTGCAGTTCTTCATGTATTAAGTTGGCATTATCGAAATCCAAAGCTACTCACCTGTTTATCATCTAAACAAATAAATAGAGGCTTCTAGAGAGATTAAGACAACAAAAGTGAGTGTCACTCTTTTTATTTCTCTTTTACAGTCAGTTGAAAACCAGACTTAATTATCATAGAATCATACAAATGATAAGTGTGTTACAGAGTGTTGCTCCCCATGCTTAACAGTGCTTGGCACAAGGCTGGAACTCCAGCAGGCCCTGCTAAGTGGAAAAAAAAAATCCTGCATAACAGCAGCAGGTACAGAAGCTCACAAACCAGAAATATAAAGACTTACCAAACTAGTTTCAAGCCAGAGCCTTCTAAACCAGCTTCCTCAGCTAGTCAGTCTTCAGCACACTTCAGAGATGTCAGTGAGCTGACAATTTTTTTTCTGAAAGTTGGACATCTGTCCATTTCAAACCGGCCTGATGCCAAATGTGCATAGTATAAAGCAGTGAGCAACACTAGAGCAAGAGGCACCTTGTATCTCAGTGAGCTTGCTCTACCTTCTTCCAGAGACAAGGAGAAAGAGCAAGTCTTCTAAGGCTCATGTTTATCCACATATTCTGGTGCTTCCAGCCACCATTTATCTTCCCTTGTGTCTTGCCAGCTGCCAGGCATGCAGTGCGACACAGTACATATTCCCAGGCACACTGACAAGTTTGTGTTTTAGTTTGCAAAAAGAAGCCAAGTGGAAGGAAGAAATATGTAGTTTCCAGCTAGCAGGCTGTAGTAAGAAGCAGATTTCCTCCTTATTTCCAAGGAAATGAAACGAGGTTATGTTACTACCTCCCTAAAATCTCCATTTGATTTTAGCTATGACTAGTTTAATTTAGAGATGGATGGTTTACAGAAAGAGCTGTAAGTTTTATAGCTTGTCAGGCTAATTAGGTGGTCAGTGCATTTTCAACTGTTTTTATCATGTTCTACCTGGTCAGCAATGGTGTCTAAAATTCTTACCAATAGAATTATTCATCTGTGTTGAAGTACTTCCAGAATGCTCCTGTGAAGAAATGTTCAGTCAAGAAACAAAAGCACTTACAAGCAGCACTAATCAACTTATCAGATTGACCAGTTCTGGAAAGCAGAGGCAAGGTCCTTAGAGCATACGAATACTGGGGTTTCAGACAAGAAGTAAGAAGCAAGCATGAAAAAGAAAGGCAAGTATACATACAGCAGGGGGGCACTTGGGAAGCCAGTGGACTGTAGAAGAGCTCCTGGCACCAAAGAAGAGGAAAAATAAATATTTCCTTATTTAAAAATTATTTTGGGTGCTAGTTTTGCCTAAAGAATTCCAATCAATAGATTATCAAACACCTATAACAGGCACTTGTTTTTGTCTCTTCTTTTAGGGATAAGTCCTCCCATCTCCACATGGCTTAAATGGGACTGCCAATCATAGTTCCCTCTCCCCTCTTCCTTGGCCATGGGGGTACCTCAGCCTAACCGCTCTTAGGAACTACTCTCTTGGACACAATGTTGACCCGGGTGAGCTGATGACCCATGTTGGGCAAATCAGGTCTTGTCCTGTGGTTTCTCAATTTGGAGGTAGAGAGGAAGTGAGTTTATTTTGGAACTGGGAATGGCTAGCAACCACCTTCTCTGTCAAGCAGAGAAAGCCTTTTTGCAGAAAGAATGAGGCCTACATACAGAAACAAATTGAATTGAGAGAAAAGGAGAAAGCAATCTTGTGAACTTGTCCCTGGAACCAGCTTGAAGGCAAATCCACCTTGGATTTACTATTTAATTGAGTTAATAGATTCTCTTTTTGGCTTGTGTTCATTTCTATTGAGTTTTTGTACTTGCAAATGAAAGACATTTATACATCTATTATCCTAATGGTTGTATTTCAGGGGAGGTAGAGATACATGACACAGAGAAAGGATTTAACCATCAGGGAATTTACAACATAGATGGAAATAAGAAACAATTACATGAAATAGTGACAATGTTACACATTAAAGTATAGATCCCATATCAAGTTAGTAAAAATAAGTGTTGGGCATGCAGAGCAAAAGAAAAACACATTGGATTTGTGTGACCAGGAAATGCTTTGGAAGAGAAGGGACATAGAAAAAAGAAAGGAACAGGAATCCTGAGAAAAGAGAAAGTGAAAGTAAGGAGAGAGGAAAGCAGTAAAGTGTGCTTGTTGAAGGGAAGAGCCTGGCTTGTAGTAGAGAGGTGGTATGAGGAAATACTGGGAGGCAAGGGAAGAGGGAAGACTGCCTCAGGCTGCGGGGGGCCTTGAATATCAACCTGAGGAGTTTGGAGAGCGAAGTCATTAAGAAAGCAGGCTCTAGAGTCACACTGTCTGGGTACACATACTTTTTGTCAGACGTGTAATCTTGTAAAATTCACCTATATGATAGGAACGCTAAATAACTTTCAGGCCCTGGGTTAAAAAAATGATTGTGCGCAAAGGAGGCACACAAGATGGACACCCCGTGGTGACACAGACTTCAGGCATGCGCAGCTTGAAGAACGAGACAAGGTTTAGAAGAAATAGAACGAGAAAAAGAAACTTAAGGTCTAACCAATCAGCTTCGGACAAGTTTCCTTTATCTCAATGTTCTAATAAGCCTCTAGAACAGAAGTCACCTGAAAAGTACAATTTGGGCCCCACCCCCACCTCGGCCACCCCAGTCTGGACTGTAAATTCCCAATGCCCCGGCTGAAAGCTTGTTAACAAAGCTCTTTTCTATTTGCAGTAGCTGTTCTTTTGACACCTGTAGATGTGACACCTACACATCTCTACGCGTGAGTAAATGGGGATAATAATATCTCCCTCCTAGGGACGTTATAAGGACTAAAGGAATTAATTAGAACAGTGCTGGGGACAAAGTAATCATCCAATAAATGTAGGCTGTTTTTATTCTGTCCAAGACTCTAAAGATTCTTGGGAGAGGGTGACATATATTAATAATAATATTTCTCATGTTTTGGAAAAACTGAATTAGAAGTTTTGGGGCAGGATGGATGTGAGAGTAAATTAGAAGGAGAAGGAGGAGGAAGGGGAGGGAAAGAGAAGAAGGAGAAAGTAGCAGGGAGAACAGTTAGGTCATTTGTAATTAAAGCATGAGGTCATCAGGGTTTCAACTAGTGTCAACAATAGAATAGTCATCAATTTTGATTACTCTGATTTCTAGACTAAGAAATAGCATACAAGAATAAGATGATCAACTAAAAGGTAAAAACGTCATGAACTAGTCCTAAACAAAATAATTTTAATAAAAGAAAAAGTGAGCAAGAACAATGTTAATAACCTTTGAGGAAGTGAAGGATGGTCCTAAACATGATGTTAAGGTACAAAAACCATAAAAAAAGATAGACTTGATTACAGAAAAGTATTAAACCAATGTGAGTCTAGAAATACTATAAAAAATATAAAAGACAAGCATATATTTCCAACATTTTTAAAAAGACTTAATATATATGTAAGTATATGTTTTAAAACAAAATATGTTAAAGTTAGATAACTAAATAAATATATAAAATATCTGAGTAGATACATATGTATATATGTGCATAAATTGAGGTATATATATTATAAAAATATATATTCTATATTTTATTATATATATAAATATGTATATTAAACTAGTTACCTTTCTTTCTTTTAATTTTAACTCAGCAATATGGTGTGAATATTATTGTATGCCAGAAAATACATATCCAGATACATAATTTTTAATGTCTGCATTGTATTCCAGACAAATATGCCATAATTTGTTTTCATTTAAATTGAATAATATTCTATGTGAAAAGATACATAAATAGGGAAGGTATGAGAAGATATCTAATTCACTGAATTTGAATTTTTTCTTTCTTTTAGCATATCTGCATTTTTTATTCATTTCATAAAGAATATATCTTCTTGGTGTAATAAAGAAGTAATACAAGAGAAAGGTAAAAGCAATGAAGAAAATGCATGTTTTATCAGTTTTCATTTGATTTCTATTTTTATTAACTTCCTTCTCATGGGTGGCCAAAAACCTAAACAGGATACAGGAAGGAAAGAGAAAAATATTTCTGATAACTTTCATCCTTGATAAATAGAGGGACTCACGAAAGGATTTTCCACCCCACTGACTGCTTTTAACTCTCTCTTGTGGAGTTGCTTATCTGGAGTTGTGATTCCCAGATTGAACTCCCAGAACTTCTTGGGGTTAGGGAGTGGGCAAGGAGGTCTCAGGAAGATGCCTCTGGCAGCCACCAAGAGGAAGGAAAGAAAGGGCAAGGAAAGGATGAAGAGGGGGAGGATCCTATCCTTTATCAACCAAAGCAATCTGACATCTGCCTGTGTTATATAGGACTTCTGAGGGAGTTGTGGGTGTTTTTTTTTTTGTTGTTGTTTTTAAATTTTAGAGCCTGAAAAAGGAAATAAAATTCACCTTAACATTCACTGTGGTCTAAGTCACAGTTCTTTCTTTCTCATTTAGGTTTTCTAGACACCTTCAATTTCTCCATAGAGAAAAGAAGCGGAAGGACAGCTAGTCAACAAGACATATAAACTATTCCCATCATCCAGAATGCAGAACTATTAAGATGAGGAATATTGCCTAGAGAGCTAAACTATAGGGGTCCCAAAGATGACTAGATAAATAAGAAGAGACAACTCTCACCAATGTCTTCCTGCTCCATCCTTCTGGCACTCAGCACTTAGCTTCTCTTCTAAAGAACCATAGAGAAATTTTGGGAGAAGGAGGTGGGAGAAGATGGAATAGCCCCATTGGATTGCACCTGAATCTTGAATAGTAATTCAATATTACAGGGACAAGAAACACTAGGGAACTTTCTTTAGGTTTCCAACTTTACAACATTATTGGTGTCTACCTGGATGAGGCCATGTGGTACTGCTTTGAACTTTACTATTTCTTCAACTCCACTTCTCTTCTTGGAGACCAAATGGCTTATGTTAATGGATCTGTATAAATTTGTCAGATGATGAGCAAAAAACGGAAAAAGTCCAGGTTATCTGGACTCTCAAGCTGCTGAATTTGTTTTTCTGCTCAAGAGCCTAGTTCCTTATTATCTGCAATCTAAAGAGCTAAATAGCTAAGATGGGAAAGCTATAATCAATCCTATTACAAGGCAGTTCAGCAATGTCCATGAGTTATTTTTAAGATCCTTACTCTTAGATGAAATAGTAGTGGATTAATTATAAGATTTAAGTCACACAGGTAAGATCTTCTGTCCTTAAACATCTTCAATTATTTATTCAATAAATATACTCATCGTGTATCCATTATGTGCCAGGTTCTGTCTTAAGAACTGGGATGAGCAAAAGAGACAAGGTCCATTTTCTCCTGACACTCACATTTTAATAGAATAGCCAGAAAATATTATACAGGAATAAGTGCTATGCAGGGAAATAAAACAGGGTGATATAACAGTCTGACAGAAAGAACATTCATGTAAAGATCTAGGGGCTGAGTGGCCCAGGACCAAGGAAAACCCAATATAAAATACCATTGAAGGAAAAAGCTTGGGGTTGTGCTGTGCAGTTAAGGTATAGAAATATAGTCAGTGTGGCTGGAGCACACTGGTCATGAGCGGGACTATACAAAATGGGTTGCAGTGACAGGTAGGGGCAAGATCTTCTGGAATTTGAGGCCAAACCAAGCAATTTGGATTTTACTCAAAGCAAAATAGAAAGTATATTTTGATTTTGTTTTTAAAAGATCCCTTGGATGGCGTGTCTCCAATGCTGGACCTTTTGATGGGCTTCAAAATGGTTCCAGGAGGTCAAAAGCCATATTGAAATTAGCCCCGTCCCTTACCTCAGGAACCCCAGTGATCTCAAGTGAAAGGGTTAACTTTATTCACCTCTTCCCTATCCTGTACCAAAGTTAAAGCATATAGCTAAACAATTAACTGGCAAGATGCATCATCTGTAGACCAGGTACCTGTCAGGGAATACAATTCATAATTCAAACTCACTGTGGTACAATATATTACAAAAACTCAGTTGTGAAAAATAATTTTTAAGAACGTTTTCCTGGATGATATGATGGCCATACATTCCTCTAGATCCGAGTACCAATAAAGCAGTTTGGCCTGCAGTGTGTCACATTAAATCAGCACAGGAATTTTCTTACAAAATTTGAATTTAAATGCATTTTAAATGCAGCATGCAATCCCCAGGCAGCCAAATCCTTCCACCTCACCCCCCTCCAAGCCCCATTCATAATTTATGTTATGTGCCAGGCCCCTGTAGGCATTTGGGTGTGTACTTCTGTTCTAGATAAAATCTATCCCTTGATCAAACCATATTATCAGAGAGCTGGTTACCTGGGTCATACTCATTCAGTACTTCAACAGACTGCTGTGAGTAAGCTTAATAAACTTATTTTATTTATTAATTTTGGGGGCTGAGGGGGAGATCACTCTGGCTGCAGTCTGGTTACTGGGATTATATAAGGGCAAGGAAGGAAGTAGGAGGGAAATAAGAGGATGGAGATGTGGACTAAGCTGGTGGTAGTAGAGATGGAGAGAAAAGGATGGAATTGGTAAGCTTTTGCTAGTAGATAGTTTGCTGATGAACTGGAAATTTGAATGCACTTCCAGAAATTCTGCCAATTAGAAATTCATTGGGTTTGCAAAGTTCTTTCATAAAAATGCAAATATTTCTAAGAGGCTTATGACTGGGGTGAGGGTATAATTTAGTATGAATTAGTTCCATCAGCTTACTTTCTGCAACTACATAGCTGAAGTAAGTCATACTAAGGAGATGAGTTTTACTTGGGGAGAGGATTTTTGCATAAGGGATAATTATGTGGGGGACAGGAGAAGGGTGTCAGGATTTGAGGGCACAGAGAGTAAGTAAATGTTGGTCTTTTCTGAAAGTTTGCCAAAGATTGCCTTGTACAGAGTAGACAAAGTCACCCATCTTCATTAATAATGGAAATATTCCCATTTTTTTGGACTCTTGTTTGAAGGAAAACATTTCTTCAAATTAGAGCACAAGGGAGGGGAAAAATGAAAGCAATAAAAATCCTCAAATGGTATTAAGCATTGAGAATTTCAGTGTTCTCCAGTTTAAATTTCTCTCTGTACTCCTTGATGACTTTCACTTCATGGTCCCCTCATGATTATCCCTTATGCAAAAAATTATATTGCAAAGTAAAACTGTTTAAATTCAAGCTAGACTGATTCCCTAAAAATATTTTACTTAGAATATTAAAAAAAAACATCAGGGCCATGTGAGATTAACTTTATTACTAGTCAATGTTTATACATAATTTCAATATTTTAAATTAAACATATATATTATATTTGGTAAAGTCTTAAATTTTATCTATCATTTTCCTTTTCCTTTAGGTACTCACAAGTTACTTAAAAAATGATATAGACCTTAAAATGTTCAAATGCTACTTGAGCATAATTATAGGTATATTCAAATTTCACATGAAAGCCATTTTCCAGAACTAAGATAAAACTACTGGAAAGAATGAGTTATGACTAAACATTTGGCACACTCCTAACCAGAACTTCTTGGATGGTGATGCTGCATTAAAAAGAGCAAAAATAACAACTTAGAAATCAAGTAACACAGTTCTCTTATGTTTTGTTTTGTTCTTGTATTCTAAATATGGGAAAGAACATTCTTTTTATATGTGTGAAAAAAATGGAACTTAATAAAAAGCAACAAAAAACATTAGCAACAAATTTGAGCCAACTAAAAATTATAAACTTTTTTTTTTTTTTAAAGGAAAAGCATTTAGAGGTAAGATAAAAATAAATCTTTTCATAAGCCAGTAAAAATTCCATGTATTTGTGCCTTTCAATGTAAGTCACAAATCTAATGTCAGGTACACTCTGGCTATGGAATTGAACAGACTGTGCTAGACTTACATGTTGTCTTCAATCACTGGTCTGAGTCAGGCCAAAATTCTGTTTATACTGACACATTTCATGGGTCACAACCACATTTATGAGTATGATCATTACTCCCTTCTTGGTATCCCATTCTCTACCTAGTGTTTAAGATACAGCCTGGGACAACTTGTTGATATGGGAAGATGATACAGTTGGAATCACAGAATCTCAGCATTACTGATTATTGCCTTAGCTTGTATTTTTATAGATAAGAAAACTGAAGCAGAGCTAGTTTTTAAGTCTTTCTCAGGATCACACACTGATTAAGCTATAGAGCTAGGTCTTGTCAGGTATTCTTCTCTGAAACTGTAGGGAGATACTGAGTCTTTCACATTTATGCACATCCTGTGAAAAAAGACACTGATTAACTTTGTTCTGAGCAATATTTTCAGAGCTATTTATGTAGCAGGTAGCCTTGAAAGATTGAGATGGTGTCTCACTCTGAAGCAAAAGGAAGGCTTGTTTTTTTGTCCCTTATAATAAAGATAAAGTTTTTCCTCTGGAACGAAAGGCATGTTCATTGCCCATTATAAGAGAATTGGGCTTCCTAGGCTTGGGGTTCCTCTCTTGAAATGTAAACCACTTGTGTACCAGTGTCAGCTGGCCCTCGGAATATCACCCTGTGGGAACTGGAGCTCAGGAAACTATTGTAAATGCTGATATTCTGGCTACTGCTTTTGTTGTAATTAAGTAATAAAGTCATTTGCCTCTGACCAGGTGTCTTATGTCTTCTGCCATCATCTATGAAACTATGGGAGACTAACTTGTAAGCTTGGAAATAGGATAGAATCTTAGAACCTTCACAATTTTTGACAGAAAAATAATAACCATCATGAAAAGAGGAAAATACTAAATATTACAAGGACTGTTCCTTGATTTTTCAAATCTAGTTACCATATTTTGAGAATTAATTATGAATTAGGTATAATATATAATATATTTTATTCTTCATGTCAAATCTATGACATAGGTCTCATTACTCTCACTTTACTTGTAAAATTAATAAATATCTAAACTCCCTATTATGCTACACAGCAAATAGAGGGTAAAGTTGAAATCCCTGGTTTCAAAATTTGTATTTTATTCTACCTCCAAATGAAACATAGCTTTAAAAAACACAGGTATATTTATGGGGCTATATTATCTAATATTATCTTGAGTTTTATTATATTACCTTTCTCATAATACTATATATGTAGGTGCTGGCATGTTGCTATTGTGTTTGTATTCAGTATTGATGTCAAATAAATGTTTTTAGTCTTATGAATACTGTTTATAGCTACAGTTTATAACAAAAGCTATTGTTTGTAAAGCTTAAATCAGAGTGTAATGCTGTACATGTATTCCATTAAAGCCACTCATTTGAGAAAATTATCTTCACCTAGAGAAAAATGATATGATAGGAGAAATAATTACAATAAAAGCCTGGATATTCCATGAAACTAAGTTGTTAGTCACAGAGATAAATAGGAAATTAAGACCCCAGAGTGGGGAAAAGACTACGTATTTCTAGAATTTATAGATGTTCCTGAGAGTAAAAAATGTCTGATTGGGAAAAACTTCTTAAATTTCTGGAAACAAAATATAACATAATTTTGGATATTTAACAAAAATTTTGACAAATGTTCTTACTAATATAAAACAAAAGTAACTGAAAACAACTAAGACATCCCATGTTTTTTGTTTGTAATCATTTCTGCAAAGTAAAAATAAGACCTATCCTGTTTAAGGATCTTGACTTTCTGGTAAATGATATATAATATGTCACCATTACTAGTTTACAAACTTATGTAAGAATTTTTGGGGGGTATTTTTAAAACTAGTAGCTAATTATATGTTTATATACAGTTTTTTGCTCATATGATTCTATTCTGCTATAATGCTAAAAAATATATATATATATGTTTAGAGTCAACATGTTGAAATATAAATATCATCAAAGAAAAATATACTTTAAAAATAAGTAGGATCAGCCCAAAATGTAAACAATTTTTTAGAATTACCTTAAGTAATGATTTCTAAATTTATTAAAATTATATTAATGGAAAATTATTTATTTACTTCTAACAAAAACATTACTGGCCCCAAACAAGATGACAGAATGAGAAGTTTCAGGGCTCTGTCCCCCATGGAAGTTTTGAAAAACCAGCAAACACAAGCAGAAACATCTTTCTTAAAGCTCCAGAAAACAGTTAAAGGACTGCAGTAATAGTGAAAGCACCAAATAAGTAAAAGCTTACTTAAAAGTGATAGACTCTCATGGCCCCCGGGGTGGCTGCCCTAATCCTCCCTCACCAGCTTGGTGCAGAGCCAGCCTGCAGTCCCAGTGGAGATCCCTGGTTCTGGTTCCAGAGGGAGCAGAGTAACATTTGAACCTATACTGGGAACATGTATATCTGTTCCAGTCTGTCCAGTGGTGGCCTGAAGAACACAATGTCCTAGAACTTGCCCTGCTTGTGGAAAGTAACTCACAGAGCTCTCCTACTGAATGCTGGTAGGAGAGCAGTCAAGTGGATACCTGGGGCAAGGGATTGCTGGTTGTAGGACATACAGCATAGTGTCTGGGGCTGTGAGGAAACTGCTTCCAAGGGAAGAGGGGACATTCACACCTATGCAAATGGGGGAATTCTAAGGGCCAAATATGAACGCCCAAGATAAGACACGTGCAGAAAGGACAGGGAAGCCACTATGCTTTGACCTAAAGCTATTTTCTAGACTCACTGTCTATATAAATTCTGAAGGAAAGCACACAACAGGCCAATCTGCAAAGACTGGGAAAGGTATTTTCCTTTTGTCTTTATTATTTTTATTGTTGTTGTTTAGGTTATAAAACATACAAGGAAACAGGAAGTGATAGCCTAGGCAAAGGAAAAGATTAAAGCAACAGAAGCCATCAATGAGGAAGGTCAGACTGGGATATTCCAAAAACTTTAAAAAATTGTCCTAACTATGTTCAAAGTGGTAAATGAAAGTATGGACAAAGAACTAAAGAAATCACTAAAGTGATAGATGAACATAAAGAAAACATTAATAGATAGATGGAAATTATGAAAAGGAACATAACAGAGCTGAAGACCACAGTAATAGAAATTAAAAATTCCTGAGAGGCATTTGATAGCAAATTGGAGTTCGTAGAAGACTCAGAGAACTTGAAGATAAGAAAATTGAAATCATCCTGTTTCAGAAGCAGAAAGAGAAAAGAATGAAGAAAAGTGAACAGAGCCTAAGGAACCTGTGGGATACTATCAGGTGTACCAGTACAAGCATTGTGGAAATCCCAGGAGAAGAAAGAGACATAGTAGCAGACAGAATATTCAAAGAAATAAGTGCTGAAAACTTCCCAAATTTAATGAAATATATGCATATACACATCCAAGAAGCTCAATGAATTCCAAATAGGATAAACACAAATAGACCTACCACACCATGTTGTAATCAAACTGTTGAATGCCAAAGATAGAGAATTCTGAAACCCAAAAGAGAGAAGCAACATGTCACATACAAGGGACTCTCAAAGTTAAGTGCCAATTTCTCATTGGAAACCATGGAAGCAAGAAGGCATTGGGAAGAAAAATTTAAAGTGCTGACAGAAAAGAATTGCCAACCAAGAATCCCATATGAAGCAAAACTATCTTACAAAAATGAGAGGGAGTATTAAGCTATTCCCAGATAAACAAAAGCTGAGGGACTTTGTCACCACTAGACTGGCCCAACAAGAAATGCTAGAGTTCTGCATGTTGAAAGGAAAGTACACTAGACAATTGACTGAAGCCACATGAAGAAATAAAGTTCTCAAGTAAAGATAATGACATGGTTAAATATAAATACCAGTACTCTTGTATTTTTTATTTATAACTCCACTTTTTACTTCCTACAGGATCTAAAAGGCAATTACATAAATGATAAATCAATAGTTTTAGAATCATGATGTATAACTATGTAATTTGTGACAAGAACTAAATAAAGGTGGGGAGTATGGGAACATAGTTTAGGTATTGTATTAGTCAGCCAAAGGGGTGCTAATGTGAAATACCAAAAATGAGTTGGTCTTTATAAAGGGTATTTATTTGGGGTAGAAGTCCACAGATACCAGGCCATAAAGCGTTTTCTTCTCACCAAAGTTCATTGCCACATGTTGGAGCAAGACAGCTGCCGGCGTCTGACAGGGTTCAGGCTTCTGGGGTTCCTCTCTTCCCGGGGCTGCGTTTCTCTCCAGGCTTAGCTCCTGGTTCCTCCACAAGGTCAGCTGCAGACGATCAGGTGAACGGCTTGCTTCTCTTCTCCTGGGGCTTCTTTCCAACATCAAAACTGCTTCTCAAAAGACTGCTTCAACTCTCTGCCTTGCCTTTTATATTGGATTCTCCACTGACCAAGGGGTGGGGCTCAATGCCTTAATCATAACCTAATCATGCCCAGATTAACACATCAGTTTACAAGTATGATCCAATTATATTTTTGGAATTCATAGTTACATCAAATTGGCCAACTGTTACACTCCACCCTCTGAATTCCAAAAATACATTACAATATTCAAAAAACTTTAAATCAATAACAATTCAAGTACAAATCATATCATAATCAGTTTAAAGAAATACAGTTCATCTTGAGGCAAAGTCCTGTCTGCTATAGACCTTTGAAACTTACAAAACCATTTAACTGCTTCCAATACACAAATGGAAAGACAAAGGATAAACATTTTCAAAATCATAAGAAGAAATTGGGATGTTAACCATGAGTCATGGATCTTCTGCAGTTCAGTAAACCTGCAGGGCATCCTCGATTCAATTTCAATGTCTGAGAGTCATTCTTAAGACAATGGTTTCTTCTCCTTGGGGCCACATGGGAACCCACCCTTTCCACAGGCTTGCCCCATGGCTATTTTCTTGGTTCCATCCTCATCAAGCCTCTGGGTGTCAACCAAGCTCCAGACCTCACCCTCCAAGAGTGTTGGGGTGATTGCCACACCTTACCCAATCTTTGGGTTAGAGTCTTAGCCCCCCTAGTACAGTGAGGTGAAGACAACACTCCCCATAACCTTTGGCATATAGGCTCAACCCTCTCAGAGCTACGAGTTGACCACCTGGCCTTCCCTAACCTTTGGCATACAGGCTCAACCCTCTCAGAGCCATGGGTTGACCACCCGGCCTTCTCTAATCCATGGGGGACAGGTACACCCCTCTCAGACCTAGGGGGTGTTGACCTTAACCGCCCTAATCTTTGAGGAATGTGCTCCACCCTTCCTGCACCATGGGGTGGCAAAACTCTCCCAGAATATCGGGTGGGGACATCCACCCTCTTCAACTGCTGGAGAAAACTCACCCTCTCTGCACATATGGGTGGAGCTCCTCTCTTGGCCCAAGGAGATGTCTTAATCCCAGATCTCTGCTTCCACGGTTTTCTTCTTAAAGCTGATTCTCCTTCAATCTCTCCTTTCCATGTGCTCTTTTGTCCAGGCTGGCAGTGGTTTTGTTCATACAGCTCTCTCAAAAACTTTGTTGGTTTGGCATGCAGGAAGCAGGGGTCCAAGCCATCAGACAGTAAGACTTTCCACAAGTCTTTCCGAGATAACTGCATCTTCAATTCTGATTTACAAGTTCCAGGTTTAGATAAGTCTTCAAATGGGGCACTTTCATCTGGGAATTTGATTTCTAGAAACTTGGATGTTCCGGAATCATTTTCTGTTTTCTTTGTGCCCAAAAGTTCAGTCCTTAGAGTATTTCACTCATCTAGTATTTTGCTATAAGCTGCTATTTGCTAGCAGCTGCTATAAACTGCTCTAAGCTGCGTTTCTCTCCGGGCTTAGCTCCTGTTTCCTCCACAAGGTCAGCTGCAGACGATCAGGTGAACGGCTTGCTTCTCTTCTCCTGGGGCCTTCTTTCCAACATCAAAACTGCTTCTCAAAAGACTGTTTCAACTGTCCTTTGCCTTGCCTTTTATATTCAATTCTCCACCCACCAAGGGGCGGGGCTCAATGCCCTAATCATAACCTAATCATGCTCAGATTAACAGATCAGTTTACAAGCATGATCCAATTTATATTTTTGGAATTCATAATTACATCAAATTGGCCAACTATTACAGGTATGTTATTGAAGTTAAGTTGGTGTGGTGGTTTGGAACTTGATGTTCCTCAGAAAATCCTATTCTTAAACTTAATCCGTTCCTGTGGGTGTGGACCTATTGTAAGTAAGACCTTTTGACAAGGCTACTTCAGGTAAGGTGTGACCCACCTCATTCAGGATAAGTATTAATCATCTTATTGGAGTCCTCTATAAACTGAATGAATACAGAGAGAGAGGGGGAGAGCCACAGAAGCAAGAAGCTGAAAGCGATAAAACGAAACTGGGAAAAGAAGTAAGAAGGCAGAAGATGCTGCCATGTGCCTTGCCATGGGGCAGAGGAGCCAGTCTTTGGGAAGAAACCATTGCCTTGATGAAGGCTTGATTTGGACATTTTTCTCAGCCTCAAAACTGTAAACTAACAAATCCCCATTATTAAGTCAACCCTTTTCATGGTATCTGCTTTCAGCAGCCTAGGAAACTAAAATAGTTGGTATCAAATCAAATAAGATCATTTTATACCAAGGATGTTTAATTTAAGCCCCATGGTAACCACAAAGAAAATATCAGGGAGTATGCAAACTCATAGAGACAAAAAGTAGAGTTCAGGTTACTAGGGGTGGGGAGCAGGGGCAATGGGGATTAATGCAAAATGAGTGTAGGGTTTCCATTTGGGTTAAGGGAAAGTTCTAGTAATATGTGGTGTTGAGGGTACTGCAACATTGTGAATATGATTAATCCCATGGAGTGGCTTGTTTGGGAGGGGTTGAGATAGGAAGATTTATGTGGAAATGTTTCCATAATTTTCTTGAAAAAGGAGAAAAAGGTAAACTAAAAATATAATGACAAGTAAATGCTATACACAATACTGGATGGGATCTAAGAATAGAGGAGCACTGGCTCAAAAGGACATTATTGGAACATAAAAAATTGGAATATAAAATGTAAGCTTTATATTGATGTTAAATTTCTTGAACTTGAAAACTGTACTTAAGGTGATTACAAAATATCCTTGTTCATAAGAAATGTACATGGAAGTATTATGTGTTCAAGGAGATGATGTGTGAAATCTGTTCTCAAATATTCAGAAGATAGACAATAGATAGGTAGGTAGGTAAGTAGGTAGATAGATAGATAGATAGATAGATAGAATGATATGGCAAAGGTGATAAAACGTATATCTAGTGGAGTGGGGATATGATGGAGTTCTCTGTATGGGGTTTGTATTATTTTTTTCAACTTCCCTGTAAGTTTGAAATTATTTAAAAATTAAAAATTAAAAAAACATTACTGATCTATAAAATAATTTTAAAAACTATCCAGCTAGCATTTACAAATAAGGAAAAAATCTTAGATATTATGGAGTTAGTTAAAATTGCCATATAAAACATTAACCAAGTTTTCACAGCAATTGATTGCTTTAGAAAAGTATTTAAATTTAAAATTGAATTGCTAATTCATTTTCATTTTTTTAGTCCCTGGTAAATCACACTAGAAAGTTGTACCTTCGTAATAGGACATGTCAACATGCTTTATGTTTGGGATGGGCCGGATATCCCATGGAAAGATGGGGGCGGGAAAAAAAAAATATACACACACACACACACACACACACACAGCCCAATCAACCATTGCTCTTCTGATGCTACCAGGACACAAATTAATAAAAAATAGAATTAAAGTCATACAGATCTAAATTTTTAATTATATAATGAAATACTTTCTAAGGAAATAAGCTATAAAATATTATAACTCTTTTTAAACTAGAAATTTGAGGAACACTTTCACAGAAGATTTTCCAAATAGGATATGATTTTACCTATGAGAACTTATATATCTTCTGATTTTTTTCCCACTCAAGAGACTTTCTGAGGAAACTGGAAGAGTTATATTTCTCCCAAATTTCTCATATAGTCAAAATACAGAATTTATTCATTCAGCATCCTATCTTAAACCTGAAGCCTAATTGAGGGGATTTGAGGAGAGGGGAAAACAAATTTGTTAGGATCAGAATAACTTATCATGAGGAAATATATGTTTTAAAAACACCATGTTTTATATAACTAAGAAGTATTAGAATAATTGCTTTTAAAATAAAGGAGCTATCATTTTAAAGGGAAACACAACAGAGTAAAAGGAATACTCATCTTAATATACAAGGCAACAAAAAAAGTTTATCAAGTTTTTCCCATTGACAAAACCTTCTGGGCTATGGAAGATTTGTGATAGTAGAATTGATAGACATAGGGGCTAAATATGCTGATCTGAGACCTTGTTACTTATGGTATCTGCTAATAAAGCCTATATATATCACACATTCATGCAAAAGGAAACAAAGTAAAGATTACCTGGAAACCTTCTGATTATATGGCATAATCCTTCCTTTCTGCAAAGCTGATACTGTATTTCTGGTAATATGTTTACCTGAATTAAAAAGAGTTTAGTAGTTTAGGCATACATAAATCTAGAAGCAAATTAAAAAGCAAACTGACCCCCACAGAGGGTATAGCTGTGAAGTATTTCCTACACCATTCCCACCTTACCACCAAATCTCTGCAAATCAACATTCAAATCCAGAAAAATGAATAGATTATTTGATAACATTAAAAACAAAAAACCTGGTCTTTATAAATCTTCAAAATGCTTAGGCCCCTTTGCAAACCTTGATATATTTCAAAGCCTTAATTATTTTCTAGAATAAAAGGAAATACCTATGTCCTTATTGCAAATATAGTAACACAAATAGCAGGATAGTCGTAAATATTGCTTTGGCAAAATATAGTACTAAACATACCTCAAAGTCAGCTAAATTTAAAGTTCTAACTGCCCTCAATAATTTGCATTCACATAGACAGCGATAATTCAGCTCAACCTGTTTCAAAACTTCAAATATAGTCTTCACTTCATAATGAAAGGCATTATTGCTTCCAAATTAAAAACCCAGTCACCACAAAACTCTATTTTAACAAAACTTTGTTCTTAGAAAGCTTTATCAATATTATCATAAATTCAAACGTATATTTTAACTTATGAAGAGGAGAAAAGATATAAAAGAGCTTAATTTTCTTCTTCTCCTGTGAATTTACAGACTGGTAACAAATTATTATCAACTAAATTCCAGAAATAATACCAAATAATGTAAAGCCTTTTTAAAACCAGCAGGAGTCAGTGTGAATTGACTTCAAAACTAAATTACTTTTTGAGAAATTATTAATTACTTTCAAATTGATTCACTTTAAACTAATGAAGTATTGTTGTACTCTACTATGGTATGGTATCTTGACTAGATTAGAAACACTGAGCTGCAGTGGACAGAAAAGAGGGAACCAGAAACAGACTTCTTATTCTACTCTTGGCACATAACAGAAGCCTAACCTTGAGCAGATCAGTTTGCCTCTCATTAGTTCAGTCTTTGTAAAATAAAGCACTTAGGGCCATTATCAAGTCAATAATAATTTGTAGTTTGAAAAAAACGATTTAAAGTACTTTGAAACAATGCAGGGGAGAAACGTTCTCCAACTCCCACAATCTTGCTAACTCTATTCATTTATTCAGCAAACTTTCTTTCCCCCAATAATTACTAGAGCAAAGATAAAATTCAACACAGGTCCTGTAAGAACAAAACATGGGCTTCAACAAAACCCACTCTGGTGATTCTGTACTAGCAATATTCCTAAACACTCCATTTTGAAAGTCTGCAAAGATGCTGAATTCTAAGTCATTTACATGTTTTTGCTTGGGAATTGAGAAAAGGCTGTAAGTCTGGGAGACCTAGATCTTACAGATCTACATTTCTCAAATTCAAAAAAGTGAGAAAATTCAGGGATTAATGTAGGAAAAGGAGAAGGGCTTTCAATTCTGAGGTTTTCAGTCTCCCTAAAGAGGACTAGAGGAAAGGGGACAGAGCATTGCAAAATATTCAAATCCCATAATAGAGGCTTTTTAAATTAACACACAAAGCACCTGTGGTAGATTGGATTATGTGTCCCAACACAATTGTTGGCCTAATTCAATCAGGGTAGGCCTTAATCCTGATCACCAGAGTCTTCTAAATAGAAGAACCAGGAAGCTAGAAGTCAGAGAAAGCCACACAGGAAGAAGCCCAACTAAGCAGAAACTGGAAGAGCAGGCACAAGGAAAGAGAGAGATGGGCATGCAACAGGAGGCAGAGATACAAGCCAAGGTGACCCAAGGAATGGAAGCAGCCAGACCAGAATGCTAGACTCTGGCAGAAAGCAAGCCTTGCAGATATCTTGCTAGCCTCAAACCTGTGAACCAATAAATTCCTTTTGTTAAGCAGATATTTGTGGTATTTGTAATGGCAGATTTGACAGTTTAAAGTTCTTTTATGTATCCTCAAAAAGAAAAAGATTATGCTTTTGAACTAATCCATTCCTGCATGTGTGAGAGCCTTTTGATTGGACTATGTCAGTGAGGCCTGAGCCAGCTTGGGTCTCTGCCCTCTTGCTGGGTCTGATATAAATGGAGACACAGAAGAAAGGGAAACCACCATATTTGATCCTGCAATGTGAGTGAAAGGACTCCAGATTTGGCCACAGATTAGCTCAAGGAAAGAAGCACTGAGAGACTCAAAGAGCTGAAGCCCAGGGAGAGATGAGCCATATGACTGATAGCTCACAGCTGAACTCAGGAAGAAAGTGGAGCAGCAGAAACTGAGAGGGGAGGTCCAGTAAGAGACAAGCCCTATGCCCCTATGCCTGTTTGCCCACAGCTGAGCTCTAGGAGATGGTATATTCTGGAGGTGAAGGCAGAGACCCCAGCAAAGATTGGTGGCCATCTTGCTTCACCACATGGCAGGACCTGAGAAAACATCTCTACTGATGTCTTGACGTGGACATGTCATCGTCTTGGAACTGTAAGCTTTTACCCACAACAAATTTCACACTGCAAAAGCCAACCCATTTCTGGTACTTTGCATCGACAGCCCTTTGGCAAACTAAGACAGGAGATCTAGCAAACTAAGACAGTAGCTTTCTAAGTTAAATTGGGAAGAGATTAAATAGTCAATAAAATGGAAAATTTTTCCCATGTATGGCAAAATCATATAGTTGTTATTGACACAACAGAATCTGCAATAATAGAAGGACCTAGAAAGAGAACCCAGGGTTAGGTAAATAGCATTAAAGGCTATGTACTCAATCACGTCCAGTTTAACATTCTCTCACTTCTTAGAGGGCCTAGAACTAAGGTGTTATCATTGTAGATACTTAGAGCAGACTGTGTTTGCACAGTGCCAGCCTACACAAACTGAAAGGAAGGGAAGCATCCTGGTAAAACAGATAGCAATATGAACTAGTGAGCCAGAAGAATTTGTGTAGATGCTGCAAAGGCAAGAGTACCACTTGCCCAAATTTCAGACAAAAGGGTAGGCTGCTGTGCCATGTCAGATAGATAGCTTTTCAAGTGAGAGCTTGGATCAGAAAGATTAACTGACTCAAGATCAACAAAGCACTTACTTAAAAAATTCAGAGCCAAGCTAAGGGAAGCAACTCTTTTCACCCTTCTGCCTTCTATCCCCACTCCCCTCTCACTCAGTGACCTCTTCCCATGCTCTTTCCTCCAAAGTGAGTCTTGGGAATCCATAGAGTTGCAGATGATATAACCTTGGTGACATGTGACAACAGAAATATCATCTCCATTCCATTCTGAAACAGACTACCAAACTGAGCAGCTAAACGTGTAGTAAATCAGTACAAAAAAGTAAACATATTCACGGGTGATGGGTCATAAAGTGGTGGTAAAACAACCACTTACATGTATGCAACTTTTTAATTGTTAAACCTAATTATATCTTTGATAATCTAGTCCTCTTCACTTTTATGTGAGTCATAAAATATATAAGACTTGCATCGTTATCAAGTGGAACATTGCTAAAGGAGCTGCAGATTGAATTAGCTGACTTGTATATGATGTTTCTCCAGTTTAACATTGCAATAATCATTTTTAATATATATTGATCTTGCATTAGGTTTGGAAGTTTTATATACACATGTATATATGTGTGTGTTTATTTACAGACTACTGTTTTTCTTTATTGACACAAAATCTTTCATAGCCTAAAAAGGATAAAAATGCAAATATTAAATGATCATGCCGTTCAAGCCCTGGGATATTTCTTAAGTTTAATTTGGGATAAAAGGAACATGAGTATTAAAAATATTTCAATCCCAACACTTCTTCTACAATCCTAATTGTGGTAACCTACATCGAAATTTCTTCTATTATGTATTGTCAGAAGCAAAAGCAAAATCTTTTTTCTTCTGAGACACATTTCATTAATAAGAGCAATGGTATAATATTAATATAAACATTTAGAAAGTATTTATAAATCCAATAAATTAAAACCACAACAATGACATTAACTCATTAAAGAGAGTAGATATTTAAATTCTGGAGTATTTATGGGGTATGAAAGAGCATACAGGAAAACTTGTTTTTGTGGTCACTCATGAAGTTTGTGTGACCACACATCATATTGTATCTTAGGGCACTGATCTGTTTCCTTATTGGACCTGTACATATATGTCTTTTATTATTACCAAAAATCAGACATTCTCCCAAATCTGTTCCATATTATCCACAATGACAAAAAATAAAGGAAAGGGGAGGACAAAGAAACAAAGTCTCCCCCCGACTCATGTTTCTCACATGCAAATTATCATTCCATCCAAGTTTACCTGAAAATGTCCTAGTGGACTTAAATAAGAGCCATTTCAGTAATTCTTAGTACTCCAAGTACTAAAAACAGCATCCTGGCTTTAGAGACTGCTAATCCCACAAACATTTAGAGCTAAAAATGAATCCTTCTACTTTTGAAACATTAGAAGCTGCTGTTAGAGATTAGCTATAGCCCCAGTTACTAAACTCAGTGTGACCTCAAATAGGGAACCTCACTTCACTTTCAACATCACGTGGACTAAAACAGTTTTAAATTTGTGTTATTATCCTTTTGAACTAGACCAAGTCTTGGCCATTCATTTTCTATAGTACATCTTATGACCAGTTGCATTAAGCGCTAAAATTACAAAGCCTTACAATGATTTGTAATCCCAATCTGAGCAGGTTCACTTTCTTTTCTCATTCTAACACCATTGAGGATCTTATGATGTCCTCACCAAATTTGAAGCAAATTCTGTTTTGAATATTTATGTTTACATTGCTCATAAAGGTTAAATTATTCATGCTGTTCAGTTATCTAATGTGTATCACATAGAATGTATGCATTATTCCTTAAGAATATTCATTAGGTAGACTGCAAGTGCAGTAGCTAAATATATTTTTGTAACGGTTCAATAGTGAAATGGTTAAGAAAACAGAATTTGAAGTCATATTGCCTAATTTTGAGTCCTGGTTGCTTTGTTTATTAGTTGGGAGGCTTTAGGTAAGTATCTTAACCTATTTGTATTTCAGTCCCCCATCCACAAAGAGTGGACATAAGTAAACATGTAAGCACTTAGAATGGTGCCTGGCATATAGTAAGCTGGTCTCTCTGCTTTGGTCCATGTTCACAGGGTAGCCTATTTTCAACAAAGTCACCAGAGCAATTCTGTAAAAATGCAAATAGAATCATATTACCTTCTGCTCAAAACCCTCCAATAACACCTCTTCTCTCCAAGAGTAAAAAGCCAGAGTCCTTACAAAGGTCCCTATGAGCCCCCATCACTGAGCTCCCCTAGTCCAGGTCCTTCTCTGCCCTCACTTCCTACTATTCCAACTCCATTCCAGCCACAGGGGACTCTGCGTTCTTCAAACTAGGGAAACATATTCCTTCCTCAAAGCTATTGCACCATTTCCCTGTTCCTGCGCAGCTTTACCCCAACACTGGCATGGGGAGCTCCTGTATGTCTCTCAGGCCTAACTCAAATGTAACTTTCTTGGTGAAATCTTCTCTGGTCCTGTTATCTACAACCAAATCTCCTGATATTTTCTCTCCCTCTTCCTGCTATATTTTTCTCCCTAGTACTTTTTACCATCTACTATATCATATATTTTACTTAATTTTTTTTCTATCTCCCATAAGGGTCTATGTTCCTGAAAGCAGGGATTTTTGTCTATATTTTGCATGCTGTATTCTCAGTACCTAAAACACAGCTGAATACAGAGGATTAAAAAAATATAGAATAACTGAAGGAAATATGACTAAATGAATGTATAGACGAATGAATGAGTTTATAAAGCCAGGAATAAAATTACTGAGAGATTCTTCAGGGAAAACCTTTAAGGTAGTTTATGGTCTCCATCTTCATAAGTGGTGTTGACACCAATTTAGTGAAATAGTAACCCTAAAGGTAAGTTTCTCATGTGAGATATATATATTTTTTTAATTTAAAGAAAAATAAATTTAACATAGCTACTGCAGGAAATAGTTTTGACTTTCTTAAACTTAAACATATATTTCCCATATGATCCAGCAATCCCAAACTTAAGTATTTACCCAAGAGAGAAACTAAATATTCAAACACAAACCTATATACAAATGTTTATAACAATTTTACTCATTATTTCCATAAAGGGGAAACAACTCATATCCAGTAAATAGATAAAAAATTGTAATATGTCTATAAAATGGAATATTACTCAGCAAAAAAAAAAAAAAAAGGAATAAACTATCGATTAACTCAACACAGGTGGATCATACATGCAATTCGTTACATAAAACAAGTTAGACCCAAAATGTTATAAATTGTATGATTCCATTTACATGACATTCTGGAAAAGACACAACTATAAGGAGAGGAAATAAAGGTTACGAAGGGCAGGGATGGCAGAAGAGGCTGACTCCAATGGGGCAATACAAGGGAATTTTGAAGTTCATGGAACTGTTTTGTGTTATGACTATGGTGGTAGATAAGTGACTATGCTTTTGTCAAAACCATAAACCACAAAGAATGAATCTTATTGTGTCCAATTTTTAAAAAAGAAAAAACTCAACCAGATTGAGGAAAAGGACGTACTTGAGTTACTTGGGAGGGCATGGAGTCGGTGGACAATATCTTGACTAGGTACAATAAGGTTAAAGACAAAAAGAACTGTATACAAATACTGTATTCTTATTAGGATGTTTGTTTCTCACAGTGGTATGAGCTAGCAATTCTGAAACTAAGTATGTATGTACTAGAGTTAAACAAATAAGGACATGTAATATAGATAATAAGATCCAGTTTTCTCACTGCCTGAGAAAGAAGTTATAAATAAAAAAATTGGGAAGGTTAGAATGAACCTTGTGGTGCTAGATTGAAATCAGAGGCATAGAAAGAATCAATTTTTAATATACATAGATGATAGGTAGGTAGCTAGATAGCTAGATAATTGATAGATAATTAGAGAGAGCTATACAGTTCTAAACAGAGAAGTATGTGTATACATAGGTTAGCACACATATATACATATATTTCCAAGCTTTTCTGCTGGGAGAGCTTAGAAGCAAAGACACTCTAGTAGAAAAGAGTGCATTTAGTGCCCAGATCCTAGTTTCTAAATATCATTCTCTAATAAAAGAAACAAAAACTCTTGAGAAGTGGTTGATTTCAGGGCTGGGGCAGGGAAAATACAAAAAGAGTTTGGACATTTGGTGGTGCTAAAAAGTAAGGGAGTATGCAAGAAAGGAAGAGGTCATGTCAAAAAGGCACAGGAGCCAACCTGAAAGAGTTCTCAATGACCAACGCTGTCAAAGTTTAAGCAACAAAATTAATAATGATAACATTGGATGATAACCTGTAGAATACATAAATATCCATTAGCCCATAATAAAATAAATTATTAAATAAATAAATAAAGGGAAAGAATAGCTCTTCCTTATAGAAGAATACTGATTAATAAACCTAGAAGGAATGAGAGAAGAAAAAAATCACCTCTAGGACTTCAGGGTAATAATTGTCATGGGCAAGATCCACCCATGGACACTAAAGTTAGGGGCAAAAGTGTGAGAAGAAACAGGGTATTTGCATAGTCTCAGAATGTCTCACCCCAAGATATTTATTAATTACAAGGGAGAAAAACAGTGACTACAGTGGAGAAACCCATCAGATACCACCTTCTCCATGTGATCAATGTTAACATCACCAACATAAGACATATGAACATCATGTAACAGCTGATATTTTACACTGAGAAGGACACACGACTTCTGTGGTATTCCTGCCAAAAATGCATAATCTTATGAGGAAACATCAGACAAATCCAAACTGAGGGTCATTCTACAAAACACCTGACCTTATTTAATAATGTCAAGGTCATGAAAGAAAAGGAAGGACTGTCACAGATTGGAGAAGGCCAAAGAGATGTGAAAATTACATTCAGTGACTTTAGATTGGATACTAGAACAGGAAAAAAAAAAAAAAAGAAGTGAAATCTGAATAAGACTTGCAGTTTATTAATAGCTTGTACCAATGTCAATTTCTTACATACCATGGTTATGCAAGTTACTAACATTAGAGGAAGCTCAGTGAAGGGCACATAGGATAACTTTGCACTATTTTTGCAACTTTTCTAAGTCTAATATTATTACAAACTAAAAGTTTAAAAAGACTATATCAGCATAACTGATGCTGTACTTTATAATTTCCTTTTTCACTTATTTCACCCACATCTCCCATCTTGCCTTCACTATTGCCACCACTGGCTGTTCTGCTCTATTCTCATCACATATTCTACTATTCTCCCCAGAAAAAACTCACGCATATTTAAAACTAGAAAGTATCTTGGAGACTGTGCAGTGTCTAATGTCTTTTTATTAGGAAAAGAAAATGGTGCCTACAGATGAGCCCAAGATTCTTCAGCTAGTGGTTGGTGGTACAGGACTTTATCACAAAAAGCCTAGGGAGAGAAGGATATAAGTAAGAGTCACAGAAAGCGTTTTCCTCCATGACATACTGTTTGGGTTTTAAACCATATGTTTGGGAACCCAGGAAACAAAGTAAAAACTGAGTTGCAAAGAGGAACATTCTCCCTGTTTTCTAGTTTCAGTAGAGGGAAAACTAATGGAATGCAAGGACTTTGGGCACTTTAAGAATTTTGCAGCTGTAAGTGGCACTCCAGGCACAGGAGCATAATTATCACAGAAGCATCAATGGCTCCTGTGTATGGAATGTTCTTCAAGTGCCTTTGGTGTAGTGGTCAGAAATAGAAGGTTGAAGCAGGACATGAAAAGACGTTTTCCGCATATTTGGGAGATGCCTCCTAGGGAATTAGATGAGAAAGCCTTTGAGAGAGACCTGTAATACCAACAAATGACAATGTCAATGCCAATATGACCTTATATGGCCTCATTAGCTGGTAAAGCCTGATTTATATTAGTGATTTACACAGATAAGATCATCAATATGATAAGTACGGAATTAGAGATATGCATGATGAATTATGGGAGTCCCTAGGAGGGGAAAAGACAAGGATGTCTTGCCTGAAGTAGGTGATCGTGATATTGACTGTAACAGCCTAAAGGAGTTGACTTTAGGCCAAAGTGGCACAGAAGAGTTTCTAGAGCTAGACAGTAGTAATATATTGGGCCACCTAATTCTTTGCCATGGGAGGCCATCTTGTGTATTGTCAGATGGTTAGCAGCATCCCTGGCTTCTAAACCACATGTTTGGGGGCCCAGAAAACCCCTTCCCCTGAATCATAACAATCAAAAATGACTCCAGACATTATCAAATATTCCCAGGGGAAGGTCAAATCACTCCTGGTTGAGACCCACTGAGGTAGAAAGAGCAGAGAAAGGTCATTCCAGGCAGACATTATAGTAAAAATAAAGGTATGTGACAGAAAACAGCATAGGTGTGCATTTGTGTAATAAGCAGTTCAATATAGCTTGTAAGCATAACCCCCAAGGTAGAAAAAGATAAGGGAAAGAGAGTGTTAGGCAGGGATCCATTCATGGAGAACCTTGAAAAGCAAATGTGCTGGATAGTCTCCATTTGTCCACTCTGCTCTTTAGGAGGCCAAATTCTATGGACACCATCATGTAGACTCTCTTGCCCTTTGACTATCAGTTGGCTTTGACCAATGGGAGGCATTTGCAAGACACAGGAGGACGGGAGTAGAGAGAGGTTGTGCATTTATCTTCCTGGCTCCCTTTCTGCAGGGCTATGATTTGGCAATGGCTACATTCCCCTAAGTTTATAGCTCCTTTCCAGTGAACTCTCTTTTTTGGCTCCAGCTCTCTCAGGTTCTGATTACACCATTCCTTTTGTGTATTCTTCTTCAGACCAGGGATGGTCAAACCCCATGATGCTGCTGGTCCCTGGGTGCATCACTATTCTTTGCATATGGTCATTTGCTTCCTGCTGGGAAGCTGACTGAAACACATAACCAATATTGTAGGCTTTATCTTCAAGATTATGGAAAACCACTCAAGATTTCAAGCACAAGACTGGCAAAGTTAGTTAAGCATTTTATATTTTTCATTCTGATAACTGTGGGCAGGATGGATTTCAGGGACAAAATACTTGCTTCAGAAAAAAAAAACAATGAGGAGGATTTAGGCTGTAGTCCGAGTAAGAGATGTGGTGGCTGTATGACCAGATTTTAAAAGGCAGCAAACATGTAGAGTAAGTAACAGATTTAAGAAATATTTAGGAGATAAATTCCTTAGTATTAGGGCTGGTAAAATGCATATGACAAGGGAAAGGAAGGGCTTAAAGGTGAGGTCCAGATTTTATCTTAAGAATTGACAGAGGCGAATATTCTCGCTGTCCTGATTTTGTGATAATCAGGGTAGGCTAAACATTCGCTATATTAGAAACCATGCATGTGTCCCCAGATCTAGTTTTTCTCCCTAGGTCTGGCTTTTAGAATGCTGGTGATAAACCAAGCCTGATTTATTATATGACAATCCAGTACCAGAAATGACTCTAGGTATCTTTGGTCAACCTTAAGAGATATAGCAGGGGGATGGATGTGGTTTGATCCCCAGGACCTCCTGGTAAAAAAGAAGAAAAGAAAAATATGGAAGGCACATGGGCCACTAGGCCCCGGGTTTGGGTGTGCCGCCAAGCCCCACAAGCAGGTGAGCCCCCCAGGCCCTGCGCATGGGTGCACGGCCAGGCCCTGCAAACCACGCAGCAAGGTGATAATGTAACAGGAGAGGGACACAAGGGAGAGCCAAGACAAGACATGCCAAAAAACCTGGAAATAAGGTGGTGCAGGCAGTAGCACGCCTCTCTCCCACATCAGAGGTTCCAAGGGTCAAATCCCAGTGAAGACAGGAGAAGGATGAGAAGAGAGGGCAGGAAATGGACACAAAGAGTTGCCCAGCTAATGGACACAAAAACAGCAAAAACGGGGGGCGGGGAGAGGCAAAAAATGGATAAAAGTAAATACATAAATAAATAAATCGTTAAAAAAAAAAGTGTAGGAGAGTAAGATATGGACTATGGTTAGTAGTAATACTTTGAAGATGCTCTTTCATAATTTGTTAACAAATGTTTCACAACAATGCAAAGCATTTGTGGTGGGGTGATATGGGGGAGCCCTGTATGATGTTACGCATGTTTGTTTTGTAAGTTCACAATGTTTACTGAACACTTACTGTTTATGTATGTTCATGTATGAATGATCTACTTCAATAAATTGTTTAAAAAAAAAAAAGAATGGATAAAAAAAAAAAAAGAATTGACAGAGTGCTTAGTCATGTTTATGAAGAGAAGAGAAACTCTGAAAGAACTTCTGAATGCAAGAACAGATGCAAATTTACTGGGGGAAAACAATGAGTTGATTTTAGACATGTTGAATTTGAGGGGTCTATGGGACATCCAAATGGAGATGCCCAGCAAGAAGTTGTACATGTAAGTTTGAAGCCTGGAAAAGTGGGCTGAACTTTACATGTAGATCTGGGAATCACCAACTACAAACAGTAGATAAAACTTTGGGAGTAGTGTTAGGGAAGACAGACTTTTAAGGAATGGGCAGAGGAAGAAGAAAGAGAAGGTATTGTCAAAGATGTATAAGGACAACTGAAGAATGTGCCCAGCCCAAAGCCAAGGGAGTAGAAAGTTAAAAGAAGGAAGGAATTATCAAGACTATCAATGGCAGAAATACCAAGTGATCAGTGAAGTCTACTATAGGGTCAGCAAGGGACTGAAAAATAGCTATTGGTTTTGGAACTTTTCTCAGACATGTTATAGGTATCAACAATACAGCATCTGTAAACTGCCCAGCACAGTGCCTAGCACTTTGTAGGCATTTGATAAGTTTTCATTACCTTTTTCAATTTCCTTCCTCTAAAAGCATTCACAAAAGTTCACAGAATATAGACAGTAAATACTGAATGCCATTTTTAAAAGTTGATTATAAATTTTATTGTAATTTAGGATACAAATTTAAATTTGAAAAAGTCAAAGGAGCGATCTAGAAAATAAAGACTTTTTGCTACTTTGGATGAGCAAGTGGCCAGGAAAAGCAACATTCTCTAGGATACAAAACAGACTTCTAGGTAAAGTTTTGTGGATCATATTGGTTAAGAGTACAGTATTGGTAACTCCTACGAGCATGCCCGCATTCCCATCTTGAGTGTGTACTTTTGCTTTACATGAAATTCTCTTGCTAAACACAATCCCTTCCCCCCGCAAAAACCCCAGCATTGTCAGCACATGAAGCTTAATGTGTTTCTATAAAAAATGGTGGCCATTTTATGGTTAAGTGGCTATGGCATGGCCAATTGGAAGTTTCTCCAAAGATGTAATGGTGCCAACTTTTCAATACCTTTTTTAAAAAAAAGTTATAGAAAGGAAGATATCTGTGATGACATCCACAGGGCTGATAACATCTATGCACATTTTGAAGGAGAATATTTACCTTTTGTTGTAAACTTAACTGGCACATGTCTTCCTTGGATATACATGGCTTTCCATCAGCTTTCCTAGAAGATAGGCAAATGAGCAGATCCCAAGAGCTCAAATCACCTAATAGCAAAAGAGTATTTAAAAACAAATAATTTTTATCAGAATTTTTAAAGGCATCACCTAGCTCCTCAGATTAAATCATATTCTTATTTAAGTACTAAAACATAAGTAACAGTAAATCTGAATATATCTAAAAGAAAATGTCAATTTTCAAAGTAACTAAAATTCAACTTTTTCTAATTTAGCAAGCCTAATATTTTTATTCTTGGAATTGTATTCTAGGGAAAATTCAATTATCTGAAGAAATGTCATAAACTTTCTTTAAATCAAATAATGATAAGATTTCATCAACAATGATCAAATAATGATAAGAAGTCAAAACAATATTTTGTTCTGGGTATCAGTATTGCCAGTAATTTTCCTATATCCAAAGATCAAATATATTTGTATAACATTTCTTACAAAGAAAAAGTTGTACTAGGCAGAAAATTTAAAAAACAGTTATACTAGGCAGAAAATTTAAAAAACAGGCTTAGTCTAAAAGGAGTTTATGATCTAGTTATAGATAACATGGTGAGTTTAAAATAAAGAGTATAGAATGGACCAAAACAAATGTTATTTTAGCTATTTCACCAAGAATGAAGCTCTTTGCCAATAAATAACTTGTCAAAATAATCTCAGAAGAGTGCATTCTTCACAATATCTGAACATTTTTAAAAAATTAATATTGCTTGTATATATGTGGGCTTCTTTTCTCCTATTATCTTTGATCTATTCATATAAATTTTTATCAGCATGACTTGCATATAATTTGTGCTTTAAAAATATTTGTTGAATGAATTAATGAATAGTTAACCTATGATAGGATAGTAAACACATTACATCTTGGTGGAAAAAAAAAATCCAAGAGAAATATATTTTCATTTTCAATACTACTTAGAGACCATACAAAAATAGGTATAGAAAAATAACCAGAAAAAGAACACTGAGTAATGTATAAAAGAATTTATATTATTTGGGAAACTTTCCCCATTTTGAATAGAGTCCAGTTAAAAATAAATTAAGCAATCTTTACATATTACCTCTTCTGTTGATCAATCCTGAGTTAAACTTTCCTTCAAATAACTATTTACAACAGACCTCACCAACATCTCCTTCATTAGGTATAGTTGCTTCTAAAAAACTAGAAAATCACCAATTTCTCCAAATCTCATTTCTTTCAAAATTTCCCAGAAGAATTTTCAGCAGTTGGGAGTATAAAGCTCTTCTTTGAAAGCTTTCAAAGAAGAGCTTTATGGGGAAAAAATGTGATTGGTAAGAAAAAAAAAATCTATGACTACTATAATGAAATTTCACTCTCTATTTACTAATCAAGTCCTTTTCAATTTGGCAACCCTGTGCTGGATGAGCTACTGGTTCCTCTGTTTTAATTGTCCTATTGCTAAAAGGGAAACTTTTCATCCAAACAAAAGGATCCAGACAATGGAATTCAAGTTGACATCTGGGCTCTTGTCCTAGAGTTTCTCTGTTTCCTTTATGTATCCCAAGATGCTGGAATATAGTACAACATATCAAAGGGCAAGGAGGAATGGTGCAGGTGATTCGGGGGTGAGAGAAATCTCATCCATGTAACGGTCATCAGAACTTAGGCTTGTTAAGGTCCACCCTTCTCCATACACCCTCACTTTGAAGGAAACTACCAAGTGATTCCTAGAGTCCAAAACAAATACTATATAATGATTTCAATACTTTATTGTAAATGTGCAATTGGGGTTTGCAGTCCAAAATTTTAAGTTGGATTTAAAAGTGGAAACAAAGACTGTTCTCATTCCAAATCATTTCTAGCCCAGGAAACACAAACCCAAGAGTAAAACTTCTGTCATAAAATTCCCAACTCAATATTTTAAGATAAGGATACGTAAAGCAAGGGATCTAAAATCCTGGACTGTATTGTTTAGGTCTTCCAAACAGAGTATGTTTTGTATTCCTTTAAGCCTAAGGCATTGCCCCTTCCCTTCCCAAGGCACATATACACACACTCACACAACATAATCCACATAAAATGCAGATTTCGGCCTTCATTTGAAAAGTTGGAAACTCTCGGTAACACTGGCTCTACAGCCTACAGAGCTACATCTGGCTGGAGCTGAGTACAGCTTCCCACATGTTCTCCCGTTTGCCACAGTCCCCACATGCCCCTAACTCTGCCCTGAGTAGCAGCTAACAGTCCTATACCTGGTGTACAAGTTTTCTATGAATTGGTCATTCAGCAAATTGATGTTCCATATTTAGTTTTTAATGAATGAAACTTGCTCATTAGGTAAACTGTTGATGATTTTTTAAAGATGAATTTAGGCATCATTGTTATTTGGTCAGTTGGTCATAAAGGGATGTCTGAACATAGCCTTTGATCTCCAGATTTGTCCATGCTCCTCTACCAAGGTTAACTGAGGCCATTGCAACTCTAAGGACTTTTTATTGGCTACTATAAAAATCGGCAATGACTGAAATGCAGCCTCTTGGAGGCTTTCTCCCTCTTTAGAGCCTAGAGAAATCAAGAGCAGCCTGTAGTCTTCTTTTACTCTTATGTCTTTTCTCTTCAACTAGAGAGCTAAAGTGGTACAGGATCCTTTCCTTGGTGGGCCAGGTCTTTTTTCTTTCTCATTCCCTGCCTTTCTTTGGACTCTTTTCCCCATTCAGCCTGTCTCAGGGTGGCTGCTATCATCAATAAATGGCCTAGGACAGTTGTGTTCTAGGCATTGGGGCAAAGTAGATCCTGGCCAAATGAGGATGGTGGCTGCTTAGGTTTTTCTGGCATAGGGAAAAGGAGACCTCTGTGTGATTCAGCCTAGCTTACAATGTACCAGGCACTGTTCCAAGTCTTTGTATTAACTCACTTATTCCATGCAACATCCTACTGGATATGATTATTTTATTCTTTAAAGGTACAGAAAGGTTAAATAACTTGCCTAAGGTCACACATCAAGTAAGTGCTAGAAACAGAATTTGAATCCAGGTAATCTAGTTCTAGAGCCTGTATTCTTAACCAATGAATCACCATCCCTTAAAACAAAAACAAAAACAAAAACAAAAAGGCAACAGAGAAAACTAGCTATGGATGACTTTCACACATTAACTCCTACAGTTCCTCCACCAAGTCTTTGGGATAGAAACAATTATTAATCACACATAAGGAAACTGAGACACAGAGAGGAATTACTTGGCTTTAAGCTTTCTCTTTTTCAATTACTGTCTGGTGCATCTATTTTCCTTTGAGACTTTGCAGGAAGGAATGACTATAAAAGTTATAACTCAGGTACTTATAGACCCTTGCACAGCAATAGCACTCCAATACATTGTTACCAATCTCACTGGTAAATGAAGTAAGTTAAAATTTCCATTATGTAAAAGGATCTAGTAATCAATGGCAAATAACCTCAGGAACTAAAAATATCAAATATCAACCTGGTCTCTCCAACTATTAAAAAAAAAAAAAAAAAATCCCTGAAAGTTTCTTAGATTTTTTGATAATTAAAATCATTTCTTTCCTTGTCATGAAGAAACCAGAGCAGGAATAGCTCCAGAATGGGCCAGCCAAGCTCTTAGAGAGATTCTAGTGCATATTTCTAGGGAGAGAGGGCGTGGATGTTCCATTCTTCATCTCAAAATTACACAAATATGAAAATCCACAGGCATCTCCCCATCAACTATGAAACAAAACTGCTGAGAGCACCGATCACTATTATGCCATTGGAAGTGAAGAAGAGTCCAGAGAGAATTTAAGAGGGTGGTGTCAGGGTCTAAATTTATTAATCTAGATATAAAATGGCACAGAACGTTTTGTGATTTTAATCCTGATTTTTTTAAATGCATTGATTTTTATCCTTTTCTGTGTTCTCAGAAACCAACTAATATCTCAGTGTTAAAAGGAAGAGCTATTTTAAAACTTAGATATGTTTTGTTTTTTATTGCTCTTTTTAAATCAAACCTCTGCCCTAAGGAGTGAAGCTGCTTTGCGAATAGCTCCAGTCCCTCACAGGCAGGCTGCCATGTAAAGCAAACAATCATTTCCTGGCTCACAAAGGACCTCCCTGGTCGATAAGGTCTGCGGGATCAGTAATTTTAATCCAGAGAACAGAGAACTCTGACATGGCGTCGTTCCTATCAATGTTGCTTATGTTCAAGGAATGAGGACTTCAGATTTCTCACAGACTGTATAAAATCTAAGAACATTAAGTCTATTCCTGCTTTATTTTTCTCCCTAGCAATTATGGCCATCTGATGTATTACATATTTCCTATCTATTTGTTTTATTGTCTGTCTATTTTCATTTGAATGTGAGCTCCATGAAGACAGGGACTTTGACTATTTTGCTAACTCTTATATTCTCAGTATCTACACCAGTGGATGGAAAACAAGAAGTATTCATTACATATTTGTTAAATACAAAAATGAATGAATAAGTGAATGTGACCAGCAGGCTGGTAATTGGAACCCAATCAAAAGCCACTACATTAAAATGCAGTTGGAAAAAAATGAGAGAATAGTGAGAAAATATTAATCTCAAAAAAGGACATAAAGATATATTTTGCTTCTTTGCTAATAAGGATGAAAGAGGAAAAGTAAACACAAGAAAAACAAAGTTAACCGATGAACTGTAAAGAAATTATAAAAACAAATAACAAATTCCATGTGCTTCAGTTATTGGAAACTTTTCTGTGAACACTTATGCATTAGAATGAAGTAGAACAGATATATATAACATGGCTTGGAAAATAAACTTGCCCAAAGAATTTCCTGGATACATAGCTACAAATGCCAGGCCTCATTTACTTATTCATAGCAATAGACTACCACATTTTGTAAGGATACAACTAATGTGCTTTTGTAAAATTTGGTTTCCTTTAAGGTGCAAATCTGAGGCGGTTTAATTTTTAAACAGGATTTCACATTTCTTTATATTATATGAGGACATTTCATATCTTACACTGTTCACGGTTCCATTTGTATTGCTCTTCTCTTTACAACTAAATTACAAGGTTCCTACTGAATAACAAAGTCTTCTTTTCTCTGTATCCATCTTTCACCAGGATTAGTAGATGGTGTTACTTTCATGAATAAATTATTAACTGATTGATGATAAATTAGTCTCTATGCTTGATTCCACCATAAAATTGTTTGAAACCAAATAATCCATTGCAAATACCTACATCCTTTTCTGAATCTCTCAAGTTACATTAACCACTCCCTATTCTGTCCTCTTAATATGATGGGACTTCAGAACGCCAACATAACAAGCATAATTAATTTTATTTGTGGTTGTTAAGAACAGCAAACATTCATCTTATTTTTTCTAACACTGATTAAAGTAGACACTTAGTAAATGTTTGTGGAAATGAATATTTTCAGAATTCAATTTAAGAGAAATCATATAAACAGAACACTGAGCTCTTCAATGAAATATACCCTATGACCATAAAATCCAATTAAACCTGATTCTTAAACTCAAGTGTCTGGTCACAGGTTTTTGCTTGTTATGCCTCTGCCTCCATATTCTCTAGAAGCTGGTGAGGAAAACTTGGTGTTCACCACAGAGAAATTCTAAACTATCTTCTCCCTTGATGTTCTACATCCACACTAGGCATCAAGCGAATCAACCTAACATCTACTCTCTTGCTGCCTTACAAGAGGTTGTGAAGGTCAGTGAGATCATTTCTGTGAAAAGTTTCACGCTCCTGAAGCTTTTCTAATCTACACATAAGCTTAAGAAGCAATATTATGTTTAAACCTTGGCAAAATGAAATAGTTCCACTCAGAAGAAAGTTGCCATTAAGAGGTGAATATGGCATATGAAAGGGAATACATGAGCGCCTTCAGGTGAAATAAGCTCTTTAGGTAATGTGTGCTTTAGAAGACCTACTCAGGCTCCTTTCATAGGTTGTTGTTTTTTTTTTTAATGATCTTTTTAAAGTTCATGCCATTTCTGTAGTCTTTTGAAGTATAACTGTAAGTATACATATATGTGCATATAGGTGTTTAAACTTTCACCACTTTTATGACTATTGTCTAACTGGGAGAACATTCTCATTCCTACATTTTACCAAATTTGCTAAATTTCTAATTCTCACCAGCTTAAAACGTGTTAAAAGTAATGAACACTATAGCAGTTTAAAAACCAGAGTACACCCTAGTATTCAGATATAGTTTTCTAATACCATTCGTCAGTAAAAGAAACCAAGGTTCTGTGGAGAAATGGCTGATTCAAGGGCTGGGGCAGGAAATATACAAGATGAACCTGGGGCATCTTGTACTGCCAGAAAGTAAGGAAGTGCAAACCATCCAACAAACAAACACAGTGATGGGAGTATGCCGGAAAGACACAAGAGCCAACTGAAAGAGCTCCCAGTGGTCAAACTGGAACAATTTGAACAACAAAATAAGTAAATTAGTGTTGAATAAGAAGCCAAAAATAAAATAAAAATACAAGAGTTCATCCTGATATAAATGAATGAGGTATAAATATTGAATAAATGTATAAATGGGATAGAAGAGACAAATCTCCTGTGCAGAAGAATTACAAAGTTATTTAGATACTTTGCCCTCGAGAAGGTAAAACATAACTATCTGCTTCTTAAGCATGAGCTGTGCATACTGACTTCCTTCCAAAGAATAGAGTACGGGAAGAGGGAATAAGAGAGTAGCTTTACAATGGAGAAACCTGACAAACACTGCCTCAGCCAGATGACCAAGGCTAACTAACAACAGCAGTATGTGCCCTGGTATTATGGGGTTAGAAGGGCATTTTACATCTGTGTTCCTCTCCCAAAACCATAAACACAGTCTAATCATGAGAAAAACATCAGACAAACCCCAATTGAGGGGCATTCTACAAAATACCTGAGCAAAAGTATTTCTCAAAATTGCCAAAATCATCAAAAACATGGAAAGTCTGAGGCACTGTTAGACTCAAGAGGTGCTGAAGGAGGCATGATGAATAAATGTGCTGTCGTGTCCCAGATGGGATCCTGGAACAGAAAAAGGACATTAGGTAAAAACTAAGGAAATGTGAATAAAATATGGATTTAGGTTTTTTGCAAAATAAACAAATTCTCCAGAGGAAATAAGATCATGACTATTAAGTTATATGGCTGTATCTAGATATAAACTCTTACATACTAATTATATAGCTCAGAAAGAATTCCATACTGATGTTGACTTACAAAACCAATCAGCACCATAGTGCAGAAAGGGGGAAATGATTACTTTTTATGCAAAATGCATCATTCTGCCAACAAAAAAATTTCGATCGTATTTAAAGTAAAGAAGACTGAAAAATAGATCAAGTTTGGGGTTTGAAACCCTCCCCTTAATACATGCAGTCCTCCAATTTCCTGTCCTTTCTTTACGTTTGTTATTATTTCTCTTCATATTCAACTCTTCTTGGTGATGTCATTTACATCTGTTTCTTTGGCTATTGCTTTGCTACTTTTGACTCCCAAGTTTACATTTCTTGATCTTTCTCATGTTTTACAGACACATTTTCAATTACAACCTAGGACAGATGCTCTAGTAAAAGCTCATACTCATCCAATACAAATCTGAACCCATTCTCTCCTATCATAAATCTGCCCCTCCTCCATTTTTTATATTATCAAAAGTGTAACCACCTTTCCTCCCTTAGCCTAGAAAGCATAAGGTCATCTTCAACTTATACTTGTCTCTCCTCCTCACATCCCCGGTAATTTCTAAATCTCATCAATTCCAAATTAGAATTTTAGTTGGGAACTCTCCAAATCCCATAAATCCCATCCCATTCTCTAAATCTAAGATCTCACCACCTCTCCAAAAGCCTCCTAATTAGATTCCCTGTTTTTAATTTTTTCCTACCCTCATCCATCATCCAGTTATCTTCCTAAAATACAGAGCTTATTGCCAGCACGGTACAAATCAAATTCCCTACCAAAGCAGCCAAGGCCCTTTATATTGGCCCCCACCTAGTCTTAGCTTCCTTTTCCTCAAGAGCAGCCCCCTCACCTACATACACACTCCTTCTTCAGTCACACTGACCTTTTGTTAGTGCCTGATACTTCTCACACTTACACAGCTGTGCCTGTAGCCATGCAGCTCTTAACACTGAATGCCCTTCTCTGCAATAGATACTTGAGAAATCATTCTTACACACCAAGTATTATACTTGTGACACCTTCCCAGAGCCCCACATTCAGAACTGGCCACTTCCTGTTTTGTTCTCTCAGAACATTTTATGTCTGCCCATCATAATGCTTATATTGTATCTTAGATTACAGTTACACACACACATCCTTGCTACTCAAAAATGGTTCATGGACCAACAATACCATCATCCCTTGAAAGCCTGGAAGAAATGCAAAATTTCAGACCCCAATTTAGACCCTACCAAATTAGCATTTGCCTGATAAAAAGAATCCCAGGTGATCTGGCTGAACATGTAATTTTGAGTAGCACTGACATACGTGACTGCCAGATAGTTCTTTGAAAGGTCTCCCTCACCTTTATAACACCTTTCCCCCATACCAATAATAGTGTTCTACATATAGCTCTTATTTAATAACTATTATTGAATAAAACTTGTGTTTAGTGTCAATTATAAAATAATCCAGTGCCTTGAGATAACATCCTCCTCTTGATCCTTGTTATAAGGTTGGTGCTTTAAATTGGATTCTTTTTTTACTTCAATACTTGACATGACAGTTTGATAGACACTCATGCCAAATGCCACAGAGTGGCAAAGGAGGTTTTAATGTATAATTAGCGTTGTGACACTTCATTTAACCAAAATATTATTTCTTCTTTCTGTTTTATTAAAAGTCACTTTGCATGACTTCTTTAAAATGCAATGAATAAAACTTAGTCATATCTGGTTTAACATTGTATAATAATGCATTGGGGACTGTGAACAATCTGAGAGGGAGGAGAGAGTCATTGATTTCAAATTTATTCTAAAGATAATTCTACAATAATTCAGCACAGATGAGAATTTTTGTGGCTTGGGAAAATATAATTCACTAATATGAGAAAAAGAATCAACTCTCTCTCAATGTCTCATTACTTAATGCCAAAAATATTTTAGGATTAAACATCTCCTATTCATAAAAGCATTATTTTCAACAATCTTTGGGGATTTATTTAGCCTAAGCATAACATTCCTGTGAGATATTTGTGGGACAAGTCTTATCTTTTTTCAAATCAAGCCACAGAAAATCTAATGAGCTTGTTCAAGATCATTCCAAAAAGCAGGTTTGAGACATAGAACTCAGATCTCTAGTGATAATAATAATTTGGGAGATGTTATAAGGATTAAATGAGTTAATATTTGTAAAGTGTTTAGAACTGTGCCTGGCACTTGATAAGGATTATATGAGCATTTATTTTATGACAAGATAAGTAGGAAGTAGACAAATCCTGGCAAAGACATTCCAGATGTAGGTAATGAACTTTCAAGAAACAAAATGTGACATCGTCTGTCTATATGTCTTACAGTCCATTACTGAGGCTTCTGAACAAGGTGATATATGGGTAATTTAGAGAACACAGGAAATAATCTCTGCCCCCATTCCATGTGCTTCTTCAATAGGCCTTCCTACCACAGGGGGAGGCTCTAGTAACTCAGTAGACACTCATTGGTGGTTTCAATCTAAGGAAAAGAGAAGGCCTTATCAATAAGAGGCCCTGATTAAAATGTAGCCACATCACATAGGCCTAGGATCAGCTATTTTCTCTCATTGGCACTACAAAGCACATTTTCCATACCAGGTGGCACTTTGAGCTCTGACACATACGATGGAAGCAGATGCATCCCCATAAGTGAGTAGCAACAAGCCCCAAGTCTAGAACAACCCAGCCAGTTAAGCACAGTTCACGGGAGCCCGAAGTGGGTGCCTTGGCTAAGGAGGGACCTGGGTAATGGGTAAACAGTGTTATCACTAAGACAGGTTTCATCTGCTTCACAATTTTCCTAAAACTGGACTTGATCCCAGAATCTAAGGGTATATCAGAAGTGCCCCTTGAGGCTAATAATTCTGTCATCTAAAAGATGAAGAATATAGGCCAGTGTGAAACCATGCCAAGTACTATTAATGTGTATTGCTGCTACACGTCTAAAAAGGATATTTTATCCCACATATTTTATTAGAATTCTGCAAAGTCAGAGTTTCTTGTAGTCTTATCAATTCACTTTCCATTTTTCCAGAGATGCTTAGAATAGTTATTTGAGTGAATGTTAAGATAGATATAATTTGCTCTTTTTATTTCTAATTATTTACCATTCAACATTTATTTAAAAATCTCTTTATTTCTCTCATTTTGAGTCTCCTTATTTCAAATCATTTTTCCTATTTCATTCAAATTGTTAATTTTAAGGTATATGCACATATTTTATTTTGTTTTTATTATGTATTTATTATGCTTTTACTTCTGTGAAATTGACTCCCAAGATTAAGATTGCTGGCTTATAAAGTACAAGTATTTATAGATTTTCCAGATGGTTTTTAAAAAAAGCAATAATATTTCCCAGTACTACCAGCAATGTGTGAGAGCTCCCTATCCTGGAATCAACCCCAGGAATAGGTGATATCATTAGTTTTGGGTTTTGCCCCACAAAGGTAAAGTGATAAATTATACTTTAAGTTGTCTTTCCCTAACTTTTTGTGAATTTCAGCATCATTTCTTTTCTTCTCTGTTTTCCACTTGGATTCGTTTTTCTATAAACCATTTATGCATATCCTTTGTATAAAAAATGATTTAATTTTTTTTAATGTTTAAAAAACAGCACTTAGTAAAATAAAAATATTTTTAATTGATGTGCAAGTAAAATTCCTATATTAAAAATGTCACTTTTAACTTCAGTGGATTAAAAAATGGGATAACAGCTAATATTAAAGGCACATGAGGAATGAACATTGTTCATGGGAATAAAAATAGGAACAATCATTTTGGAGAGAAATTTGGCAGGGAGGACCACAGTTTAAATATTTTTAACCACTGGCCCATAATTTCACATTATCGCTTGTCTTTAAAATGTAATATAAAGGGTTTTTATAGCAAAGTTGTATTATAGCAACAGGTTGGGAAAACTCTAAAATTCTAAATAATTATCAAGAAGAGCTTGGCTAAAATAATTATGGTATGCCCATATAATAATATACTAAGAAGAATGACACATATGCTTTTCATATACTCTCGGATTTGGATATAGACATACTCCTTGGGTCAAACCTCAGCTCCACCGTTATGAGATGCGTCGCTTTGGATGTGGCTTTCTGAGCCAGTTTCACATCTATGAACTAGAAACACCTATGTTATGGACTCGCCGTGAGAATTAAATGAAATATTATATGTAAACTGCTTTAGCACAGTGTTTGGCATTTCGTAAATATTCAATACATGCTACCTTAAAATGATTGGTATGAAAGTTTATTGACATTAAAGGAATTATGTTGAAATGGCAAGATTTTTATCACATACTGTTGAGTAAAAAGACAGGAGGCAAAAGAAGATGTAAGAATGTGTGTGTGTGTGTGTGTGTATGAGAGAGAGAGAAAGAGAGAGAGAGAGAGATGCTTAGAGAGACTCCTGGAAACATGCACAGCATTCATTATTAACCATGTTATTTCTAGTGGGCAGAATTCGGGGTAATTTTCATCTTCATCTTTGTATTTTCAATACTTGGCTACATATTTTACCATAAACATGCAATATCTTTATAAACAAGAAAACTATTTTCTAAAAATTTAGTTGGAATGTAAATCCATATAAGGAAATACTATTCTCTGAGAAAAGAGAACCTGTGTCTTTCCACACATTGTGTATCTTTTAAAGCACTTGTAAGTGCCATTAAAATGTTATATAGAAATGAAAATGTATGTAAAAAATAACCTGAACCTCAATTGTTCTGAAATTCAAAATATCTCTGATGTAACTTAGTGCCTTAAATACACTCAGCTTGACAAGGTGATAGGATTTCTTTCCATAAGACAAGAAACAAAAACCAGTCTCATCATACTATAGTCAGGTCATGTACAGTTATAAACTAGAGATTTCAGGCACCACACAAAATAAGATCTTGTTGGGTAAACCATAACATGCTATTTCTCCTGAAAGGGGACAAATAATGAGTAGGAATCCTTGAGCAAACAAAACCAGTGAAACTCATTATTCCTGATATGTTGGCTACCTGGATGAGTCTTCAGATTACTGTGGAATGCACCTGGCATTCTGGCATTCCCAACATTCCAACCATAATGCTAGCATCAATTTTCCAGCAGAACCAGAAATCTGACTTACACTATAGTTGTGAATGTGGATTTCCATGCTATACTTCCATACAACAACAAGTAAAGTTTACATTACTAAAACAACCATCACTTATTAAAATAACAGAGTTTTGATGTTGGGGAAATGTGTTGAGATCAGAAATTTCTTGCACTGCTGATGGGAAATGATTTAACCTTCTCATCTACAATTTTGACAACCTGAATAAAGAGCTTTAAAAATGATTCTCAGTCTTCACTCCAGTAGTTTTAATTTTAGAAATCTATGCTAAAGAAATAATTAGAAATGTAGGCAAAGATTAATATACAAAAGTGTTGTGATTACTTTACTTACAAGAGCAAAACATTGGAAATATAAATAATGATATGGGAAAGACTAAGTAAATAAGTTAAGTAAAAGTTAGGTACATTCATATTTATGCAGCCACTGAAATAATGTGCACAAAGAGTTTTTATGGAATGCATTTCTGATCTAATAGTAAGCTAAAAAGCAAGCTAGAAAATGGTATGGCATGTATAAAAAGCTTGTAAAGAAATATGTCCTAAATTAATTTTCTTTGTTGATAGAGTTATAGTTAATTCCTCTCTATCTTTATTACATACTTTTTCTGTGCTTTACAAAATTTAGAATTGGAAGAGACCTTCAAGATCATTTAATCCAAAAATCTTAATTTTACAGAAAAAGAAAGGAGCCCCAAGAAATTAAGTAACTTATTCATAGTTTCACATGAACAATGCACTGCAGGCTAGCGTTCTTCCTTTCCACAGTATCATCGTGCTTCTCTTTCGAAGGCCTAGAAATACCATTCAGGTTCAATCACATATGCATATTTTTGCCTTGAGCCCTCTATCTTCAAGCAATTCCAAGGTGCCCAAAGTTCAGCTGCTTGTTCTTTGATCTTTAAATGGCATCACTGGCCTTGACTGGAAAGAATTAAGCTAACCTGTACCAAGATTTTCCAAGCCAACTCAGGATTAATGGGTTTTAGCATCTATATAAATTTAGTGGTAGAGTTTCTCTCCAATGTGGAAAGTTGAGTCAGGGTCCTGGTGAAACAAAGGGGGGTTTGGGGGCCACTAATTACTTAAATATCAAATAGCAAGGACTTCTTTTACTATGGAAGAAATACTGAAAACCCTTAAAATTGAAGTACCTAGCACAGTGATTCCCAATATGTGGTCCCAGGACAAGCCCATTAGTATCACCCGGACACTTTTTAGAAATCCAAATTCTTAACCCTCTCCACATCCTTACTCAATTAGATCTACTGGGAGTAGGACCTAGCAATCTGTGATTTAACAAGCCTTCCAGACAATTCTGACGCATTCTCAAGTTTGAGAATCATCGTACTAGCAAAGCATTAGGTACCATAGTAGAGCTTTGCCAAGACTATGTTCTTTTAAGCAAATATTCAGGCAAGGGTCCCCTTTGCCTTCTGATGATTGCGAACTATAGATCTAGGCATTAAAGAAGCAGGGCTCCCTCCACACTCAATGTTTTGTTTGGTTACTCTGATAAGGAGGTGGAAGGCTAAATAAAATTTTTTAAATTCCAAGGGTTCACCACTCTGAGTGAAATATTTTGTTGCATGATATTAAATGACAATACCCACTTATGACTTTCATATTTTTCCTTAGAGAAAGAGCTGAAACTAGAGGTTATTATTAGCTTGCTGGGGAAATACACCTTTCTTTGGAAACAGAGATGTTGCTAGCTTGGCTGGCTTTGGAACAAAGTCAAAGGGCACCTTCACTAGGGGTAGGGGGTATGGCAGGTTTTCTGTTCTTCAGTTGTTTATTCAGACTGACTCAGGCCTAATTGCATTCTGCATTCTGCAGTACAGTTATAATGATTATATTTTTCCTAGTCTTTGAAGTAGCAAATGGTGCTTGAATGTATGAAGGAAAGGTTGTGTTATTTAATTACTACTGCATTTGGTTTTTTTTTTTTAATTGTTTGTCCCTTAAATTGTGTATCTACTATGTACCTGTCCTAGGCAGAGTAGGATGTAAATAGATGAATGAAATATTCCCAGCTTTACCAAAAGTATATAATATAGAAGGGGAGATGAGATGAATACAGAAAACATGCAAAAAACAAAACAAAACAAAAAAAATAGAACACAAAGCATATTCCAGGTATCAGAGATGTGGGAACAATGTGTGATGAAGTCTCAGATAATTTGCCTACTATTTCCAGTTTGAGGCAGTTTTATAGGTGAAGCCAAATATTGATTTGGGCCTTAAGAAATGACAGCAAGGAATTCTCAGAGGAAAAACCTCAAAGACAATGCAAGGTAGAAAAGCTTTGAAAGGTGAATAGGCAGATTGCAGTAGTTCTCCACCCTAGCCAGTCATTAATATCAGGGAAGGTTTTTTTAAAAAAACTAACTAACTAACTAACTAACTAACAAACAGTGATACCAAAATTCTAATTTAATATTCTGGGATAAAGTCTAGGCAATGGCCTTTTATTTTTATGTTCCTTGGGCAATTCGAATATGGGTAGACAGATTCGGTTAGACACTATTTAAGGTTTATTTCCCCTGAGGAGATTATAGAATCTGCAGAGTAGATTTCTTAATGGAGAAATGAGAAAAATGACTGCAGATAAAATTTTGGGGAATGCCCATTTTTGGAGGAAGAACACAAAGGAGGAAGGGTCAGAAAGGTGGGAGAACCAGAAGGCAGCTTTATAAAAGAGGAGAGGGTTTATTAGAAAACTTTCCAAACCTGGTTTAAATCACCTACTCAGTGCTACAGAATCATTTGTAGATTTTACCACCTTTCCTAGTAAGTTTGGGCAATACTGCTAAATGAGATAAAGGAAATTGAAAACTCAGGAACAGTGACTGGACTTAGTAACAAAAAGGAGTTCCTTGGTAAATTTTGAAAGGACAATTTTAGGAGGTAGAGGAGGGCTAGAGGGGGATCACTAAGAAAAAAAATATATCTCTTTCCCTTAAGTCTGTGTTTCCCAAACTGAAGTTTAGGCATCAGCAAACAGACATTGTTAAGTGGAAGTAACTTTAAGCTAAGATGAAGAAAGAGGATCATAGAGGATATCCAGGAGGAAATATTATTAATTAAATTGGGGAAAGTCAAGTATAAAATGGAGGGATTTGGGAAATTACAATAATATTTCTAATTCTGAGAGTGGAAAGAAAAGATAGTACAAAAATTAAGAGGAAGTCTTGGAAATATAGTTAGATGCTCCCAAACACCCTAAAATTGAAGAAAATGTCAAAACTATTTCAAGCAGCTAGATCTGATGTTACACTAGCATAGTAAACCCTATATCTGGAATCCCCAAACTCCCTTTTAGTTCATCTACCCATTCTGTTGCTTGAAAGGCCCATGTGATGGAGTTTTATTTTTCTTTCCTGGAGTCTTCCCTCATTCTAAATATAATATGGATAATATTTGTTTTTACAAATTAAATCTGCCATTCAAAGCACAGTTTAGTCTGTGGCAAAACTAAACAAGAATGCCTAATTTCTAAAAAGCAGTCTTTGCAATTCTAAAGAAATAAGAAAAAAACATAAACCTCAAATAAATTATTAAAATTTCAACACTGCTTCCTTTTAAAAAAAAATAAAAGTAGCAGGAGTTCAGAGAAAGTGTCTTCAAAGTTATATTAAACATTTCCCAGCTTTGGAAAACTCAAAACACCCAATCTGGTTTCTGTGAAATTTAAAAAGATCAAACAATTAGAAAAGAAGCTAGTCTTGAAAGAGAAATGCTAGGGATTTTGGTAAACATCTGGTTGCCATTTTCAATTGTAAGAACTAGGCTACTTAAGGAAGCAGTTTAGTTTCTTTGGAGTAAAAATGAGACACTGGCTTTTTGTTCTCTTTGCACAGTGGAGGGTAAAGGAAACATTGGAATGGGGAGGTCACTCAAAGCTCAACTTTCATAAATAAAAACGGATTCTTCAAAAATTAAAGTAAATTGAACTCCAGTTCTTGTGGTATAAACAACGGAACTGAGTTGAGGTTAAATAAACAATCCTTGAGTCCTAGTTTGCCAATTAAAAAACACATTCTGTTTGGTCATAAATATATCAGTAATTCTATGAGCACTGAAGAAAATAGCAATAAACCCAAGCACACAATTACTGCATGTGTAATAATAAAATAAAATAAAATAAAATAAAATAAAATAAAATAAAATAAAATAAAATAAAATAAAATAAAATGCTGCAGTCTTGTAAGTTTCTTTGATACAATATCTTTTTTTTTTTTTTTTCAGATTGATTAAAGGTAAAGAAAGCACTTCTGATACCAACCAAACTTATTAGTTGCATAATAAAAAACATGTATCAGATGTGTTCCAGGTGGAACACCAACAAGGCAAAACACATTTTGCCTTTTAAATGCGACCTTTACTCTGCTGTCTTCCTGCTAAATAGCCAGATAGCCTACTAAACTCAGGAAAACAGCAGGGGTGCTGGTGTGGAGCTGGAGAGGGGAAAGGAATGAAAAAAGGAGAAGTTCGTTAGGTTCTCAAGCTTAAATTATTAGTAGAAACATCTGCTATAAACTTGCAATCCTAGCCAAATGGGACCGCCTCTGATTTGCCTCCCAGCTTTCCTGATACAGACCAAGGTTTCTTCCCATTCGTGCTTTTCTGCCCATAGGACACCAGACTAAAAGGAGACTAAAGAAAGCCCTACGATCATGACAGCTTAAATTTTTTTTCTTGCCTTTCTCTCATTCAGCGTGTGTGTTAAAATGGAATCATGGAACTAAAGTGTTCAAAAAAACATTGCTGGTCATTTTACTCAATCTCCTACTAAACACCCTCTCAGCAGCACACTTGACTTGCTTCTGTTCCAACAAAACCTTCTACTTTTTGAGATGGGCAGTTCCATTGCTGGATAACTCTGATTGATAGAATGTTCATCCCTGAATTGGTCCTAGTTATGTCTTTTAGAGTTACTACAAATAAATCTGGTATTCAAACATCCTGTTAAACAGTGAAAATACAAAAACACTGGTCCGAATACTTACAGTCTTCCCAGAAATCTTCTTTTTAACTGGAACAATCTATTTTCTCACTCTTGCTGCAGTTCTGGTTTCTGCTGCAACTACAGAAATATGTCCCTCTTCAAATATATTTAAATAATTCTGATGCAATGATAAAGTATACTCTGAGTCAAAGTCTCTGGAACTCTTCTTGACTTAGACTCTGCCCTGGGAGTAGGTTAAAAACATTTTTGAAAACATTTCTTCTCTTTTAGGCCATAATACCATTCTATGCACTGAAACAGTGATTTACTAACCACTACCTTAATAATATGAAAGAGAATAATTTGATGGCGATCCTATCTTTTTCTTTAATTAAGTTTATGTTACAAAAATCCTGGGCCATACTATATATTTTCCCAAAGCAAGGAAATAGTTTTACATAATGCTAAGAAAAGAACTAGAGAGCATAATGTAGAGGACAGAAATGGGATCTAAACAATGTGATGGGGTTTGGGGCTCTTTTGTTTCCCTTATAGCCCTCTATGCTCACATGCAGACAAAGCTATACATGTCTACTTTTACATGTCCTTTAACAGAGTGCAGTTTTAGATAACACTATTTGTCACAAGGCATATGGAATATTAAACCTTCAATAAATCAGTTATCACCTCTAAGCAGATAACCCACAAATCCCTACCTACTGTCCTGGCCCCTCTGCTTGATCCAATTCCTGCTATCTACATATATATGAAAAGCTTGCTGTACTTGTGATTAAATAGGTTTAGAACTAAACTCACCCACCCCCCTGACCCCACCCCACCCCCGCCCCAAACCAACAGGCTGAGGAACTCTGGTAAAATGTCTTAAAAACAAGGAAGAAAAGAAAAACTCTGACAAATGGACACAAGCACGGAAATAATCCCAGCAGTCTAGAATCATTTGATGTATGATGAATTGTCCCATCAGACAAGTATAGACTGGTATTTGTGGTTATATTATTTTTGATATAAGAGCAGATTTGAGCATGAGTAGAGAGCGTCAGGGTTTCTCAAAAATTTTTTTAAAATAAAATGTATACATCATGTTTTAATGTGAATTCACTGAGGTAATTCACGATTTAAAGGGCCCAAATATTGGTGCACTATTTTCTCTTCGTTTATTCAGGTGTTCAATACATATTTATTGTGGGCCACTATGTGCAGGGCATGGTGTTATATGATGAACGGAGCAGGCATGGTCACTGACAGACTTTTTTTGATATGAGGTTTTTCCTAATGGAATGACCCAGGGCACTGTGTGTGGGAATTTCAGCAGAGTTTGCAACATTTTAATGAGAACAAATAAGGTGAAAGGACTGACTTGAAAACACCTATCAAGCTCATTTAACTCCAAATAGAACGCCTCAGCACTACCCTTACACTACTGCATCTAGTACCCATTTTAAGTGCACATTCCATCCCCCAAATGAAACTTTACAATCTCCTTTCTGTAACGGCAGGAACAATGTTATCTCCCATTTATAGAGTACTTACTCTGTGCCATTCTCGGAATGATCCCCAAACAATCAATTCACAGTTGAGGAAACTAAAGTTTTGAGAGGTTAAGAAATTCACCCAAGTTTATGTACCCATAAAAGGATAGAAATCTTTTATATTATCAAGAGGGAAGAATATAGTTCTTTTCTTCTTAAATATATTTTCCACAACCGTAAGTAGTGATCTGTAATGTCCAGCCTCTATTACCTATATTTTTTAATAGAACTTCCCAAGAACACATTTGGGTAAATTAAGGTGTGCTTACTGGGGGGAAAGGGTGTTATGAAGCAACATTATTTAAAATACCATTTTCCAGAACATAATATATTAAGTTTAATATCAATACAAATACCAGTAAATACTATTTATCACAGTAGTGTATTACTCTAGCCCTTCATAGAAAATAACTTCACTATATCCTGTTATAGTGTTATATTCTCAACTCTTCTTGAAAGATCTGCTCTATGAACCAGCATTTGACATCCACTTCATTTGCAATACAAAGTTGCTCTGGCCTTTGACACATTACATAACTTAGTGTAGTCTATTTAATACTCCCTTTGAAAAAGATGTTGTAAATATACTACCTAGGTGTTAGGGAAATTTGGGGAGGAACTGTAATGGTCTCTTCTTCCTGAGAGTATAAGTTCTATTCTTTCCCATTTGCCCTGGGTACTTAAAAGCTCAGAGTCAACACTGAGCCTAAATTATAAGAATATCCAGTTTGGGGCCTAATGCATATTTCTAATTTATTCTGTATTTTATTGTAAACCATCAAATAATTTTTGAATGAGTTTTGATATAAGTTTCAAATTAAGCTATCTCACTCCTAGAGTTTGTCAGCTTGATATGGTACCAAGTCACAGATACAGGCGTCAGCAAATAATTTATGTAAAGGGCCTAACAGTAAATACTTTAGGCTTGAGGGCCATGTGGTCTCCATTGCTTTTACTCAGCTCTGCTGTTATAGAACAAAAGTGGCCATAGACAATACAAAAACAAATAAATGAGGTTATGTTCCAATAAAACTTTATCAAAACAGGCAATGGGCCTGATTTGGCTCTTGGGCCATAGTTTGCTGACACAGGGCAACAAAATTGAAATGGTGTTTCTTTTTTTGTATTTCTGCAAAAAGCATTATAGGTAAAACTCCCAAGTTACAAAACCAAGAGCAATTTGAAACTGTAAAAGTGACTCCAACTCTTTAGCTTTGATAGTAGTTTGGCATTTATATTTCACATCGATGATAATACACATAATTTTAAAGCACAGCATATCTCTAGAAGTTGACAGAAAATTGCTAAATATTCAATACTCTTCAGGTATACATAAATAATTCTAATCCAAGGATAAAATGTAATCTGAGTCAGAATCTCTTGGACCACATACTTTGTAAACTCTATCATGGGTGTAGGTTAAAAACTTTTGGAAAACATCCACTCTCTTTTAGGTCATTATACTATTCCATGCACTGAAGCACTGATTTACTAAATAGTACCTAGATTATAGGAAAGAGAATACTCTATCTTTTCCTTTAGAGAATTATATGTTACACAAATACTGAGACATAATATATATTTTTCCAAAGCAAGGGATTGGAAGACCATAAAATTGCATGCTTTGCATTCTGTTTTATAGGTCTAAATGTGCAAAGACATTTGTCCTCCTACTATTCTCAAAATCAACTTAAAGATGAAATATTTGTTGAATTTTAAGTAGTACAATGGCATAGTGGCAAAAATAATTTTGCATTGTTTTATTCCCAAAATTAACTCTAAAGACTGCAAGTCTTTGAACTAGTAATTTATCCCTTAGGACAGTGTCCCCAAACTGGGTTACATATCAGAATTCCCTGTGTTTGCTTTTAACATATAAATCTCTGGGTCTATACCCAGACTACTGAATGAGATAAAACATTGTCTGAGCTTTACTTTGTCTACCCTGAGGAATGTAATGGTGCTAGACAGAGTGATTACATCTTTGCCATTTATTACTGAGAAGTAAATATTATTAATGCCACTTACCAAATAACAGAACTAGGGTTCAACTAACTTAAACTTGCTTAAGGTCATATATTCCCAGCCCTATATAGATTTTCCAGATAAAGCCACCATATGCTGCCATGTCACTAGAATGGAATTAACCAGAGGAAGAAATATAATATCCACATGCTAACTTAGAACCCAAGACAAATTACTTTTCTTTTCAATAAATGTTTACTAAATAAGTAGTAGGAAAACTAACTAAAATATAAAGCCCAAAGGACTTTCATATATTCCCTATAATCCTGTATCTTGTAATAAAGAGAGAAAGCAATTATTCTAAAAATACACTAGGTTAGGCAAACACTATAATACAAAGGTAACTTACCAGTACAGATTATAACTACTAGAGTAATTTTGCTTGTTTGGCCTATATTCTTTTTATTCTTTTCTCACTTTTTGTCCTTTTCTGGCCTCAAAAATTTAAAGAAGAAAGTGGGCCCAGACTGGAACAGGACAACCTGTGCTTCAAATGATGGCACAGAAAGAGTTTACCAGAAGTGACAAGTCAAGTAGGAAGACGAGAGGGAGCAAGAGGAAAGGACAGGTAGAACAGAGAAAATAAATTAAATTTTTCTTTTCCTATGACCAAAAATGTATTTTATAGAAATGTATAAAATCTGCACCTGGGTACTTAGTAACATTTGTGGGAGTGTCTATTTTGTTTTTAATATAATATTTTCAAATTTCAGTTCAATAAACAGTAGAAAGCACAATGGTAAAGTGAAAAAAAATAGGTTGAGTAGGGGTCTCTAGATTAGTCCAAATTGTTTCCACTTCCCCAAGGTGCTCAACTTAAAAGGCTGGTTTAAATGTGCCAATATAACTTCATACTGTCTATTGATGTACATATGGTAAAATAGTCTTGAGGTGAATATATGAAACTAAGGCAAAAAAAAAAAAAATCTATAGGCATCAAATCTCTGGAAAATATTAATTGCAGTTAAGTGCCCTGATTCAAACACAATTTATAATTATATTTGTGGCCAAGGAAAAATAAGCTTCAAAAAAAATGTATATGCTAAATAATAAAAGGAAACATTAGATGGCAGTCACAGAACTTATTTATTTCTGATGTTTGATGCACATTACTCTCGCAATGAAGACTCAAAATCAAGTGAAATACAAAAATCAATTTTCCATGTGATGAAATTGTGAAATTCCTATCCTTTTTTTGAGGCACATTCAGGAATTATATTATTATACAGAGTAAAAGAATGCCAAGCCAAGTAATAGTTAGGAAGTGGATGTTTTAAAAGCTGTGGTAATGTGTGAAAAAGGAGCCAAATTCTGCTGATACCATGTAGTTATCGTGTACCACTGGGTCCAGCAGCAACTTTAGCTGCCAAATTCTATTGCCTTCCCTGACCCAAGGACACAAAAGGAGAGAGGAGATATTGTCTGTCTTTTACAACTGGAGAAAATTAAAATTGAAATTGCACTGAAGTTGAAATGCACAGAGAATCCCTGTTGTGCCCATAGAAAGTCAAGAGTAGCTCCAAGGCAGGCAGGAGGGGCATAGGAATTTTAGACAACTCGTGGTGTGTTATTAGGGCCACCACTTTGCACAACTCCAGACTACAGCTCATACAGAATGCACACAGTAGTTATACAGCCAATCACTCCCCTCTGCAATGGGATGAAACATTTTGTGGGATGAGGTACAGACTAAACATTTTATCTTTCCTTTACGTAGACAGCTAGTCTGATAAATAGTTTTTTTGACAATACGCTTTATGGATGTCCCAGAACTTTAAATTGATCCTTCTTAATAGAACTAACTCTATTGTTCAATTACCTGTGAGATTTGCAAAGTTTGTTTTCAACTTTCCTTGATACTTTGGAATTTCTATCTTCCCTTTTATTTTTCTCTTTTACCTCTAAAGGCCCCATGTTCTAGATTTCCTTACTACCCCTAGGAGGCAGGGCCAGTATTACGGCACTTAGAAAGGCCTGCCCTTTTGGCCCCATATTCTGCACATCTTGAGACATTCTTTTTTCTCATTAGTGTTGATTTGGGGATCTATTCCCTTGGAGCTCTGGTAGCAGAGTAGCTTACCACCTTACAGCCTATGTGGTAAAGTCCTCCCAACCTTCTTGGAAACATCTCCTTAACTTTCTTTAGTTTACTAGAACAAACCAGCTCTTTAAAGAGCAAGGGGATACCTGACACCAAAGAACAAGAGCTATGCTGATGGCAAGATCCTTATGAAACACAGGATCTGACTATTCCCTTCCAAAGGAAACCACCACAGAGATCCATAGTTAATTCAAATTGCTTTCCCCCATTTTTTATAAATAGGAAAATAGGTTGTCTATGTGATCCCTTAGGTTAAAAATCTGATTTGCTTATGCCAAATGTGTGTTCCACATCATTGTGAAACCACCACTTTCTAGCTCCTCAAAACTGCCACTCACTAACCCACTTTTCAGAGTAGCCTCTCCCTTACCGGTTTGTAGAAGTTTCCAGAAACTTTAATTCAAATGCCTACCTCTTCATGTTTATTCATAGGAGGCTTGCTGCCTTGCAAGAAAAGTTACTATTTCTGAAGCCAACTTAAATGGGTTATAGTCACAGAGCATTCCAGGCCTCCATTTTAAGACCAAGCATAATTGCAACAGAGCATGCTCCATTTCCCAAAACGGATTGACTTGCGGCACCTCCCCCATCTTTAACCACTCCCTTATAGCTGCCTTCCCCAGACAGTAAAAAATCTCAGCACCCATTTTGTTTGGGGAGACTGGTCTGAGGCTTGCTTCCAGTCTCCTTGCTGGCCAACCATACAATAAACTCTTTCTTTTCTTGAAATCCTGATGATTCTGTATTGGCTTCTGTGTGCATTGGGCAAATGGACCCTCTTGGAGGTAACAATTAGTGACCACAAAGGGACGGTCAAAAAGACTCCTACCAGAAGCTCCATGGCCCCTGTGGGATGGAGTTTTCTGGTCCTCGACACTGAGCAGCTGCCTAGACCAATTAATCTAGAAGCTTGGCAACCATGAGTCTCTCTTGTTCCTGCTGGCAGCGTTAGCCCTTTGGGGCAGTTTAATTATGAGAGAAGAAACATTTCCAGGTAAAGATGTCTTCTGGGTGAGTAACTTTGTTAATGTGTCTATGTTATGCAAAACCTGTGTGGTCTCTGGTTGTTGGTTCAAGTCCCACTCTGGTTACTGGGTTAGGATTGTGGGTTCAAGTCCTACCTGAACCCACCTTATAGTCCACCCTGGTTATCAGTTAGGAATGTAGGTTCGAGTCCAATCTTAGCCATTATTGATTAGGATTGTGGGTTCGAGTCCCACCTTAGTCCAAACAGGTTATTACTGGGTACAGGTCCCAGACATATAAGAGTCAGTTGCTAAAGTGCTCACGCTCTGATTGTGGGTTCAAATCCCACTCTGGCCTCTCTTCTATTGATATACCAGTTGTAAGATTTCATTAAGGCACCATAAATTAAAATTGTAATTATGGGATATGTTAACAGTACTGATGGCTGCAGCCCTTTAAATTGTGTCTTGGATAATTAGTCTACGTTTAGTTATGGGTCTGTGAAAAATAAAAGGATGATATTTTTCTGTAACACTGCCTGGCCTCAATATAAATTAGAATCCAGAGAGCAGTGGCTGGCAAATGGGGCACTTAGTTACAACACTATACTGCAGTTAAGAGTTTTTTGTAAAAGGGAAGAAATGGGAGGAAAGCCCTATAAACAATCCTTTATGTCTCTATGTCAGAATAAGAATTTGCCAAAAAAGTGTCACATTATGATCCAAAAAGAGGGAGATTCTCAAGGTCAGGGCTCACTGAAAAAGGCAACTAAGAAATTGGGAATGTGTCAGCCCCATGTTACTTATGTTCTACTGGACTCTAGTCCAGATGAGGACCCATCTTTATCACATTTGGAATTATCCTCAACTTCCCCACCTCCCTATGCTGGGGAACAGGAGGAAGACAATGCCCCCTCACCTCGGAATGGGTCCTTATCCAGTTCCCCTTCATCTCCCAACCAGGAAGGAATGGTCTCTCTATACCTGCCAGGGCTCACAATTCAGTCGGGGAACTACCAGTCCCAGGCAGTTAGTGGGCAATTCCCACTAAGGCAAGTTCCATTTGGATTGGATGATCAGGGAAATCCCAGGGGTTTCATTTATGTGCATTGCCCTTTCTCTACTTCTAATTTGTGTAAATGGAAAAATAACATGCTTTCCTACTGAGATCACCCCAAGAAAGTGGAGAATCTTTTCACCTCTATTTTTGCTACTCATAACCTGACCTGTGTAGATATTCAAGCACTTTTAAATATTCTCCTTACCCCTCAAGAGCATAGGATGGTCCTGAAAAAGACCTGGCTGGAGGCCAATAGGTTGCTTGACCACAACCTAAGAGCCCAGTGCATGTTCCTGGAGTTCTGGCTGCATCCATGATAGAGAAGCATTAGAACCCGAATGAATAGGGGGCCTAAGCTGAATTAGATCATTATAAAGGGTACATCGTAACGGAAATGGAGATAGGTGTCCTAAAACTAAAAATCCTGAAGAAAGTTCAGGAGATCCAATAAGATCCAAAAGAAAATCCACCAGTTTTCGTTGAAAGGATTTTTGAGACATATAGGCAACACAGAGATCTGGAACCTGTACGTCCAGATAATATGAGACTGACTAATATGACTTCCATTAGCCCAAGTGCTCCAGATATAAGAAAGAAACTGCAGAAATTACGAGGATTAGGAATGCCAGTGCCTCAACTGGTCAAGATTGCTTTTAAGGTTTTTAACAATTGAGATCAACTCCAAGAGAAGCAGACAAGGCAATGAACCACTTTGCTGGAAACAGCCATTGACCAGAGCTTAACTGGGTCAAGATGACTGGAATCAGGCAAAGAAGAATATCAAAGGATAGGCCCCCAAGGGCTCCCACCTATTAACCCAAGGCTTACCCATCCCTTAGGGCCACAACACATCCCTTATTGCAAGAAGGAAGGACACTAGAGGCAAGAATGCCTAAGCCACCCCCAGGAAGGAGAGACTTGAGCACCCCACAGCTAGCGGGGGTGGGGGTGGGGGGGTCGAGATGCGGGCTCGCGCCCCGCGGGGTAGTGATTAGGAATGACAGAGCCCAGCAGCACTTCCTACTTTAGTGGATGCATTACCAGTTCCCCACGAGGAGTCACAGGTATCTATACTAGAGGGAAGGAAACTTGTAGAGTTTTTAATTGACACTGGAGCTACTTACTCCATTTTAAATCAGAAGCAAGAGACTCTGTCTCCAAAAACAGTTGCAGTAGCTGGAGTGTCTGGAACCTCAAATAATAAGCCTTTTTTTTTTTTTTTTTTTTTTTTTAACAACCGCTTGAATGTCAGGAAAAAACAATTTGAAACACAGCCTTCATTATATGCCTGAGGGTCCTATGTCACTACTCAGATGGGATTTACTAACCAAATTAAATGTGTGAGTGACCATTACAGCAGATAAATTGGACACTGAAGTTCCTCAACAGCCGGCTTGCTCCTCCAGTCTTGCTTTGCTGCAACTGGGAGGAGGAGTTCAATTGGAAATACCTGAAAACATCTTGAAGATAGAGCCAGAGGTATGGACTGTTGGGATGCTGGGGAGAGCTAGAAATGATGAGCCATTCCAAGTAAGAGTCAAGCGTGGCGCGATAGTTCCTAATTTCAGACAATACCCAATGAAAAGAGAGACTGGGAAGGCATAAAACCACTACTAGACTTTTTTCTTAGACATCCAGTTAATTCTGCCCTGCTGATTTCCACATAATACCCCCATTCTACCGGTCTTAAAGCCAGGTAACAAAAGGGAATCTTGATTTGTACAGGATTTGAGAGCCATCAATCAAATAGTAGAGGATATCTACCCAGTAATGCCAAGTCCGTACACCTTGTTAACTATTCTGTCTGGAGACTTTTGTTGGTTTACTGTGTTAGATCTAAAAGATGTCTAATATTGTGTTCCATTAAGCTTGGAATCCCAGGAAATATTTGCCTTCGAATGGGAGGACACTGAGAATAAAGTGAAAGAACAATATTGTTGGACTGTGCTCCCTCAGGGATTTAAAAATGCCCCTATCTTATTTAAGAAACTTTGGCCAAGGCCTTAAGAGAGTCACAGCTCCAAGAGGGAGTACTTTTGCAATATGTAGATGATATCTTGATAGCTAGTTGATCAAAGGAAGCATCAGATCACAATACCATTTTAATGCTAAACTTCCTAGCAGACCCGGTATATAAAGTGTCTAAGAAAAAGGCTCAAGTTTCACAGCCTACTGTGAAGTATTTGGGTTTGAATTGTCAAAAGGTCAAAGAAAACTATTGCCAGACAGAAGGGAAGCCTTAACTAGTGTGGCTGAGCCAGCCACCTGGAGATAGCTGCCAGGTTTCCTAGGAATGGCAGGATTCTGCCATATTTGGATACCAGGTTTTAGACTTCTAGCTAAATCCTTGTATGCAGATTTAAAAGGCAAAGACCAGGAACTGCTAAATTGGACAACTGAATGCAAGCAAGCATTCAATAAAATAAAGGAGAAACTACTGACTGCCCCCGCCCTAGGTCTCCCAGACATAAAAAAGCCTGTTGACTTTTTTGTACATGAACGGCAAGGAATCAGCCTGCGGGTATTAACCCAGAACCTTGGTGACACCAAGAGGCCTGTTGCCTATTTCTCCAAACAACTTGATGCAGTAGCACAGGATTGGTCTGTCTGCCTCTGAGTCAATTGTGATTTGCTGCAAGAAGCAGACAAATTTACCATAGGGCAACCTACAACTGTACACACCCTGCACTGTATGTTGCCCCAACTAGAGCAAAAAGGGGGATATTGGTTCACATCTGGGAGGTTAGGCAGATACCAAGCTATGTGAGGTTCAAAGCATTCTCCTCTTTAAACCCGGCAACATTACTTCCCAACCACCGAGAAGGACTGGAGCATGACTGCATATAAATAATTGAGGAAGTGAATTCTAGCCTCCCTGATCTTATAGATCAACCTCTGGAGAATCCAGAGTTGGAGATGTTCACCGATGGAAGCAGCTTCATGGACCAGGGACACAGAATGTCTGGGTATGCTATAGTAACCTTACAAGAGGACTCAAAGCTGAGGCCCTTCTTTCAAGTATGTCTGCTCAACCAGCAGAACTCATAGCCCTCACCAGGGCCCTCCACTTAGAAAGGTAAACATATACATGGACTCTAGATATGCATTTTCAGTGATCCATGCTTATGGGGTCATCAGAAGGAAAAAGGTTTGTTAACCTCAGGGAAAAAAGAAATAAAACGTAATAACATAATTCTGGATTTGTTAGATATGCTATCAGGCTGCCTCAAGAAGTAGCACTCATCCACTGCCCTGGACATCAAAGGAATAGTAACTTAATGGCAACAGGAAACAATTTAGCAGATCGTGTAGCAAAAGAGGCAGCCAAATTCCAGACACTCAAAGTAGTTATTGCGGCTCTTATACCAAGTATTGATTTAATACTATTGACAGCCCAATATTCTTCAAATGACCTGTCAATAGCTGAGGAGTGGGGTTTTCCCTCCAAACCGTTACATCCTCAGTATAATCCAGAGGCACCAGGGGAGCCAGTGCAGACCACTCCAGAGGGCTAGATTTATAATGAAGGAGTAGTCCTGATCCCAGAAAGCTTAATGAAAAGAATTATCGCCTATTTACACCATGTACTAATGGCTACAGAAGTATATTGTGGGCCGTAGCACATCAGGAAAATGGACCGTCTTGGCAGTATCAACTGCAGCTTTAATAATGATAGATTGGTGCAAGATAATGGGCCAAAAAAGAGACTGGGCAACAAGGAAGTGAAGAGGAAAAACAGAGAAGGTAAAAGTTAGAATACGGTCTTTACAGCTTACCTGTCCCTCACACCAGGATTAAGATATAGGATAAGTCTCTGACCCTTCAATCCTCAGTTTCCTTTTCTTTGGGGGGTAATTAATTTTTATTAATCCTAGGGTGCTCAGGGGGCCACAGTGAGTATTAAATGAGGTAGCTAATATAAAGGATAGCACAATATGTGTCACACAGTTAGTTGCTCAAGAAATGTTAGCTGTTATTGTTACTGCCCTTTTTTTGACCCTCATCAACTACTCAACATTCCTTTTAAACAGCTTGTTTAAAACATAGCTCTTACTTTTTCTTCTAATGACAGAAATAAAAATACTTGAGTAGTAATGGAGTCAATGATAAATATCCATACCACTTTTGCCTTTAGAGCCAATCTGTGAATCACATTTGAGGTGGCATCTCAAAACAATTTCCAGCATATTCTACGTGCAGTTAGATGAAGTGGCAATTTTCTTAAAATATGGAACAGTTTGGTGCTGAGCAGAAAATATATTCAGGCTCATGAGCATAAATATCTTTTATGTAGCATTTAAACATGAACTCTGCAACTCAAAAATGTTACAAAAATACAAACAAGGTAATTTCAGGAATAAAAAGATATAGCCTTAAAAAATTGAGAGGAAGCAGAAAAGGAACCTAGTTTTCTATGATGGGGAAAGTGATCAAGGGTAAAAAGTTGTTTTTGTGAATTTTTTTTGTGTGTGTGTGAAAGAACCGTAACACATTCTAGGAATTGTTTGACATTATAGTGAGCACATTTATATAGTTATTTTTATTATACTGACCTTGTCTTAGCAATCCCAGCCCAAGGCTCTCATCAGTGATATCAACCGTATAGCCATGTTCAGTGAGAATGCGCTGGTAGAGCCGAACTGCCATTTTGCTGTAAGAAGGAGGCGTGTAGAGTATGGCTCTTTTGCCACGGCTGCCAAAGTGTGTCTCAATGGACTCTTCAATCTAAAAAAAGAAAGAAAACATAAAAAGTAAAGAGGAAAATGTGGTGCATATCTCTTGAAAGCCATCAGTAATGCAAATCAAGAGGCATTCAGAATGTTATTCTTTAAGTTTTTCTCTAGAAGTCAAAGACAGAGCCTTTGAATGGCTAAAGACAACAAAGGCGACCTCATATGTAAGAACGGAAGGCAAACTGCATTTTTCTCTCTATAGCAGAAAGATGAATATTTTTGGCCAATAAAATATAGAACTCCTAGAGAAGCACTGCTGCATACTTGAAACTCTACTTGAAAATATAAATTAATAGCAGTGCTTTACATTTATATTGTGCTTTTACAAGTTTTCCAGCTGCATTATCTTTCAGTAGGTCTTTGAGATAAACACAGCTGAGGAAACAGACTCAAGGATAACTGTCTTACTCAAGGGAGTGAGGCCTTGTCACAGAGGAAGATTGAGCTCGAAGGTGATGACGCTAAAAGCCCTTTTCTGGGGACATGGTCAGGAAAGGGTAGAGCTGAGATGCAATCTCCAGCTCTTTGTAGGCATACAGTGCTGCTATTTCTCTCATTTACGAGGTAGCAAAATTTGAATGCATGTCAGTGATGCAAGATGGGTCTTCATATACGAGGAAAAGAGCTATTAAAGTATAATTTTAGGTTCTATCCTCAAAAATTTCTTCTCTTCTGCCCCCCTCCCCAACAAATATTCTTTTCTCTCATAATGACGCTTGGAATTCCACTAACATAGGGAGTATTTTTAAATTAACAAGAAGAAAGAAAGCTGAAATTTAAATTCATTCTAAGACTTAAAGGCAGATATTGAGTGCTTTTCTGAAAATGTGAGACTAAGCCTTGATAAGCTGAAGATGGTTCTTATTATCAAAAGGAGCCAGGAGGTTGTATGAGCAGAAAAGGTTGAGAGGCCATTACAGGAGGAAGTAAAGGAGATGGAGGAAGAGGTAAAAAAAAAATAAAATAAAGGGGGCGGGGGGCAGAATCAAAATTTTTTTAGTGGCAGCTCTGCATCAAACTGTTTTATGGGTCTAAAACACAATATGTACCATGTGTTTTCCCCACCTAAGTTTTTTTTCATTAACTCCCATTGTCAATAGCATCAATTCCTTATATCAAGGAATACAAGGTCATTCAAAACCTCAACCCCTACCCTACCTCTCACACTATTATTGTTTCACTCCTGTTCTCGCCCTGGTCCTTCTTGTTCCTGTGCCTTCCACCTATAATTCCTCCCTCTCTCCATTTGTCTATCTGTCCAACTCCATATCACCCTTCAATATTCAACCATATGTCTTTTGGAAAATTTTGATTGAAATATATACTTCCATTATCACCTATGAAAGGAGACTGTCCCTCCTGCCCATGAGCTTTGAAATGGCCAAGGCTGTGTTGTCCATGTATCTTCAGTGTCTATCATAGTACATGGCACATATAAATGCTAATAAATGAAAGTTTCAATAATTTAAGGAACGGTCAGTTTCCATCAAGATCTTCAACAGATAGAGATGGAGAGAAAGAAGAAAGAGATTTAGATTGGAAATCCTCTGAGGGCAGGAACCATCCTATTTTTCATTGCATACAACCTGTTGCTATCTGGTAATTAAGAAAGCATAGTATAGTGCAGGAGGATACAAACTCTGGTACCATACTACTGGTTTCAAATCCCCTGGCTCTACCAACACTATTTGTGTGACCTTGGACAACACCTTCTTCCTATGGATGCTATGGGGATTAAAGAATAAAGTAAAGTACTTAGAACAGTGCCTGGCATATAGGAAATACTAAGTGTTTTAGAAATAATAGCATGTGATAAAGAGCAATGATTCAGGCAAACTGATTCAGAGACTGAGCTCTGCCTAGCACATGCTAACAGGAGCTTAATAGATGTGTTATGAATAGACTGGAAAGGACTAGGACACTAGCTAATTACACCTCTGCACATGGTGCTTTGGGGAAACATGACTGAGTAGATATTTTCTACCTGAGAGGATATTGCTTTTTATTGATAATGAAACTATTTAAATACATGTTTTTAACTGAAAATTAGGAAATGATTCCCTAGGAAATGTTGTAATTGTTTGTAATGATACATTTATATGATGGAGTATTTGGAAGCAAATACAGGTGAGCCTTTGGATCCAGAGGTTAGAGAGAACTGAGTAGCCCACAGGAGGCCAGAGTAAACAGGTATCTAGGTGAAAGGGGAAGACAGATGCTTCCAAATAAATCAGTGTCACTCAAGCAAAATGCACAGTGTCCAGAATTCCCTTTTGTTATATTCTCTCATAATCACAGGATGCTCTTCTCCATCACAGCTGACTTAAGTGATTTCACATGACAGACTGTATTTTAAAGCTTTAAGTTATTATTGTTTTGAAAGATATCACCCCTCCCTTCCCCCCAACCAGGATCAGTTTAATCAAGAGTGATGAAACTTTTACCAATATATTTAATATAGAGCATATTCTAAATAAAGTATAATTACTGGCCATCTTTTGCAATAACCTTTATAACATAAACTGAACTTTTTACTCATGTCTCAAAACTACAGACAATAAATAGAAAATGAACTTGTTAGTAGAATAATGTTGCATTATCTTGTAATACAAACTGCTCCTGCCCTTGTAATATTTATAACAGACTGTATCAGCAAAATGGCCCAATACCAAAGGGCGAGAACAGTTTTAGCCGGTTTGACAACAGGTGCACAGAGCGTGTATGTGAAATATAAACTATGCGAACATTTATGTCAACAGCACCAGCAAATGTGGGATTATCAAATGCCAAAGCAGCACTTTGGGGCTAAGAGCTCCTAATTAATAGTACAGATCTGCAGAAATGCTTTTAGTTGAGGAGTCCATTTAACCTGGCCACCACTAGAAGAACCAAACTTCAGATTTACAACCCTGTTAACTAGAATTTAGAAAAGAATGAGCGTTTCTGGATGTTAACACTTTGAACCCCAAAGTCACTTGCTTATCTTCCTTCTTGACAGAGTTGAAGACTATTTTCTTAGAAATCACTTTGCTAGCCTACATGAAAGTTGCTTTACAATGGAACATATTAATACTAGGATGACTTCAAAATTTGAAATCTTTATGCCACCTTTAGTTAAAGCATAGGATAGAGTCTCATAATAAACTACTTTGGAGTGTTAGACGCAGCAATGTAGAGTAAGAAGAGAGGAGGATTGGGAATAAAAAAATCTGGATTTGAATTCTGGTCCTGCCACTTGCTTCATCCAGTTGGGCAAGTTATTTTATCTCTCCACTTCAGAGTTTTCTCATATATATAGTTCAAGTAATAAACCCTACTTCATGTGATTGTAGTAGGAATTAAATGAGTTATTAGATATAAAGGTGTTCAACACAGTGCCCCACCAGTAAATAATGTTCACTATATGCAAATAATACTGAAAAATAAACTATTTTTATTGTAAGTCTCCTTTCATATTAGAAATTCTATATGCTTTTTGATTAATATAGCTTGGTTTTTAATTGTCATAAAAACATTTTTATAATAAACTATATGCTTTCATATACCCTGATAAAGGTTTTCCTCTGTAGGACTTTTAATGTAAAATTTTATTTATGTATTTATTTATAAATTTATTATGTTTATTGTCTGTTTCCTCACATCGGAACATAAGCTCAGTGAAAGCAGATGTTTGTGTCTGTTTTGTCACTTTTGTTTCTCTAACCTAAAAACAGTTCTTGGTACATAATAGGCGTAAAAATAAATGTCATTTAAATGAATGAATGTAAATGTCTTTTTTTTTTTGAAAGGTAAAAGAGTCTTTGTTACAAATACTACTATGGGAAATTGAAAATAGAAAAGAGTTAAGAATTTATATTAAGAAATGTATTTCAGTAGAATTGTGAGTGACATAATAGCTAAATATTTGAGCAAAATAATGAGATTACCATTTAAAAAAAACTGCATAGAGCACTATATTATAAAAGTATTATATTTCTCAGTTACTTACACTGTTAAAAAATCTTCACCAAGACTCACTACAAAACCAAGAAATACAGCTCTTTAAAATATAGTAGGGGTGAAAAATAAAACTTGATTTTCCCACATAACAGAAAGACTTTTTCTGGATTTATTAAAGTAGCCAATGTATTTATGACATGTTTTGATGCTCAAATAAAAATCATACAGCCTGGGATGTGCATCATATAAAACTAAAAGTTAAGTTGCCTGTTTGGTTCAGATTTTTGGCATTTTAGAAATATTGCAGAGTCTTTCATAATGAATTATGTTTCAATTTTCCAACTGTGAGAAGAAAATAGAGATTTTTTTTTCCATTGGTGAAATGTACAATTATTTTAGAGAATTTAAGAAACCAAATTGATGGAGCTTTTTAGAGTGCATATTGTACATATTTTCTTTTTAAAAATCATCTATAATTGTAGGACAGTTTAGGGGCTGCGAGTCCCTGTCTCTACAAGCACAGCCTCATGAGAATGTCCTCATATAAATGGAGCTTTAATGTGCCCCTGCCTGCGTCTCACAGCAGACTCTGGGGGGGTTCATCTGATTCTCAAGCCCATCATGAAATGATCACACGTTTCTCATAACTATTCTGTGTCACTGAGCATCTTCTGGTTGCACTTCCAAACTGCACCTTAGACCCATCCCATCTTTCAGCACCCATTGATAGGAAAGTTTGCCCATACATGGCTCTGTGGAGGTCTGAACAAATAAAAGAGAAACCAAAGCAATAAAGTTGGGATATCAAATTTTTTTCTCAATATAACCTTGATGAGATGGCACCCACTTTAACAGATATGGCCAAAACCCATCAATTCTTAAACCTTTACCTATTCCGCAATCTAATTTTCCCTTTGTCTCTTCACAATTTATAATTATATATTATTTGTTTAAATGTCTGCCTCCCCCACTAGTTTGCCTGTTCTGGGAGGGCCTGGACCTGCCTGCTTTGGTCACTATTGTATATCCACTGTCTAACTTATTGCCAGGTCCTAAATAAGAGGGAATGATTGAGTAAATGAACCAATGAATGAATGCAAAGTATGAATCCATTATTTGCAAATGCATATGTGCCCTTTAATTGCTTTACTCATTAGTAGGTGAAAAATTCCACTAGAAAATCTCAGTGGAGGCTTCAACAACGGCACCTGAGGATATAAAATATCCATGAACTCTTCATCCTCAATGACTCTCTCTTCCACTTCATGTCAAACATTCATTCCAATGGCCATAACTTGAACTTTGTGATTCCCAAAAAAGCCCCACATCTGAAATAATAAAATGATATACTCCAGTTACTGATCACATTCATATCTTCTCAGCCCTTCTCATTTATTCCCAATACATCAATTCTCGAACCACTAGACTTCCTCCGAATTTCAAGGTTCTATTGGTCTTCTTTCTTTACCTGCTCTCTCTTCAGCTCAGATTTCATGGTCCAACCCTTCAGCCATTCTCTACACAATATATTAAATTCCCTTACTCCACTGTATTTCTATCACTTTCCCATGGCAAATCCGCAAGTATGGAAGAGCTTGGGATATAGCACTAAGCAAGACAAATAAGTCTCTGCCCTCACAGAACTGACGGCCCATCAAGCCAGACATAAGCAAGTATCTATAATTAACTATGATGAGCCAAGTAAATTGGGAAGTATTGGATGCTGTGGGAACACTGAGCTGTAAGACACTAAGGAAGAATCTAGGAGCTTGCTTCTCTTGTACCCAGGCTATGATTCCTAGAGCTGCTGAAGCAAAGGGCCCAGTTGGACATATTCTGTATCTGCATTACAATCATCATATCCTCTTCTCCTCTTGTTTTCATAGAAACAAACCAATCCTCCTCCCAGCTATAGATAATCACTCTTCTTATTCTCTGGATTCCACACTCTCCTTCACCTTCCCCCAGGTAACAAGCTCCTCTTCCCCATTTCCATCTCCAAATATCCAAAGACTTCCCTCCATCATTTATCTCCTTTCCCTGGATCCTTAATTTCTCTCCCTCTCCCTCCCCCTTCCTTCACCCCTTCTCCTCTTCTCCCTCTCTTTCTTTCTCTCTCTGCTGGATCTTTCTCATCATTCATTCATTCACTTATTTAATATTTTTTGAGCACTTACTATGTGACAGGCATAATTCTAGGCTTTGGGGGATACAACACTGAATAATACTGACAAATTTCCATTCCTCACTAAGCTTACCTTTTAGCAGAAAGGGCAATAAACAATTAATGAAATCATGCAATGTAATTTTCTACACTGGTCAGGAAAAGGTGTTAAAGAATAACCCAGGAGCTTTTTTAGAGGAGATGGTGCTTCTGCGTATTGTGAATGTTGTATATGGGAGAAAAAGAGAGTAGAAAGAAAGAGAAAAAGAGGAGACATTAAAACAGGAGGTCCCTAAAGGTCAGCACCATGTGTTCTTTTCTTTTGTGTATGAAGAAAACATCCATGTAGGCAACAAGAAGTCACTGGCAATGATGATAAAAATGGGGGCAGTGCAACATTACTTATTATCTTATTAAATAGCTAATCGGAAGCCTAAACCTAGGGAGTAGCAGAGAATTTAAAAGTTGATAAATTTATGTTGGTCTTTGTAGGTACATCCATTTTTGAACAACTTTGATTCCTTTCACTAAAAGCTGTAGGACGAGGAGGTGGAGGAAAAAAACCTAGATTCACTATAGGTAGAGAGAGGATGTTTTTGTTCTTTTATTTTCTACCTGTTTTTAAAGCCATATAAAGCATTTCTTCCAGCCTCTTCTGGAAACTTTTCCTCCAACCAATTCAAGACTCCTTTCCTAGTGCTATCCACAGTGCATGGCTGTGAGCCATCGGGTCACTATATCTTGTAGCCTTACAGCCAGAGTGGAGACCCAGCTGAGATTTTTAAAATACAGGAATAGCTGGGAGATGGTGGCCATGACAGCTTCCTTCAAGATATCTTTAAGAATGAGATCAAACTTGAAGAGATCAGGAGAGAATGTACTTTGCTTTTCTTCTTGCACATTTGAGTTTACTTTCAATTGTGGAGCAAATGAAAACCACTTCTGAGAGTTGCTCTTTTATCTCTTCCCTTGGTCTCCACCTTCCTTTTTCTCTCTACTCCACCCCTCCCCGCTTCCCTTGTCTCTCTTTCTCAACCACTCAGAGCTTAACAGAAGGAGAAAGAAGTTATACTCTTTCCATCCTCAAGCCCTGCTGGTTTTAGAGTGAGTGTTCTCCTGCTGACCCTTTGAAATCCCTCACTGCCCTCTGGGGCTGATCTCAGTGGCAGTAATATTAAAAGCCATCCGCCATGAAGAAAATACAGAATTGACAATTCACAATAATGAAATAACAAGTAGAGGACAATGAGAGACCTTGTTCTTTTGAAAAATGTTAAAATAATAGCAAGACTCTGTCCCCTGATGCCAAAACAAGTTAATTCAGCAATTCGGTCTCAGAATAGTATGTCTATGCAAAGGGAAAGTAACTCAGAGGGAAGAGTGCTGGGGTCATTACAACAATATCAATACCTAAGCACCATGCATGCTATCAATCATTTTCATTGATGCCAGGGTCTCTGAATCTAAGTTTGAGGCTTTTCCATCAGCACCCCAAGGCCTTCTGAATCCTGATCCTCCCCTGTACTTCCCACCCTCTGTTGATCATCCACTGATACTTCTTAAGCTCAACTACTACATTTTCCTCACCTACAAATAAACACCAATGTCTGGTGAAGCAGGCTAGATAGGGAATCAATAGACAGAGAACCTGGCAGAAAAAGTGCTGCAATTGAACACATGTTCTTCAGTAACCATAAGATGGCTGCTGGAAGACCCTCATAAGAAATCCCATTTGGAATGAGATTTCCTCCAGAAGCCAGGAGAAACCCCAGATATTCTCCAGGGACCTTATCATTGAGTCCTCCTGGAGGATTGATGGGTGGGGGTAATCAAGCAAAACAGCAAGCAGCTATGACTCTTCCCATGCCATTAGCAAAGGGCCAGAATAATTAATGGTTCAAAAAGTAAGCACAAAGGCCTTTTGCTCTCTTGCCTTTGGACCCTGTTTTGGCCTTCTTCACCCCTGCCTGGATCACTATGCAAGTAAAACCTGGGGATTTATAATCTATAATGGGCAATTGTAGTCTGTAAATTGGCCCTTTTTATCACTCTTCAGCCCCTTCCTCTCTACCTGGGACCCATGATCTGTTATCTGTTATTTTCTCCTATTTCTCCTCCCTCCCTACCTTAATAAATAACCAGCCTAACTAAGCTGACATACTCTTGAAATTCATTTTTTGCAGCATAGTCAAGAACCCAGACAAAATCTGGTTACACTGCCATCTTATTTTTCATGCTATTGCAAGGTTTAAAGGAGAGGAAAACAGTATAGGTAAAAAGCACTTCGAAAATATATAGTCTCTCACAAATATAAGAGATATATTAAATAGCTCTTAGGAAGTCGTTGGATAAAAGAACTTGACAAATTAATATATTTTAATGAAAATCTTAAAATATGTAGTCATATGATTTCATAGGGGTTCTGTTAAATTGCCATGGAATATTAACAGGTAGTGCTTATTATATAGTAGGACATTAAAGCATTTAAACATAATCAAAAAAATCAACATTTCTACTAGTTCAGTGTAAGAGAAAAAAATCAAAATTCCTAAGCCACTGATCCAAAGAAATTACTGCCACATATAAAATGTAAGTACTTCTTGACATGGAGGCTAGATAAAAAATTAGGCAATTTGCTAATTATACAACTAAATATGATTTAATTTTTATACTTTGTTATAATGCATGCCAAATTTATGTGCCCATTACCACATTATCTTCTCTCCTTATGACTTGGAATATATGGTCAACAATGTCCAGGCTTAGGATTTGCCCCAGTATTGGGGATTTAATCACGTCCCCCCAAAAAACATATTCAGGTCCCAACCCCTGGTCTTGTGGGTGTGAACCCAATTTATAAATAGGATCTTTGTAAGACGTTATTGATTAAGGTGTGCCCAAACTGAATGAGGGTGGCCCTTAATCCAATATGGCTGAAGTCCTTGTAAGCAAAAGAAATTGGACACACAATGAAGAATCCATGGGGAGCAGCCTCCAAGGACCAAGGATCTTGGGCAGCCAGCCTGAGAACGCCAGTCTTTGGGGAGAAAACATAACCTTGCTGACACCTGGATTTTCTACTTCTGGCTTCAGAACCAATCATCCAATAAATCCCCATTGTTTATGCCAACCCATAGTATGGTATTTGTTTTAGCAATGAGAAAACTAAAATACCTTTCACCTATTAAATTCCTGAACTCCCAACTTTCATTCTCCATTTCTATTCTCTTCTCTCCCAATTATAAAGCTTGCTGCTCATCCTCCCAACATCCATCCTGCCCAGTTTATGACCTCAACTCTCCTAGCCCTGCTGTCCTCTTTGTGTTTCACCTCTGCATACACATAGGGTTCTGCAAAGAGCCATCATGAAAGAACTTATGGTATCCAACCTAGAATCTCCTTCTGGCACCAGAGCAAACATATTCTCCTGTTGGCAGAGTCCAGTGTAATGAAACACCCGCTGGATGTAAGAGTAGAATTCAGGCACTGAGCTGGGGAGTAAGAGATTCTCCATCCACTGCCTATTCAGTCTCCACATTCACACTCCCTGGGAGAGTACAGGCTTCTAAGCCCATTTAAAGTCTGTAAGATTATCAATCCTACATGAATAGTGTCTCCATCTTCTGTCTTCCCTCAGCATTTACATCCCTGTAGCAAACAGTTCATCTGGATCTGTCCCAGAATTCCAGAACTGCACAGATGGTTAGGATGGACAGTAAACATACTTCATGCAGGTGGCATTGCATCTCTAACACAGCTCCAGTTCTTGGTTAAATGAAGGGCTACAGGATAAAGGCACACACCAGGTAAACCCAGAGAAACTCTGCCTCATCCTACCCACGTGGGGGCCAAGGGTTAAAGAGAATGGTGAAGAGGATACTAAATGTTTAGTCACCATACCTGCCACAGAAACTCTAAATAAAAGAAACATCCTCCCTTATACCAAATTCATAGGCCATAGTTCCTTACTAACACCTTTATGCCTTGGTACTAATATGGGTTTTTTTTATTTTGGTTTTTGTATACTCTGAGCACCTTTGTGGCTGTTCATTCTTCATTGTCTCCTCATCTTGTCCCTTTGGCTCAATGAACATTACCAATCTAAGCCTAAAAACCCTTCTTCCCAGGAGGCCCCACCTGTAAGCCCCTACCCAGTATGTTCTGGGCCTGCTCGTGTGACCAGATGGGGCATTATCACACCAACATGTTGTAATATGACCTCATCTAATCTTTTCAAAATCAGTCCTGTGCTCCCCAAATTACATATTCATTCTAGAATGCTTAGCTATTAGATGGCCAAATTTTGCTTTCAAAAATAAAACATTGACAGGAAAAGCCATCTCATAATACTACAATATAGGCACTATTTCTAGAGTAAAGAATAAGATATTATCTGACATTTGATATTAAATTTTCAAGTCGCTAAACTCTATAATCCTTCCTTTGTGGGAAGAATTGCATTGCAGAATAGTATCCGGCTTTCTACTGTGACTGGCTAGAAAAGCAAATTCTCCTTCCTAGAGGTCTGGTTTACTCTCTAAGAGTCCAGCAGAAAGTCTCACAGTCTGTACCTAAAGCAGAATTCTCTCTTCTAATGTGACAGATTGCTTTGGTCTTCTTAGGAAAGCAGGGGGTGAGGACATCAGGTTGTTTGAGGAAACGAGAATTTAAGAATCCAATTGAAAGTATAAATGAATTCAAGGACTGCTACCTGCCACTTAGACTGGACACAGAGCATGGATTTATATAAATTCCCATTCATCCATTCATTCAACATACTACGTGCCAGGCATTGTGTAAACATCCTCTCTGCTCTGACCCAACTGCCAGTAATTTATTCAAAGCCCTAATTTTAATGTTTGATGTCACAGGGAGTGGTTACAATATTATAAATGCTTCGTTGCTTTGTTTAGGGTTTTGCTAGGGATTTTGCTTACTTACAAGCATGTGCCCATCCTTGGATGATGAGGCACACTCCCATTTATATTACTGAAAAAAGGCTTCCTTTAAAATGTCATCATTTTATATTAAGAACAGGAGATGATTCTAGTTTCTTCAAGTTTATATTTTTGACAGAATAGATTTCCACAAATACAATTAATTGCTCTGCTTTAAGCAAACATTGCTTAAAGCAGATATGGTATTATTTTAACCATGGTTTCATTTCTTACTCCCCTTTCTCCTACCCTCATCTACTGCCTACAAAAGAAAATCAACTCTTCCCCAAATCTGTCTGCTTTTAAAGTAGCTTATGTAGCATTAAAATACTTGGATAAATAAGTTTAGTTTGTGTGGTAGGAAATTTCAGATTCCTTTTTAATGTTTTTACCATTTACTCAGTAAAAATAGTAGTTCTCAAAGATAATAATGAAGGAGGAAGTAGGGACAAGTCCATTCCAAATCACTTCCATCCTCTGGGTGTGTCCAGACGGGCAAGTTTACTGCTCAGAATGAAAGTCGATTTTCTGGTTAATGCTTTGCTAAGGTCAGGTAGTTCTTACACTGCAACAGAAAAGTTAATTTCCTGTTCCATTTTTCCTGAAGCATTTGTGCACTTTGGCTAAATTAATGCTAGATGTTCCACCAGGGAAGAACTAGACTTCTGGCTGGAACTATTGGAATGCTATTATATTTCCTACTGCTTGTTAAAGGAACAGTGAAACACCAAGAGGAAACTCAATTGTGACAGCACAATTTTGGACTTCTAGTGTATTTTGAAACATAAATTTATAACTTGACATTTGTATAGTGCACTGTACTATAACTTTTAATGAAAAATAATCATATTTAAGTCACAAGTATGTATTCTTTCCCCTCAAGAGGCACCAAATGCAATTAGAATATTTTTATGGCATTTTCATGAAAATACTTATTCATGATAAGCATTGTGATAATGCTTATTCCCCTGCCGTTTTTATAATCTCAAAGTATTTCAAAGTGCTCTCAGAAATAGTGTCTATTTTGATCTCCATTTCATCTCTGCAACAGGCAAATATATTACTATTTCACAAACTGGGAAAAGCAAATACAAAGGAATCACTTGTCCCTGGTCACTCAACTCTTCAGCATTGGAACTGGGACACCAGTTTGGCGCTTTTTCGTTTTTGCTCGGAGGGGGTGTATGTGTCGCAGTAGGTAGTTTCCAGAAATTTCTACCACTACCCCAGTGCAACCCACTTTTTTCTATATGAAAAAAAAATGAGAAACATCAGGAGCCTAGAGTAATATTATCGTTTATTTTACGGAAATTCAATTTTCTTCAGGTAAATATTCCATTATAACCAGGCTCTCTTTCCCTTGCTTTACTCTCCTGGCCACCATATCCCACATCCCTCTCTCAGACACAGTTAATGTGCTTATGGAAGCAGATAAAAGCGTCATCTTGTCAAGATCAGCTTTAAAGTGTGATATAGTAATTGGTTACTGTCTTGCTTTGTCAGAGCTGTTATCACAAATACCACACAATGGATTGGCTTAAACAACAGGAATTAATTGGCTCATGGTTTCAGAGGCCAGAAGTCCAAATCAAGGTGTTCTCAAGACTATGCTTTCTCCCAGAATACTAGTGTTCTGGGGTTGGTTTGCAGTAACCCTTGGGGTCTGTTGGCTTGCATCTCTGCTTCCCATCACATGATAATGTCCTCTCCTTTGTCCTCCTCTGGTTTCTGCTGACTTCCGGCTTCTGACTTTGGCTCCCTATTTATAAGGATTCCAGTAATCCGCTTCAATGACCACCTGGTTCAGTTGGCCAGAGCCCTCCAGGATCTTATTCTCAAATGAGTTCACATCCTGACTCAACTTAAAATATTCAAAGATACTATTTACAGATACTATTTACAGTGGTTTCATACCACAGGGGCATGGGTTAAGATTAAGAACGTGTCTTTTCCGGGGGACATGATTCAATTCCCAAATGACAGGGAAAAAATTAAAGTACCAAAATTTGTAAATGCTTTGCAAGAGGGAATATGTGCTGCATTCCCACTTTTTGCAGCTGTAGATACTTTCTTGCGTGGGAGAAGAAGTATGGTGCACAAGCTTGTAAAGCCAGTGGAATGTGCTTGCCCTTAATTGTATCTGCAGTATGTCAAAGAGAAAAAGTGACTGAGGAATGTTACCTTAGGGCAAGCAGCCTTATATTTGGGCCTGAACAAAGTATAGTGAAGAAAGCACATAGGCTGGACATCAAAACCATGTACATTCTCGAAACAAGAATTTAAAGTGCTTGTTTTTGAGGTCAAGGCTTAAACCCAACTTCTTAGCAACAGGAAGGACACAAGCATTTATTGAATGCCAACTCTGGCCAGCCACCAGGCTCAGTGTTTTCAAACATGATTTACTTAGTTTTCACAAGTAGGACTTAGTTGCCTTCATTTTACAGAGGAGGAAACTGAGATCTAGAAATGTTAGGTAAAATTTGTCTATGGTCCTATGTCCAATGTATGATGTAGCAGGAATTTGATCCAAATTCTATCAAAGCCCATGTTTGTTCCACAACATACCACATGCTAATTATGCTTAATTAGACTTCTTATTCAATATATATAACAGATTTAGGATTACAAATTTTGTCAGAGAGAGTTAGGTCTATTCTCAACAGTAATATACAGAGTTGCAGAGCTTCCTTCTTACCACGGTGTTGTGATTGGGTTGCACTATAAGCAAACTGGTGGGGATTTCTATTGAGAGACCCAGCTAAGATTAGAGATACCAAAGGTAGTTCTATTTCAGGACCCGTGTTTGGGTTCATTTTGCACATCCAAATCTCTGTGCTTTTCTTAATAATTATTTTGGCTTATCTATCATTTTGGATTATAAGTATCCCCATCTTCCTTTAGTGAATTTAATTGAGTGGTAAATACAATTTTTTAATGATCCTTAATATTTAATAAAAACTTAATTCATCTTTTATAATTATACTCTTTTTTTCATGCTATACATTATAAATCAGGATGCTTACTTTTACATTTTGAACACATCACCAAAAAGTACAAAAGTTGAGATAATACTACTTATCTTGCAAATTTCCAAGTTTGGTATTATTTCTTTTACAGAACATAAATATTATTTTAGGACATGAGCTCATCTTTTTAGTGAGAATGGCTCCCTAGAAAAAAATTCCAAAGGAAGCCGAGGGAAAATAAAACCAAAACATTCCTTACACCCCAAAAGGCCATAGACTCAAACTTGATAATTGGAAGCAATTTTTATAAAATCTTTGTATCTAATGATTTACATTTCAGAGAGTTTATTTTATGCTAGTTTCCAATGCCATTCGAACAAGAAACAGAATTGCTTAGAGGGAGAAAGAAGCAGAAGCTATAGCCACTACCTTGAAAAAACAAGAGGGAATTCCAATTATAGCTATAAACTAATTAACTCCTTAATAGATAGGAAATTTAACACAACTTGCTTAAATATGAGCTTCATCAAGGCTTCATTAAAACTTATCTAACCTAAGCAAGTTTGAATTTGTTTAAAATTCTCTCAATATGAGCAATTTTTTGCCCATACGCATATTTCAATTTAACAATTTAAGAGTTCTAATCAACTATCTTAGAGAAATCCACAGGCATTAAATACTCATCAGGCAGCCCCACTTTAATTCCATGAAATTCGTTACTGTGCTGAGAACATTTACTGAGAATCTCCTGTACATAAACCCTGTATTTGGATTCTATTAGATTGATTTTTAAAATCCATACCTTCAAATCTGGTTCAAACATAAAATCATTGTTTTAGTTTCCTAGGCTGTTCAAAGCAGACACCATGAAATGGGTCAGCTTAAGCAATGGGAATTAGCTTACAAGTTTTCAGTTTTGAGGCTGCAAAAACATCCAAAACAGGCATCATCAAGGTGATGCTTTCTTCCTGAAGACTGGCTGCCAGTGATCCTTGGCTCCTCTGCCACATGGCAAGGACCATGGCAGCATCTGCTGGTCTCTCTGGATTTCGTTGATTTCAGCTTATTGCTTTCTGTGGCTTTCTCTCTTTCTGTCTGAATGCATTCTGTTTATAAAATTCTCCAGTAATATGATTAAGACCCATCCTATTCAAGATGGGACACACCTGAACTGAATAACCTCATCAAAAGGTCCTACTTACAATGGGGTACATACAGCTTAAACCACCACAACCATGAAACAAGAAAACCTAAATTTTTAGTAGTATCAATCTGTTTTTTAAAATTGGAAATTTATTGATATAAATAGAGGTCAGATGATAGTGGCAAAGAGGCCATCTGAAGCAGAGACACTCATAAGCATATGTCTGTAAAAAGGAGTAGATTAGACAGATAGGGATTTCCATGAAGGAGTCTGAAAGGGCTGGCCTTGCTTTCCTGGGCCTCCAGAGAGGTACTTCTGCCAGTGATCTCATGTCACATAATTCTATACAAATCATTTTCAGAATCCAATATTGTCCTTAACTCATTAGTCCTGAGGTTTCCAAACTTTTTCATTCACAGCACCCTTAGTGTTTCAATAACTTTTCATAGCACCCTAGGCCAAAAGAAATGCTTAACAGTCCTTTTCATTAAGTAGTTAAGTCCAAATAACTTTATCAAAGAAGTTCATGTGAGTTTGACAAATGTGACAGTTTCCCTTGAAATTTTAAAATATCTCACGGTACTACTGTGAGATCACTGTTGCACTTTGGGGTAGTTATCGCACAGTTCAGGAACCACAGCAACAGTCATTTTCTTTCCAGAAAACTGAAGTTCGTGTTCCATGAAATGAGATTTTACCTTTAATCAATTTCTCTTTCTTTGCCTAAGATATAATGTGTGATGGCCTCAAAGGAAATAAAATGTTGCTCTGATGATTAGCACTTAGCTCTTCAGGAGAAATATGAATGTAGATTCCCCAGCACTGTGATTTTAGACCAGAAGTTGGAACTAAAATATGTAATTAGCTATGTTTCATGGAGATATTATTTATTTATGCCTTTGTTGCTTTGCTCCATGAATAGCTAAATCTCTACTTCCTCAAAGTCCACATAGAACTGGTATGACCCAGAATACTGTGAGGAATTATGGAGCTCTTTGTAACGAAAGTTACATATGTTGAAATAAAATTAAAACTGTGGTAAGCAGAATTCCAAGATGACCCTCAAGATTCTTTCCCCCAGGTATACATACCCTGTATAATGCCCTCCACTTTACTGTGGGTAGGAACTGTGAATATGGTGAGATAGTCACTCCTGCGGTTATGTTACGTTATATGAAACTCCTTTGTAGCAGACTAGAGAGAGAGTCTCATACTGGCTTTGAAGGAGTAAGCTGCTATGGTGTGAAAGGGCTATGCCAATACGAGCTGAGAGTGAGCCCCAGCTGACAACCTGTGAAGAAATGGGCAGTCCTGTGACTGCAAAGAACTGAATTCTACCAATAACTTGAATGAGCTTAGACAAGGAATCTAAACTCCAGAAGAGAATACAACCAAGTCAACACCTTGATTTCAGCCTGGGGAGACCCTGGGCAGGCTACTCAGCTAGGCGATGCCAAGACATTTGAACCTTCAGAAACGGTGAGATAATAATTGAGGGCTGCTTTAAGCAACAAGTTTGTGATAATTTATTATGCAGCAACAGGAAACTAATAATACAAGAACCAAAAGACTTCAACTATGAACACAGATCCATAAATAGAAAAGAAACTATTTGATATTATGTGACTAGGTACTTTTGGATAGTAGGTAGATAGATTTTATTTGTAACAGAAATTTAAATAAATTTATATCTTGGCAATTTTCTTGGACTGAATTCTGAATTTACAGTTCTGTCATTAAGGGGAATGGAGCCTGTGATGTGTACAGATTATGATATACCCTGAATTTGGATAAATCAAATTTGTAGGCCCTGAAGAAGGTCCTTCTTGTGGCTGAAACTGAGAAACATTTTCTCCTCCAAGGGAGAAGGTCCCTATTACTGCTACCCAACTGTCACTGAGAAAATATCAGAATTTACCAAAAGCCCAGGGCTGCTCTTGATAAGCTAGCAGTCAGTCCATGACAGTTTCTTATCACGCATATAATTCCTGCTGGAAACAAATAACAAAGATGTGTTGTAAAATCATAATAACAAATACATATTGAGTCAAGTACTGTACTCCATCAATCAATTAATTTAATACATTTAATCTTCACAAGAACCCCATGAAGTAGATACTATTATTATCCTTATTTTATAGATGTGGAAACTGAGGCTCAAAAGGAATATGTAACTTGTCTAGGGTCTCAAAACTCATAAACAGCAGAGGGAGGTTTGAATTCATAATATTTTCATTTAACCTAGCTTCTGTAAACTATAATTATTGTGGACCACCAGCAGTTCTAGAAACTTACAGCTTGTAGAAAATAAAAGCAAAATACTCATGCAAAAGCAGATTCTTGTTCCTTTTCCACCCTAAGAAATAAATTTTAAAATAACTGCAAGGATTATTTTGATGACAACTGAGGACCCTTCCTGACCAAAACTCTACAATCATGATTAAACAACTTGTTGTGAAATAAAAGTATTTTATCCCATAGGATTAATTATATAAACTTAATGTAGTAAATTGACTCCAAAAGACCATTCATCTTTGAGCACCTACTAGATTCGGTGTTAAATAAAGAGACACTTCTGTCTTGCAAGAGCTAACCATTTATTTGAGGAGACAAATATACAGGCAAATAATTAAAGTTCACTGTGAAGCAGGCAGCAATAGTAACATGATTAAGGCATTAATAATAATGTAGAGAACAACCAATTTAATCTTTCTCAGGAGTCCTCTAAAAAGGTTCATAGAGCTTGGAGAAGTAGGAATTGTAGAAATGCCCCAGGTAGATAGGGTTGGGGGACATTGTAGACAAAGGTGACTGCATTGCGCACCGACAGGGAGACATAAAAGGGTAGTGAGTTAAGGAAATATAAGTAACTATTTCAGTACAGGGTGAAGTTGGGGGAGGAATGAAAGACAAAAGTAGAAAATAGATAGATATATATCATCTGCATTTTAATCTATGGGTGAAGGGAAGGCATTAAAGGGCATTAAGACTTGAAGTACCATATTTCAATTTACATTTTTTTTTTTAAAGATTTTATTTATTTATTCATTTATCCCCCCCTTGCTGCCTGCGCTCGCCGGGTCAGCCAACCACGCCGTGCGGGCGGGCCCGCCCCCACCAGGAGGCCCCGGGTGGCAAACCCGCATGGCAAACGGGAGCCCCACCGACTGAGCCACAGCCGCTTCCCTCAATTTACATTTTAAAAAGGTAAATCTAGTGACAATATGATGGATGAAATGGCAGGGAAACACTATATATAAACAGAGAAAATGAGCAAATCCAAGTGAGCAATTATATGATCCCCTTCTGTATTAGCCAGCCAAAGGGGTGCTGATGCAAAATATCAGAAATTGGTTGATTTTTATAAAGGGTATTTATTTGGGGTAGAAGCTTACAGTTACTGGGGCATAAAGTATAAGTTTCTTCCCTCACCAAAGTCTGTTGCTACGTATTGGAGCAAGGCAGCTGCTGATGTTTGCCAGCATTCAGGCTTCTTGGGTTCATCCCTTCCCAGGGCTCCATTTCTCTCTGGGCTTAGCTCCTCTGTTTCTTCCACAAAGTCATCTGTACACTATGAGGCTCTCTAGGCTTCCCTTTCTTCCACAAGTACAGCTATAAACTCTCAGGTGAATGGCTTGTCTCTATCCCGGGGCTTTCTCTCCTTCCTCACCAGAACTCCAACATCAGAACTGCTTTCTCTGTCTTTTGCCTTGCCTTTTATTTTTGATTCCCCCACCCACCAAGGGGTAGAGCTCAATGCCCTACTGACATGGCCCAGTCAACACCCTAATCATAACTTAATCATGCCCAGATTAACAGACCAGTTTACAAGCATAATCCAATATCTATTTTTGGAATTCATAATTACATCAAACTTCCAAACTGCTACACCATCCAAGCTGGTGGCAGTGGCAGTGGGTACAGAGAGAAAGAATTAAATGCAAGATATATTGTGATATAGAATCGATTGGGTTTGGTGACAAAAGTAGTCAAAGGATGACTTGAGAAAACTGAAGCAAAGAAAGGTTAATTTTCCCAAAGTCTCATAGCTAGTAAGAAAATGTGCTGGGATTTGAACCCAGAGGGGCTGACAGCAGAGCCCACCCATTTAACCCTTATGCTATACTGCCTCACAGAGTTTATTTAAATCACTAAGGTATATGTGGATTACCCTGAGGAATCATTCAATCAATGGTTGAATATGTTTTGCAAGTCATGAAGAGTGGTCTATGCTCTGATCACCAGCTTTGGAAGTCATTAGCATTTGGAGATATTTAAAATTACGAAAGCATATACAATACTCCAGAGATGGATTAGAGTTGGAAAGGAATAGAGATAGGCAGAGGAAGAGCAATCAGCAAACGAAGTTGAAAAGGAATCATTAAGTGGGTAGCTGCAGAATCAGGAAGGGTAGTTGAAAAATCAGGAAGGACTGATGCTATGGAAACCAAGTGTAGCAGTTTAGCATTATTTATGAATTCCAAAAATAGTTATTGGATTATGTTTGTAAACTGGTCTGTCAAAGGTATCACTTTTAATTGATTAAATTATGATTAGGACTTCGGGCCACATCAGTAGGGTGTTAAGTCCTTGCCCCTTGGTGGGTGGGTACTCACAGATAAAAGTCATGGCAAAGGACAGAGTTGGAGTTTTGATTCTGAGTTTTTGAGCTGGAGCCCCAGGAAGTAAGCACACAGTGAAGCTTGGACGTGAGGAAGGAGAGAAGCCTCTGGAAAAAGAGACAAGCCATTCATCTGATAGTCTATAGCTGGCCTGGTGGAGAAAGAGCACAGCAGCTGAGCCTAGAGAGATATGGAGCCCTGGGAAGAGAAGACCCAAAGATGCCTGAACTATAGACTTTGGTGAAGGAAGTAACTTATATTTTATGGCCTGGTAACTGTAAGTTTCTACCCCAAATAAACACCCTTTATAAAAACCAACTGATTTCTGGTATTTTGCATCAGCACCCCTTTGGCTAACTAATACACAAAGGATAGAGAAAGATTTGAGAAGAAGGCTATAATCAATGATGTCAAATCCTCCATAGAGGTCAAGTGAAATAAGAATTTAAAAATATCCATTGGTTTGGCAATTGGAGGTTAACAGCAAGGGTATGAGAGCTTTCACTGAGTGGTAGGGTAAAAGTCAGATGGCAATGGGTTGAGAAATATGAGTTGAGGATTTAAGGATGTGAACCAGAAGGAAGGGAAGTAGATAACAAAATACCAGTTGAAAAAGGATGTTCTTTTATTTTTAACTATAGTAAACATTCTAAAATATTTATTGGATAAGGAGCCCAACAAAAGAAAGGAGCTAAATTATAATAGGAGAGATTAGTGATAATGAATCTGAGTCAATGTAGCAAAATGACAGGGTGGTTAGCATTAGCCAGAGGCCTGAGAAATGGTGCAGGAAGGAGTTCAAGAGATACTGGCACAGGAAGATGGAGGAGTAGAGAACCCTGGAGTTCAAGAAAGAGCAGAAGAGAAGAGAGGGATAAAGGAGTTCTTCTCATTTCCTGGCCTCTGCTCTAGAGTAGCCCTTTGCTGATACTCACATTTATTCATTTATTCATTATTCATTGGCTAGGTATTTATTTAGTACTCAGTATGTGTCAGATGCTGTTTTAGCACTAGAGGTGCAGCAATAAACAAATGAAATAAAGTCCTTGCACTTAAGGAACTGGTATTCTATGAAGGGGAACAGAAAATAAACAGATATTTCTTCAGGGTCTAAAATCTTACAAATCTTACTCTCTTTCCTCCATGCCTCACCCAACTCACATCTCATATCTCCAGCTTTAGAATGCCTTTAAACCTGGCACGTCACCTTTAAAAAAAAGATTCTGCCAAAACTGAGTGCCTTGCCTACAGATAAGAAGTCCTGACTTCATGTGACATATCCAATTCCCTAAGTTTTGTCTTGATTCTAAAGGTTATTTTACCATGAAAGGCAAGAGCTTAGAGGCTGGAGGATAGGGAGACAAACTCAACAAGGCTTTCATCTCAGACACTTCCTACCCAAGAGCTTATCTTCAATGCAGCAGATATTTTTTGCTCACCTACTTTGTGAAGCCAAATGTCAGTGTCTAAAGGAACTACAGAGATGAGAAAGTCTTCAAAGAGAGTAAATACTTATTATGATAGTTACTACTTATTGAGTACTTTCCATCTGCCAGGTACTTAAATGTTCGCATGATTTAGCTCACTTAAGCCTCATGATGCTTTATGAAGTCGATGGGAATATACTTATTTCACAGGTGAGGAAACTAGAGATATCAAGAAAAGTGCCCCAGGTAAAAGGTTAACAAGTAGTAGTGACTTGATGCCACAGTTCACGTGCTTAAATATGCTGTCTTCTAATGAATGGCGATAGGACTGGTTTAGTTCCAAAGAACACAGATTCCAATCGTGACTTCATTATCAACCTAGCATATTATTTTGAGAGAAACATTTTCCTTCTTTTAGCTTTATTTTCCTCAATTATAAAATAAAGATGTTTAACCTGATGATCTCATTCAAATGCTTCTTCATTTCTAAACAATTACAATACTAAATAATAATAATGAAAAATAAGTTTCATTAGGGATGTTCCAACACATCTAATTAGAGAGTTAATACCTACCATCGTGGACAAGATGAAATTTCATAGGTTTCTGAATGTTTTGAGTGATTGTGACGATTTCTAGAGGTGTTGTCTAGGGTAGGTAAGGGGACTCCAGACAGAGGGAAAATATCTTGAAGTTTGGAGTATAGGGCAACAGGGTAGCTTATAATTACAAAAAGGGGCAGAATGAGAATTAAGGCTGGAAAGCTATGTCGGGACCTGCTGGAGAGGGATGGTTTGTACTCAAATTAAACTAAATTGGTTATCAAAACTAAAGAAGGCTTTTGAGAGAAGATATTATAGGATTTGTGCATAAATAGCTTAGAAAGACAGATGGAGGGATACTAGTTAGACTGCTCAAAGAGTCTAGGTCAGTGGCAATGAGGATACAGCATTGAGATTGTGAAGGTTGACTCTATAAATTTGGAATCTGAATAACTATTGATTATGTTCTCTCAGGGGGCTAAGGACAATCTCACTTTGCATTATCCATAATGGCTTGTGCTAAGGTGATATCTACTAAATTTACTCAGTATAATAAAAGGGCCAGTCGTGAATCAGGGTCTTAGAAAGAAACCAGAAGTCTGGGCAAGAAAGGGAACACCATGTCTAAAGGCAGTATACAAACCACAAAGAGGAAACCTAGGTATAGGCCAGAAGCCAAGGAGATAGGAAATAGACTGGGAAGCAACCTACAAGTTGCATTAAGACAAACAGTTCTGTATAAGGGATGTGAAAAATACAAGAATGTTGTAGCCCTTCTCATTTGGAGCCAGTCTGTGGCTTAGTGGCAGGCTTACAGATTTGATGAAAAGCCAGGCCAGACAGATTTTGTGAAGGGCAAGGTGTGGGGAGAATCAAGAACTATCAAAGATAATTTTAATGTTTGAAATCCATGCGTCCAGGATAAGAAGAGAGTTTTATTCATTGAAATAGAGGAGTCAAGATGAGTCACTAATTTGGGCATGAACAATTTTGAGGGAAGGTTATTTGAGTTTTTATAGTTTTTGGTACTATTCACAAACAAATAGAAACTTGGGATGGTAAGGCTGTGGGTTCAGGAGCAAGATCCAAGCTAGAGTTATAGATTATGGGTTATCTAAAAAAGGATGAAAATTAACAATATGTAAAGTTGATATAATCACCAAGGAAAAGTATAAAACAAGACTGTTAAAAATCCAATGAACTGAGCTTAGGGATGTCTGTCTTTACTATCAGAGAGAGGAAATGGACCCTGAAAGGGGACCAAGAGTAAGTCAGAGAATAACCCTGTTGTGTCATGAAATTCAAAAAGGGAGTTTCAAGAAAGAGTTATTACCCAATAGTGTAAACTACTTCAGAGGAGAAGGATGTTGAAAATAAATAATTGAATTTGGTAACTAGGAGATCACTAAGAGAGAATTTTCAGTAAAAAAGACCAAATGCAAAGGATAAGGAATGAATGAATAAGGAAGGTCAGGAAGTACATGCAAAGAGAACTAGCTACAGTTTCTCTGAAGGGAAAGAAAGAGAGAAAAAGAGGACATTAGCATTAGATGGATTGCCAGATCTAAAGAAAGCTTATTGTTGTTTTATCAAGTCTGAGTGTGTTAACTGGCAAAAGGAATGGCTCAATGGAATGGTCTGAAATGGACAATGTTATAAGTAATAGAGAGTAACCCTAGAGCCAGTTCTGGTAAAGGCTGAAAGGGGTGTGTTCAGAACACGGGAAGAAAATAAGATGTAGCAAAGAAGAGGCATTTTGAAACAGCTTCCTAACTGGTTTCCTTCAATTCCACCCACCTCCAGTGCATTCTACAAAATGCATTCTGGTGTGTTGTCTCTAAAATACAAATCTATGCAAGCCACTCTTGGCTTAAAATGCTTCAGGGGTTCCTTGTTGTCTTCAGGATAGAAACCAAACTATTTACCATGCCACATTTCCAACATGCAGACCCTGCTGAACTCCCTACGTTGTCTATTTGCCTTCCTGCTCCCCTCAACACCCCACCCATACACACACACACACCAACACACACATTATTGCAAACACTTGAATTCTCCAAATATATCAGGCTATTTTATTTCTTCTTTGCATATGTGGGTTTTTCTGCTTGTAATACCTTTCTCTTTCTCTATCTCTCTAGCTCCTTCTTACCTTTCAAAAAGTAGTCTTATAACTATCATTCTCCTAGCATTGTATGTATTGACCTAAGTAGCTTTTATTTTTGTATCTCTAGTATCTAATACAGTGCCTGGCACATAGAAATGTATATGTATTGAATTAACGGGGGAAAGAAAATGAAAGAATGGATGGAAAAAAGACTGAGGAGGATAAAGGGTAAAAATGAAATGAGATTTTTTTTTTTTTTCGGTTGGAGAAGAAGGCTCTCAGTGAGATAATTACGAACATTTCCTTTAAAGAAATGAGGCTATTTCCCAAGAATGAGAGCACATCTAGACATAACCAGTGGATTTTTAGAAAGTAGCATTAACACAACTTCTCTATCAGACACTAGATCACCTTGCCTGACCTACGCCTTGATGGACAGTACTCATGCCGTGGCTGTGGTCATAACATTAGGGACACTGCTTTCACCACCTCTGTCACCACATATGTAATTCTCTGTTAGAAGCACAAATAGTACCGTTCCTGCCCCTCTCCTCAAATGCCCATTTTGAGATGCAGTCGTTCAACACATTCTTTTTTGATATATCTCCCCAAAATGCACCCACTTGGGTTTTCTCTTCCTCCTTCTCTTCCTTTTTTATTCTTTTTCCTTTTTATTCCTGATTCTTTCATCCTTCCATTAAAGTGTTAGCATGTAAATGTGTTTGTCTCAGCCTCTGTTTCTAGAAAATCGGGGCTAAACAAGTGATTTTTAAGACTTTTTAAACATGTAATTCACTGTTAGAAACACAAAATTAATTAAAACAGTTTTAATGAAAACATTTACTTATTTCCTTTGGGCTATAGTTGGATACTGGGAATAGTAGAAGTATTATTGGATAGTCACTGAAAAAGAAGGGAAAGTCAGGAAGAGGTAGAAAAAAAAGTTAAGCAACAGTCAAAGAAACAGTAGTTGCCATTGTGAAACATCAACAGGAGATAATCAGAAACACATGGCTAGGGTGAGGATATATTTATTCCCCAAGTAGCAAAGTTTCCATTAAAGAGCATATACTAAGGAGATTTTCTTCATTGTATCTGCTTATAATTTAATGTGCTTCCTGTGTTATGAAATATTAGTGTTAAGATTCCAAGAAAATAAACAAGTCTAGGGAATGACCTAATTCAATGAAGACAGCACAACTATATTTATATATTAAAATGAAATAATTTTAAGGCATGTTAGACTATGAGCCAAAATTCAAACAACATGTTGGAAGAAAACCCAGAAGAAATGACAAAAGTACATCTGCTTAGCAAGGACCTTTGGAAAGTTCAAATGGAAAAAAGAATTAAAAAATTTGCTGGAAAGAGAGTTCTTCCTCACTATAGAGAGTTGGCATATACTATATCATGATCTCAATCTGTACTGAAAACAGCCATTAGCTATTGAATCAGATCCCGATTGTAAAGATGTAAAGGGCACAGTCACCCACCTTCAAATATATGCTATTACAGAGCCCACTGTCACTGGTGGATAAAGTATAAATTGTCTAAGAGAAGAAGCAGCAGCATTCCCAAAGACTGGAAGATATTCATTGCTTATTCATAAATGTATGAAAACTATGATTCAAAAAATACTTTTTGAGTATAGTTTGGATTCTGAATATGTTTCTCCTACAGACCCTATGACATTCACTGAAACACTCTAACGTACTCAGTTGGAGTCTTTAATTATGATCTCCCCCCGCCTTTTTTAGATTTATAAATCTAGACCTTTGGTGGGCAAGTTAAATGTAATTAAATGTTTAAATGTAATGGCTTTTAAGCATGTTTAGTGATTCTTAACATGTTTTTAGATTTCAGTATCTGAAGAGAATCATGATTTTTTTCCCAGAAAACTGTGCATACTCATACACACAACATTTTACATAAAATTTCTGGGTTTTACGGATATTTTATACATCCAAATACATCCTAGAATCCCAAGAACCACCTGTTTTTAAGTAAGTTAAAAAAAAAAAAAACACAAATCAAAAATGAATAGATTCACCTAAGAGAAAGCCCTAGTAAACTGAATATTTTTGTTTGCCAATAAAAGTAATAACAACACCTGAAATTTATAGATAGGATAAATGCTACTTCTATAAAATGCCTGAAAGCTTTATTCTAGGTCTCAAGGAAAACCTGTGTAGTGACTTATCAGTTATTTTAAAAATGAACTTAAAAAGTAGCTGCTTTTGAGAATGATCTATATATCTATCCCAAAGACATTTCTTTCTTCATTTTAGCTATCTGGAAGAATATTTAATTATTTAAAACTGGATTATTTTTAGATTTTCTTGGAAACTATATTACAAGTACAATTAATTCATATCTAGTTTTAACTAATTTCTGCATATTTTCATTCTAGTTTCCTTCCTATCTCAACTAAAAATTGGCTTTAAACCGATGACTGGCATAAGTTAGGTTAAAAATGGCGGTCCATGGCAAGTGTTTGGAAATTCAGTTTTCATCTCCATTTGGCTTCTGAACTATAATTATGAATTTAGATTTTTCTTATGGCTAAAATATTTAAGACGGTGAATAATTTGGGGAAAAAATCATGTGTTTGGCATTTCTTGTGAAGAAAATTCTAGAGTGAACATTTTAGACAAGCAGCCAATAAGTTTCAGATGTTTTATAAGTAGCAGGAGATTCAAAGCGGCAATGGAATTTTCTGTGACAGCCTACAAATAACAGTTAACATATGCCTAATGTTTCAGGCAAAAGCAGGAGTCACATAAAGTCAAGTAGGGGGTCAGAAAGGCCACAAGTTAATGAATAAAAGCCTTTTGCCCAAAATTCTTGGCAAACATTTTAGGCATTTAAAGAACAAAATCATCTCAACTATTTTTAAAGGAATTATATTTATCAATATTAAAAACAAACAAGAAATGACTTTAAAAGTCACAGTGTACACTAATCATAAATCTGCTATATTAAAAATGCAAATAAGGGTTAATACTGGTGTAAAGGAACAATAATACACATCCTTCAATTTCTTTATAGCAGCTAAAAATTGACCCGCACTTGCAGTTGAAGTTTCATCTAGAAGTGTTGCTACTATAATATCTGCTCTTTATTTATTTAATATTTATTTAAATATCAAAAGGTATTTCTTGGTCAAGATGTTACATGACAATATTGATAACGAGTCAGTCAAAAGTTTTCAAATGTTCTTTGTCTTCATCTAATATTGCTTTGTATTTCAATGAGTTCTTATAGTTGTGGTTTCACAAATTATTATTAAGGGTTTTAATTTACTTTTATTAAGAGCAAATAGTCCTGTGGTAGGAACCAAGAGGCTTGATTTCTATTCCCTTGATGAACCATGTCATAACGTTAGCCATAAGGCAAGCCTTCACAACTTTTGAGTGTTAGTTATCTTATCTGTAAAATGATTACAATACCTACCTTACCTATTTCACAGGGTTATGAGGCTGAAATTTAAAAAATAGAAGAGTTTTTTAAAAACAAGATGGCGGCAGTGGTGGGGGTGGTAGTCGTGACGATAGCCGTAGTGCTAAGATTAAAAAGGAAATTCTGCTCCACACAATAATCACTATTAAAAATAGTATCTACCAAAATTTACTGTAGATGTAGGATACTACTTACAGATTCCTAAATTATCTTGCTGTAGTACTTGCTGTAGCATAGAACTCAGTAGCTTTGTTGCAGTGATATTTTGTTTTTCTTCTTTCTTTTTTTTAAACTGGACTGTTGTAAAGGCCATCATTTCACTGACAGGCATGAACAGAGTGGTGTAGTAAAATAGAAATTTTGTGTAATGTGTTTTTTTCAACATTTGACAAGTAGGATTAGTATAGTTAACCAGAATAGTATAAATAGAGTAAAATCTATATTTCTCTAATAATATAAACAATAAAATGCAGTGTGTCGTTTATTTTGAAGAAACTTATTATATTATTCTTTCAAATGCTTTAGAAATAAACACGTCTTTAGAAATATGTTCACCAATTAAAAATCGATGTAACCAATTATAAAATGGAATTTTGGAGCACGGATGATTCTGGTATGGTCTGGACAGCGATACTGACTGCTTTGAGCAAAGAACCGCTTTCAATGAAGTTTATCCATCTTTGATTTATGTTTCTGAACTTCAAATATTCAGATCCCTTAGATTCCTAATATTTTAGAAAGAAATCACATCACTCCCCACTCCTCCAAATAGTATATTTTATTCAGCTAAAGTGAAGTGGAATTCTGAGAAAGATAAAAATAATGGTTAGGACTTTCTGGATGTAGCTAATATAACATGTGTTTCAGACTTTACAGTGTCATCGGGTCACTCTCTAAGCTGTTTATACTCTGGATCCCGTTCAGATCTCATGGAGGTTAATTTTAGCTTTGCAGAAAGGACAGAGAGAGGCAGCCTACTTGCTGTCTTCGCAGAAATTGTCTAGGTTAAACTTATGAGAGATTCTTACCTTTCTGATTTCCTGTATGTTACCGGAGAGCAAGTAGCACTGTTTGTCCTCGGAGAATCCCTTTTTGCATCTGCTGGCCTGGGTTTCAGTGGGTGTATTCCGAGCAGTACCAGTGACAGGGGCCGTGAGCTTCCTTGTCCCTCTGAGTGTCAGGGTCTGATAGAAGAGACAGATTGCCACCACCAAGCCCACCAAGAAGGGCCGGGGCCAAAATCGCCGCCGACAAAGCCACACTGAGCGACAGACCATGACCAGTTCAGCTTCACTTGGCCTCTATCCACGTTGCTGGAAAAGTCATAGCAGCTATTTCTGTCAGCCTGAAAAACACAAATCTGTCTTCTTTTTCCACAACTTAAATCAAGTTTGCTCCATCTCCGCTTAAGAACTTTCCGAAGGTTCATGCCAAACAACGATATGTCCCAAGTCCGAGGTGGTTAATAAGAGCCCTTCCATATATGACAGTGAAGAGTGGCTGACCTGGGCAAAAACAAAACAAAACCAAAGACATCAAAATAATAATGTTTGTAACTAATAACCTGAGTGTTCCGCAGTCTGCCAAACTGTTGCTTCCCGTAATGGCTTATTTTCACAACATCCTTAAACTCACAGTAAAAGAGTCCGACTCTGCCTCAGCTTTACAGGAAAAGAGAAAATAACACCAAACAAAGTAAATCTGGAGTCTGAAAACAGCACTGAAGAACGCAATAGGTTAGAACCAAAAGTGCCTGTTACACAACTGGATGCAGGCCAGGTTGCCTTAGCAGTTCCTTATTTTTCCTCCGGTTTTAAAGCTGTCCTGCTTTTCAGCCTTTTATGTTTCTTAACTGCTTCCCTTCACTCAGTTTTAAAGTGCCACTTTCCTGTAAACATTCACGGCTTTTAGCACAAAAAGCGAATAATCAGTTTGAATGGGCATGGTTACTGTTAGCGTTTTACTAGGATTTGCTTCATTCTGTTTTCAAACCTCAAGTTCTATGTACTTACTCAGTTTTCATCCTTTTAGCAGTAAAAAGTTTCCATGATCCCCTAATGGATTGCTGATCAAAACGACTCGGAAGGAAACACCCAGTCGTATGGCTCCAATTCATCTCTCACACACACGAAGACACGCGCAGACACCCAGACCCACACGCGCGCGCCTCCTGCACGCTCGGCCGGGAGCTGGGGGACCTCCGGCATCGCAGACACAGGCCGGCTGAGAGGGGCGGAGCTAAGGCCGGGGGCTACTCCGGCCCTCCAGGGGCAGCTGGAGACGCTGTCAGCTTTGGGTCAGAAACCGTGGGTTTCCACTTGTTGCAAACAGCATTTATCACTTTCTCTGAAATGTGGCCGACTACCCAGAGTTGCAGACTTTTAAATACGTTTGATGTTTAAGCCCCTAAGTGATTTTTTTCCTCCGATACAGCACTTGGTCAGTTGATGACAAAGGTCGAGAATGAGGCTAAAAGCATACCCCATGAATCAATTGGGAAGTTCTTCACACGCGGGAATTGTGGTTACTTTTATGGGGATGAGAGGGTCACTAGGACTGTCTGGCCCTCAGAAAATGAAACCATATTGTAAGCACCAGAATAAACAACTCATTTCAGTTATTATTTCTTTCCTGGTACTCCAAAAATGAGTTGATTATAGCAGGTGCTAGGTAATTTCTGCCAAGCAGAAAGGGGTATAGAGCAGGCTTTGTCCAGAATTCAACTCAATCTAATTCTGTCCAGATCACCATAAGGCCACTCCTAGTTGGGCAGTTCTTCAAACTCCATCCACTTTTGCTGGGTCAGTTTAGGAAACTCCAGGAGAAAGGCAGTCTGCGTAATGCATGTTGTTTGCTCTCTCACCACCTTTTTTGTGAACTGGCTTAGGCTCAGAGCGGGTATTCTTCAAAGGTTATGAACCTAAATAGGTTTTCTAACTAAACTGTTCTTAGGGGCTAAGTGTTCCGGTGAGGCCACGCCCCTGGAGTGAACCCATCTCGTAGGCATGTTGCTGTCAGTCACATATATTTTGTGAGATGGCGCGCCCCCTAGCGGGGACAGACTATTAGAGATTCAGAGAAATGGGAATCTCTATAGTTCCTTGCTTTTTTTTTGCCTTTTTTTTTTTTTACCGGGAGGTCCCGGGGATCAAACCCAGGTCAACTCCATATGGGAGATGGACGCCCAACCATTTGAGCCACATTCGTCCCCCACTTCCTTGCTTTAAAGAGTTTCTGTTTGGGGTGATGGAAAAATTTTGGTAGTGGATGAGGTAATGGTAGCAAGACACTGTCAATGTAATTAACACCACTGAATTAAATATTTGAATGTGGTTAAAAGGGGGAAATTGTAGGGTGTAAATATACTACTAGAATAAAATTAAAGAAAAATAAACTATTTTAAGCCTAAGCTTTATAAAACAGAAAAAGCCTTACAGAAGTATTTACACTAAAGCTAGGTTTATCCCAAGTCTTTGAATGAATCCCCTCCAGTGTGTTTAATTTTATTGGATTTATGGATTCATTGTCCTCAATCCCCTGGCAAATGAAGAATACAGAAAAATGAAGTGGCACTTGATGTATAAGAAACCAAGAGATTTTTAAGAGGAAATGGCTAAACAATAATGTGTGTGTGTGTGGGGGGGGGAGCAGTTTTGGTGAATACCATATGATTTGAGAGATAATAAGAATAATGAGATCTCTAAATTGAAATAGTTCCTGCGATGATGCGGTCCAGGGTATGATAAAGCTGTTTACTGGGTGATAAAGAATGGGCATACAGATACATTAAGTTAATAAGGCTGAAAACTGAAAGTCTGAGGAATAAGAAGTGTCATTTTTATGCATCATTAAATTGTTGATACAGGGTGTCAAAGAATGAGTAAATCAGATGCTAAAATCAATTTGCTTTGGGGCTGGGAGAAGTGAAAGATAACAGCATTAATACTTTTAAGAAGATGCAATAGCTGGACTTCAAATAACAAGAATCAGGAAGATAAAGGAAAACTAGTAAGAAAAATGAACCCAATTCCCTATCGTAACCACTAAGTGAGGGAGTAGGGAAAGGAGTAGGAAGAAGTAAAAGAAGACAGCAGATAAAGGGCTTTCTGAAGGAGAGAGAAAGAGTTAATTCTAGTGAGAAGGAGGGAAGAAGAGGTGGAAAGGAACATGTAGCAAGAATTACCTGTACCTGGTAAATGGCAAATAGACCAAAGGAATCCATAGATTCCATCTGATTTTAGAGTTAACCTAATCTGGGTGTAAATCAAGGCTCTGCCTCTTATCAGCTGTTCTTGAACAAGTGATTTGACTTCTTTAAATAACAGCTCTATTCATTTGTGAAATGAGGATGTTAACGTCTCCTTTGAAGTAGTGTTGGTATGAGTAGATGAGATAATGTCTGTAGAGCACCTAGGCATTCTGTGAATATCGGATGGATGAATGCATGCTGTATATATACTTGTTATATTTTGGATCCTAAGCTTGAGCTCAGTCTTCACTGAGCTTATTGTCTGGTGTACGTCAGACACCTAAACAGATGATCAAATAATGAGCCTCACTGGAACACATACACTCCGAAAGCAAGCATGAATACTTAATAGTAGTTCTCTTTCCTTTTCTGGGTGAGACAGAGGTGGATGGCAGATGCTGGTTTAAAAGAATGAGGACAAGGATGGGGTGAGAGTGAGCATGAGGAGGAGACTACATGTAGGAACTGCTTATGCCTGAGTAGTAGGTTAGACATATTTGAATGGAATGCTAAGTAGAAGCTTGTGTCAGGCATCTGAAGGAGTCAGAACCAGGAACAATAAAGACAGAGAATAAGTCGGTGATGTGAGAAGAGAGGGAGGATAAATATGCAGTAGAACTTTGAACATCCAGATTTTGGCAGTGTTTCAGACTAAATGTTTTTGTGTGTATAGTTTCATGAAGTATTCCTTCCTCTAAATATTTTCAATATTCAAAGGTTTATATGTAGGCAGCATTAGGTTATAATTAGGGACAATAGAGTGGCCAGCCTTTCAGAATTCTAAAATTTCAAGTTTGGACACAACAATAAAACAATTTGCCTCCCCAGATCTCTCCAACACAAAATATACCTTTCTGTCACTCATATGTTTTACTTTCATTTTTGTTATGGGTGAGGGGGAGAGGCTGCATGCAAATAATTGTTTGAAGCAGCATTTTAAAAATTTTATTTTATTTTTTAACCAGAAGAATAGACATGGTTATAACTCAGGAAATTCCAGAGTTGGATCAGAAATACTGGGAAAGTAATTTACCTCTCATAGTCTTTATTAATCAGTATATAATCTCAAAGGTCTTCTGAGATTCTCAAAAGACATGCCTCCAGGGATACATTTTTGACAAGATTTCTTCTCTGTAGCAGCCTGTTGAGAAGTCTTAAGATTCTGGACACTCTTGGTTTTCTGCAGGGGCAGCTTTCCTTTTTTAAGAAGGTTCCTGACCATTGGTATTGTAACATCCAGTTGCAGCTACTAATGGTGATGTCATGAATTAAGTCCCCTGGGTGCTGCCTTGCTGGGTTCTCACCTTCCAGTATCTCTTCCTTAGAATGTTTGGCTGCCCTCTTCTCAGCTAATAACACCTCTCTCATCTAATGCTGAATATAGAACTTTCCCCATAAGCTCTTAACATAGGATAAGGAAAATCATGAATTACATATTGAATCTCTACTATGCAAAAACATCATGCAAAGGACTGTGGAAAATAGAAGAAATATGACAGATACTATAAATGACTAATCTATAACAAGCACACTGATGTATTGGTCAGGTTGGGATGATTTCCGTACAAACAAAATCTCAGTGGCTCCATAGAATATCCTCAGAGGGCAACAAAATCTCAGTGGCTCGACACAATAAAAGAGTATTTCTCATTTACATCACTGTCGAGTGTTTGTTTCCACTCAGACGTTTGGAACCCAGAGTCATTTTACCTGGTGACTTTCCATACCCCCGAAACCTTGGATACCACTACTGTAATCCTCTGCATTCAACTAGCAGACAAGGAATGAGAAAGGGAATGCAGGATTATGTGGGAGTTCTTGTAGGGGCCCAATTTCCCTTAACCCACATTCTATTGGCCAGAGGTCAGTCACATGGACTCACGTAACTGAAACTGAGCTGGGAAATGAGGTCTAACTTAGTGCCTAGAAGTAAAAGGAAAGGAGATTTGATAAACATGTACAGTTCCAGTCACAACTAAAATGGAGATAAGCCAAGTGCCATAGAGAATCAAAATAGAGAATTCACATCATTCAGGAAGTGACAAGGAAAGCTTCAGGAAAGTGGTCCCTTCACAACTGGGTCCTGAAGAGTCATGAAGATTTCAACTGCTGCAAAGGAGAAAATAAAGGTTTTTTCTTAGCAGAAGACCACAGAGATAATGCTGCAAAGGAAAATTAGGTCCAGACCACGGATGGCTATAATTTCTAAGTTGAAGAGTTTACTTATCTTTTATCCACAGAAGAGTGTTAATGAAGATACCATAAGAGCTTTCTGGTTTGGATTATATATCCATTATGTACAATTATCTGAGAATACTGTAATGTTATCATTAACTTTCCTTGTAAACTCACAAGGCAAACTCCCTTTTGTGATTTGGGTAGAATAAGGATGTCAACACAGGTCAAGTTCATGAGGTTACTCTCATTAGTGCAAAATACAAGTGACATTTAATAGAAAAGTCTACATAAAATGCCAGATTCTCGGCTTATAGCCCTCACTATCACTTAGGTGGAAAAAACTCAATTAAGGAATGGCAAAATACACCTATGTACTATCCAACAAAATTATGCAAACATAGAGAAATCATATGTATTAGCTTTAGGATCACACATCCTTTCACTTGTATTAAAAAGTTTACATATGCCACTCATTAAAGTGGCATGCCAAAAGCTCAGTCTACATGCAGGCTCATGTCTGATTCTTGATATGCTGGAGGATAGTCAACAGAAATCCTGTAACAGTTCTGCAGTTTCTAATGTAGTCAATATTTGAACTTGCTTAGTCTCCTTTCAATTCAAATATCCTTCTGCTCTCTGAATCACCGCACTGCAGTGGAGTCACTTTTTGTGTAAAGCACAGATATCATTTTAAGGCCACAGAATCTTTTTATGGAGCTCTCCATGCTTAAAAAATTTTTGAAGGTATCTTTTTCCTTTCTAAATTCTAAAAACTACTCTAGGCTGTTGAGCAGTGATGGCAGGATACAGCTGACGTCTGGGAATCATGCAAAAAGGTAAGAGGAGCCTTGTACAGGACTGCCATCATGCCAGCATTTTTCCAATTTGCAAAGGGAAGGAAAATGCTACAATGGAAAGTCTTCATTTTTATACTATCCTTTTTAATTGATTGGTTATTTGTTTAAATACACACATCTTAGAGTCACTTTAAGTTTCTGGATGAACAAACGATCCAGATAGACCAAATCCTAAATTGTCCATTAGACAGTGTTTCTCAGACTTACCAAGCATACAAATCACTTGGCAATCTTTTAAAAATGCAGATTCTCATTCAGTAGGTCTAAGGTGGGGCCCAAGATTCTACATTTCTAACAGATTCCCAGGTGAAGCTAATGTTGATGGTACAAAGGACATTTTAAATAGCAAAGCTTTCGACTGAATAAGAATTTTTCCTGGGGAGCGGATATAGCTCAGTGTTGAGTACCTGCTTCCCACGTATGAGGTCCTGAGTTCAAACCCCAGTGCCTCCTAAAAACAAACAAAAAAAGAATTTTCCTGAGATCACAATTTTAAGAAAGCAAGGTGTTAAGGTTGCCTGATTTCACTAAGACCTCCAGTTCTGTGTTCTTGAAAGGTTATTACAAAACTACTATAACATTTATCCCATTTTTTGATCTCCCAATTCATATTGTCTGTGTTGCAAAGAACAAGAGAAAGTGCTGAAAATGGGTGAGAACTGAAGGTAAGAGCAAAGCTATTCTGTGCCTTTACTTTCTGCCTACCATCCTACCTCTCTCCACCTCAAAAACAAAACAAAAAACAACAACAAAATTCTTCATTTACATTTGCCTGTTGAAATAGCACAGAGTACCCTCAGAGTTGAAAGAAAATTTCCCATTTCAAATTCTTAGGCTACATAACTGAAAAATAGTCTTCAATATTGTAAAGCTTATCTTTTTTTTTTTTTTTTTTAATAAAGGTGAAAATGATGGCACACATAACTTTATTTTCATTAAGACATATTTTACTACCCAGTCTGTTATTTGCTAGCAATGTTTAGATGTAGAAATCTAAAATTCACCCCATATGAAACTGAAACTAAATATAAGTCACTAGGTGGTAGTATGGAAGGGGATGAATATGGTGATGATGGTTACAAAACTGAATCAGATGTAATCCCTGCTGACCTCTCATATTGTTTGATATACAGTTACAGTATTATAGTAGCTTAGGAAATTTTAAGTTGGTCAATAGACAATTACATAAAATTTCTCATGTTAGTTAGCTTTCAGAGTTTTTACTTTCTTGCCCCAGTATCTTTCCTACTTCAACTTCCTCAAATTTTCCACTACTCTTTACTTTAGCCTCGAAGGAAATTTCCTGAAAATGCTACATTCCCCTCACTTCTGGGCTTTTACCCATATTTTTCTGTACCTGGGATGCCATCCAACACAATCTCCATTTGTTAAAATCCTACTCCTTTTCAGACTGCCAAAATGTCACATAGAAGCCTTTCTTGAACCCTATACCAGAACTTGCAAGCTAGTAGCCCAGAGATATTTGGCTCAATTTAGAGTTTTGTTCTAATTTGGATTCGTTACCAACATTTTTAAAAGGAAGTTTTGTAGCTTTTCTTGAAAATATTCTAGATTGCCTTTTAAAGATTGGGCATGCAGTCTCCATTCTCATTTCCCAGTTGGCCACTTTACTTATTTTTCACAACTCCTTATTTCTTTATAGGTGTAGCAGTTTGATATTGTTTATGAATTCCAAAAATAGATATTGGATTATGTTTGTAAACTTCTCTGTCCCTCAGGACATATTAGATTATATTGGATTCAGAGGTTTCACTTTTACTTGATTAAATAATGATTAAGGCTTTGATTGGGCTATGTCAGTAGGACATTGCATCCCCGCCCCCTTGGTGGGTGGGGACTCACAGAGAAAACTACACAGCAGAGCAGTTAGTTGGAATTTTGATGCTAGAGTATTAATGCTGGAGCCTGGGGAAGTAAACTCACAGAGGAGCAGAGAAAAGGCTCTATTAGACAAGGCAGAGGCCCCGGGAAGAAAGATGAGCCATTCACCTAATAGTCTACAGCTGGCCTTGTGGAAATAGCAGAGGAGCTGAGCCCGGAGAGAGGCAAGCCCTGGGAAGAGAGGAACCCAGAAAGCCTGAACCCTCGCAGATGTCTTGCTCCAACATGTGGCAACAGACTTTGGTGAGGGAGGTAACTTGCACTTTATGGCCTGGTAACTGTTAAGCTTCCACCCCAATAAATACCCTTTATAGAAGCCAACAGATTTCTGGTATTTTGCATCAGTACCTCTTTGCCTAACTAATACAATAGGTATTTAGAATTTGCTTACATCAGTTCCAAGATTATTTTTTATCATATTCCACACTGTATTTCAGTTACTAGTGTACTTACATCTCTTTACAGTATAAACTGCTTTCTGATGCAAACTATTTTATTCATCTCTAAACACTTGCAGTACCTATGAGTGTCTTCTTTCAACTGATTGGTTTTAATATCCATATTTGTACAGGTCCTGCATGTCATAGATTCAAATACTTTCCATATTATCAGCTTTCTCACAAGAAACATTTCCTAGAATGATTCTAGAAAGAGTTAACCCATTGGGGACAATTTAGTCCCCAAGGAGATATTTGGCAATGTCTGGAATCATTTTTGGGTGTCACAACTGGGTATGGTGCTACTGGCATTTTGTGCGTAGGGGCCAAGGATACTGTTAAACATCTTGCAATGCACAGGTCAGCACCCCCATCCCCCAACAAAGAATAATCCGCACTAAAATTGTTGGAATCTCAATATTGTTGAGATTGAGAAAATCAGATTTAACCAAAGGCAAAGTTGTTGCAAAATTTTCACACGACTAAGATTTGTCTATTATTTAAGTTAAGATAGTGAGTACCTCAAGGAGCTTATGGCAATACGGAATTACCTTCAATGAAATTTTAAGGTGCAGTTATACTGCTCCCCAAAATGAATGTACCTTTGGACATATAATTTCCTTTAAATCTCTCAAATTTGTTTTTAAGATTTTTATCTTCTACAAGACTACATAGAGAGGGGTGGGGGTAGACAGATATAAGCAATTCAATCAGTGGGCACACAGGTAGACAGGTGGAATAGTAAACATTTAATCCAATGAATTATACTATTTATTTTACTCTTTTTAAGATATAATTTTTATTACTTGGCCTGGTGCCAAAAACTCCTAATCCTTCTATTAATCAATTAATATATAAAACATTAACAAATTTAGCTTTCGTGTTATAGACAATATCAAATTATGTAACTCATTTAGAAATCTCATCTGTCTTCTCTGTAGATCTGCAATATAAGACTTCCCTGGAAATCATAATATTGTTAAAAATTTCTCAAGACACCCACATACTTTAGCTTGTTGTCTTTCTTTATATGTAATCACAACTCAATCATCCACTTCCATTTTCAGGAAATAAAAGGTATTTTGAAATTTTTATGGCATCAAAAAATTACAACTTAAAAAATTGATGTATTTGATGGGCATGGGAAGGCTGTAAGTCTTATCACTCCAATCCAATCAATGCTGGCATTGATTTAGCTTGTCTGGGTGAGTAAGTAGAAACATCTGTCTTTGAACAGTATGGTTCTTTGGTCACATGTACACCTCATAAAATCAAAACCATGTAATCTCTAACAAGAAATAGGCTTAATTTTGTTGTTGTTGTTTTCAATAGATAACTGGACTCTCTCAAACATTTATAAATGACAATCTTTGGTAAAGTGAAAACACCTGAGGCACACTTGGGACACACATGAAAAATTATCCTTAAAACCAGTTCCTTAAACTAGTCAAGGAAAATAATTTATAATAATGTTAAAGACAAATACACAAATACTTCAAGGTTATGCATATAAATTTTGATAAATTCTAATGGAAGATACTGAGTTTACTTCATACTAAAACTTTCTATTAGCTTATTGTAAAATAATTGTAATGAACTGACTCTTATTTTTGCTCAGAGTTATTTAGAAAATTTTTTGGCCAGCCTCTTGTATTACATTTGAGGTACAAATTCGTATTTAAAGTAACTTTGTACCTATTACAAGTATTCCCATTTTAAGGTATCAGCATAGAAGGTCTCTCTAGACTGGAGCAGATTTAATAATGCAAAAAGAATTACAATATGACCACCAGTTTTTCTACAATTGACATTAAACTTGTTAATGTTTTAAATTAGTTCATAATTAAAGAGTGGCAATTATACATCCTCCTAAATAGTGAAGATTATAAGGTGCTGATGAACTGTTATTAAATTTCTTTCAAATATTTCCTTTAATAATGCCTCGATTCCTAACAATAAATTGAAATATTAATTTTATTGGGATACATGACTATTTTTAAATGGAAGTGGTCATAAAGAGATTTAGCTTTTTCTTACATCAAACTTCAATTTAAAAAAGAAAATCTGAAGTTAGTTTATATTTAAATCATTTTAGACTTTCACTCATTTCTCTATAGCACAATCAAATCACAAATATTTCAATATCATCCTGGATCAGAAACTATGTTTCAGTAATTTAGATTTTATGATCTAAATAAGGAGATAAATATTTCTTGACTAACTAGAAATTCTAATTTGTAATTTTAGAAATTGGGTGAAAAGATCTACCTTAAATTTAAACTTTTAGAGCAATTTGTAAGTTATAGACTAATAAATTTTAAGTCATTCCTATTTTATAAATAATCTTGAGAAAAATGGTATGAGTTCATAAAACTGCTAAAATAATAACACAATATTTAACCGACAATGTGTAAATGTTACCACTACTCCTATTAACCAACTCCACGGCACAATGTAAAATACTCATGAATAGACAAGACGCTTGCCCAGCTTTCCAGATTCTTTTCCTAACACATTGACCTACCCAATGCTCCATTTCATTCTAGACAGCGTTTAAGTTGCCAAAATATACATGGCTCTTGAACAGTATCTTATGCTTCAAAAACCTTCCCTAATTCATCTGCCTTTAGGACTGAGTTCAAATGATACTTTAACTCACTTTTACTACTGCAAAGTAATACATCCTTCTATTATAGCATTTATCAGAATACAGTAATTATTTGTCAATAAGTCTGTGCTCACCATGCTCTCACCAACATACATGCATATACACACAGAGAGAAACAGACACACACATCTCCATTTGTGCACTCTCAACATCTAGATGCTTAATGTTTGTAAAATTGTAAAAATAGATGTTTTAGAAGGTGATCGTTTTCTCTTAAAACCCATCTGTTGAAAGATTTCTTTAAAAAAAAAAATCTAAGAGTTTTAGAAAAAACACTGCAATGTCTACATGTTCAAAGAGTTTCTTACCACTTACAACCCAAATTTAGTTATTTGTATAAGATTAAAATAATCAATTAGTTAGGTCTACAGGACCACTTCTAATGTCTAAGAAGACTAAAAAACCTAAAAGATGTGGAATTTGCAAAGAGCAAAGTAATCAACTACTTTTGATAGTAATGATTGTATGTTTATCAAACACTCAGCTTCATTTAGGCATTTAATTAAGCCATTTATTGCTTCAAATGTGTCACCATTAACATCTTAATAAACACTCCACAGCAGTAAGGCCTCAATTTTCACCACCTATAAACTGTGAATCCACATTTGGACTTTTTGTGCCACCAATTGTTACATGAATGTTGTACAACAAAGATTTTGAATGTGTATCTTATAATAGCCAAAATACTCATTATACCCCTTGGTGTAATGTCACAATGAAGATTAATAGTTGGATATATATATATATGCTTGTTTGTTTTTTGGATGAGGAGTTCCATATTTGGCCCATTATTTATATCTCAGATATTAACAGGTTCCACCCATTATTAAATAATCACAAAATTTTGGTTTAATTCTTTACATGTACTTCATAAAATATCCAATGTTTGAATTTAAAACTTTTCAAAATGTTTTCTTTGTGATTTGGTAAGAAATGGAATTCACACACTGAAAGGGGCTGTAGCAGCTGGAAATAGGGATGTTCCTGACTCAGACAGGGAACTTTCTCTTAACATACGACTGTACATAAGGCTTTTTCCTTTGACTAATTCCTATAAAATGAATGAGTTTGCAAAAGTCACAAATATATCATTAGAGGATGCAAATGATACAATTCAGCATCTCCAGGCAACATGCTAATAAGTTAACTGAATACTATGTTATATATTACTTCTTAAAGGTTTATAAAATCTTCGTGAAACTACTGAATACCATGGGTACCAACAAATGAACCTAACTTAGTTTTATGGGATGACACAGTTATAAAATCAGACTGCAGCAGCTTAGAATTGAGGAAATTGAAGCTGGAAGAGACCTCTGAAATCCCCTAGCTAATCCATACCCCTTGAGTAGCATTGCATAGATTTTACATTTTCTGAAGAAGTTCTAAGAGGCTCATTACAGGTTTTAATTAAAGCAGAAATCGGATGGATTCAGTAAGTTTCAGTACCTAAGAAATATGATGAAGTGAATATAAAAAGCTTTAAGGATTTTGCAACCGACCAGATTTTGATATTACACTTTAAATAAAATCTCCACTATGCAAATTCATAATTTAAATAGCACCTATAGAATAAAACCTCAGAAGTGCTTTATAAACATTCTGCAGCCAGCATCATCCTGTTTAAAGAGGTCCAGAGTGATACAAAATTTGAATTAACTGTCATTACCAGGATGTGGAAGAATCAAAAATAGAGCTGAATTTTTATTTCCAATCCAGGGAGTCTCTTTACTCAATTTGGCCACACTGTCTCAAGTCAAAACATCCAAACCATTATTTTCTTTTTATCTGTTGTAATTACATTTCTTTCATGTCCCGTAGACTTTGAAGGAAAAGTCATAGAGATGTCCTATAAAAATACATTTGCATCAAATTTACATTAAAAATTTCTGTCCCTTATTTTCATATCATAAATTCCAAACATTATTAAAGAAATCATAGCATACATAGCATTCTGTGTCCTGGGTCTCTGTACTTTTTAGATTATGAAAATTGGAAGTTAATTAGAATTAAGTAATTTTCACTATTAAGTGTGCAAAGTATAAATACAAGCAATTTTTTAAAAACTTTATTTTAACACCTAGTACAATTCCAATTTTAAGGATTACTTGCACAAAAAAATAAACACATTTGGTATAAAAATGTATCACTTTAACACCCTTTTCCCTTCATCCCCCACCCCCACCCTTATGAACTGCACTCTATTTGGATGCAGAAACATATAAAGACTAATGGCACAAATTAGTTTTTACCTACAGGAGTTTCTGTTTATGTACCCAGGTACTCTAGAGGACACCAGCCCACTTTATTACAGGAACCATTGTTTTCAGCCTGCTGAATTTAGTTTCACAAAGAAACAAAGCTTATTATAAAGGCATCTTAAAAACCATTATCTTAAATTCTTTTTAGAAGCACTGACTTTTTTTTTTGCAACCATTTATGTACAGTATTACGTAACAGCTCTGGAGTACAGTACATGCAGCAGAATATACCTGTTGAATATAAAATACTTTTTTTTTAAAATCTTCATCGTTGGAATTCTTTGAAGTCTAAATTATAGAATGCCCATTACTTTGAGAAAATGGTTGAGGAGTACAAATGTCTGCATATGTTGGCCACTGAAATAATCCAAGGCTAACTGGAATAATATTCATAGCACACCAGGAGTGCATAAATAATTTACTTACATTATTAAAATACAACCCATAAAATTTATAGTTCAAGATCTTATAGGATTGTCTATGTAAATCCTTTAAGTGGTTGCCTGAAAATGTATTGTTTCTTCTTTCTCTTTTCTTCTTTTTTAATGTCCTATATAAAATGTTTAACTGAAGGTTTTTTTTCATCCTCAGATGAAATGACCACCTTTATTTGTGTCGACTACCTCTTCTCTTCATTGCAGCAGTGCACTGTGGACAGTACCATTTTCCTTTTGGTGCTTCTGTCAATCCAACACACCCATAATGGAACCATTCTATAGGGCACTGGAAAGCAAAATTGCAAAATTGCAAAAAGAAAAAAGTTTTTAGTACTGATTAGAAAGTATACCAGAATATGCCCAGTAGATTGAAGATTCCATTTAATAATAATTAGACTGATAGAATCAGAATTTTTAGATCTACGAGATGATGTAAGAGATCATTTTTATTCTAAGTAAGAAGCTTCATGAATGAGGAAATAGAGGCACAGAAAAATTAAGCATCCTTGGTAACTCTGAAGTTCATGCAATTTAGTCCCTCAAACCTTAACAATACAATAAACTACATTAATTTCCATTAACTTGAAGATAAGCTGGTGCTAACTTTCATGGACAAAAAGAAGTGAGATGGGTCTCTTAGGTAGACGATATATATTTTATTTATTAGTTAGCCTTATTTACTCCATTATGAGTGGAATAAGCTAACTGTAATTAAAGACTTAAAGGGATGCCTTGGGTCTCTTTCTGGGTGTATCCATCCCTAGAGATCTAGAAAAAAGTATTCTACTCTGCAACATATTAAGTAGTTCTACATTTCCACAGAAAATCATAGAACTCAAACAAGCACAGTTGGAACAATAGGAATCAGAGAGCATTTTACACTGTTATTCACAGAAATCTCACTCATCATTTTCACTAACTCTCCAGGTAGACAGCTTACAGTTGTACTGTTGAAATGGCTGGGCAATAGCTATTTTGCAATAAAAACAAAAAGCTCACAAGTAATCTGGAGAGGAAAGAGGAAGGAGGTTCTTTCCCCTATGCATAGACCACATTGTTGATACTTCTCAAGTCAGGGCAAGTACAAATTTTTAATGCTAATGCGCCAAACCAAACCTCCTCAATTTTCAGAATGTTATTTAAAACTCTTATTATTAATGTTAGAATTTTGACATTATTGATTACGACTTCTGCAGAATTCATTGTTCTGTTTATAATGTAGTAAAAAAGACATAAGGGGGCTGAGTTGTATAAAAGTAAGGAGGGAGTCAAAACTACAAGATCAAAAAAATACTCAGCATTCAATAAAAACATATCTCTAATCAAAAATAAGCTTCCTAAAAATAGAAAGAGGAATTCCTTCCTTTCAAACCTCTTTTATTTTTTATATCAGGAGTGCCTCTCATCAGCCCACATGTATAAAGAGTACAGTAGGAAATCTTATACTAATGGGAGGAAAATAATCTCACACCAGATCTTCAACATTCCCACCATTTACTTTAGCATAATGCTCCTGAAAGAATTATTGTTTTAAAGTTCCGATTCTTCAGTGTGATAAACCAATTGGAATCTAGTAAACACTACTATACTACTCTTCATAGAAGGGGGAGGAGAGTTCTTCTAATTTTCATACAACATAATACTTTTTGAAGAATATAATCTGTTTACAAAATCATAAAATTAGCTTTAAAAATTAAAATAGGAAACACACTAAGGGATATTACTGATTTTGAAGAGGACTATTCAAGCATTACTATGGTACCTATTAATAAACATGGTTGAATTTTTAAGGCTATCAATAATATATCCCCAAATTATGTAACTGGAAGTCTGTTTTCTTAGATTGAGAGACAGTAAATAAAAACATTCAAGTGATAACAACCTATCATTTTTTAAATGCTCAAATATGAAACTTTTAATACTTACATCTTGGTTATCACATCCTACCATCTCACCATAGGATACCTAATAAAAAGAAAATTAAATATTTTTACTATAGCTATACAACATACATCTAAATCCAAAGTAACTGTTTATGATACTGTTAGAAAATATAGGGAAATACACTGAATATAAAATATATTAAGAATCAGGCACATAGTTTTTCTTCTAAAAGACTTTTTGGGGGCCAGAGATGGTGACGGGAAGAAGACAAACTTGTTCTATAAAACCCCTAGACATGGAAGCTACCTTTGTGCGTGGTGCCTTTTAAATTTTTAAAAATTTCTTTCTTGGTTATTTACCTAGTTAAGGTTTTTACTTTTTCTTGGATCAGTTTAGGTCATTTATATTTTTGCAGTAAACAGTCCATTTCATTGAAACTTTTAAATTTATTATCTATTATTTATACTTTCTCATATTTCTTTTGCTGTTCTCCACCAGCCCTTTATAGCACAACTTTCTAAATTTTGAATTCATTTAAGTTCTGAGGTGGAGTAATTTTTCAGTTAGGGCGAACTAAAAGGCATGCTTTCTGATTCCCTGTACAAGTGAGACTGTCTTTATATGGTTATATGCAAAGGAATTACAACTTTTTTGGGTATCAATTTTTGGAGACACACAGATTTTTTCCCTTAAAGCTCCAAAGAATATTCAATTATTTTCTGATTTTTAATATTAGAGGGGAAATCAGGGCAATTCTGATTTTATTCTCTAGTAGGTAAACTACTTTTATTGCTAGGAAATTTATAGAATTCTTTTTCTTAATCATTGATAATGAAAAATGTTTATCAGGTGATAAAAGAACAACTAGCAAACTATTACAATTTTTAAAAATTAGATTGGCAACTCACACCATTAAACAATAACAGATAGATTTAATATATAAATGTGAAAAAACTGAAACTTCTCAAGAACAAGAAAAAAACATAAAAACTAGAAGAATATATAAGACATCTTTATCAGCAGAGAAGGATAAAAAAGGAAGCTTTTCCAAGCATATAATCCATGGCCGACTTTCATAAAGAAAGAAACTGACAGTCATAACTACATAAAATTGAAATTTTAGAATAAATTTTAAAAAAAGGAAACCAAGCAAAATATTTACAGATACATGACAAATACAATAGAAAACTCAATCAATACCATTAGGAGTCAATTTATAAAAGAAGAAATAAAAATTACCAAAAACAGTTCAATCTTAATACTATAAATGAAAATGATCATGTAATACAAAACTATCAAATTGGTACATAGTTTGGAAGAGAGAATAATATTCAATGTTGGATAGAGTTTAGGAAAATGGGCAATCTTATAATTTCCTTTTTTTTTTTTTAGGAGGTACTGGGGATTGAACCCAGGACCTCTGCTCCCTAATGAGACTTTTTTTTCCGTTTGTTTGTTTTGTTTTTAGGAGGTACCGGGAAATTGAACCCGGGACCTCATACATGGGAAGTGGCACTCAACCACTTGAGCTCTATACGCTCCCTGCTAATAAATTTTTGGTAATAAATTTCAGGAAGATATTTTGGCAGTATGCATCAAATATTATTATAGTTATCTTAGGAAATATGATACACAAAATAGATTATATGTCTATCATAATGCAATTTCAAAAAAATTAAAGTCACTAAAATAATAGATGGCTATGGGAAGATTAAAAAAAAAATCACAACTTTAAAGAAAAACCATGTTCGGTATATATAATTTGGTGAAAAAAGGTTATGAAAAAGTGTATCTCAGTATATCTTGTATTTTTCAACTGTCAAACTCACACACACTCTTATATGTATGTGTGTTTATGTATACATGTGTGTCTGCATGCATATGCAAGTAGTATATACTTGTGGTACATCAAAATGTTTAATTATAGCTTATATCTGGAGGCTGATTATGGCTAACAATCGTTCTTTATATTTTTTTGTACTTGTAGCAAACATGTCCTTTTTATAAGAAGGAGAAGAAAGGTGCAAAAAAGGTAAGGATATTTAAACTGGGATAAAAAACAGTGCTCAATAAATGAAACAGTTCTCTTTTTTCTAGTTTAACCAGAATATGCTTTTATAGACATAGACTTTTACCTGATTACAAATGCAATATCGTGGTTCATTTGGGTCATAAGTCCAATCAACCTGACTGTTTGAATCAGATTCTGGTACGACTGTTGTCTGTTGAGAAATTTCTTGTACAACGGTTGATGATGAAGAACACGAAGATAAGGAAGAAGAGGAAGAGGAAGATGATGACTGCTGGCTTGAAGATTTGTTATTATTTCTGAAAAAAAAAAACAGTATCAGTTTTATTTGTTCATCATCCAAAGAAGTTATAAGAATAACTCCTATAAATAAACATTATGAAATGGAATGACATCAAATACATAAATTTACATCAAATACATAAATTAATGTTTAGCATTAAGTTAAAGTATTTGATGAACAGATTTAAAAACACATTTTTTCATAAGGTTTACTTTTGTTTGGGATTTTTTGTTTTCTGGAGAATAAAGGATTTAAAAGAAAATTCTTTTAAAGATGTTTCAAAGTTTAAAAAAATTTTTTTTAAACAAAGTTTTGACTTTTCATTGACTTAATTGTAGATAGAAGTTTTAAGAATTAATATTAATTATGGCTACCTGACATTCTTTGCATTTTTAAGTAAACCGAATACTCAATAAAAATCTAAAATACAAATACACAAAAGCATTTGATGAAAATGATCATGACCATCAACCAATGTGTGAATACCTACCTTGTGCAGGACAGAGGACAAAAAGTGTTAAAATTCACAAAGAATTTACCAGGAGCTATATGCTAATTAAATGTTAAAAATATAGAAATTTATTGTAAGCAGTTACATTAAACTGGGGAGTCTTTAAGAGGAATTCATTTTTAAGATGTTTAGCACTTCTGTTGTTATTCTACATTGATTTTTTTAAAATGGATTTACTCACAGAAAATACAATATTTTAAAAATAAATTATGATACAATTAATTATGAGGTGTTTACTTTGAAGCACATGTCAGAATAAGGGGTTGTAAATGAAACAGTTCTATAAAATAGTTTACTGTAATGAACAAAAGAACATAACAGATTATTTATTAACAAAGACAATATGAGAGTCTCTGGAAAAAATAAAACAACTCTAACTCTTTTTTAAGACTTTAGCCCTTCTGAGTATGGTAATGGAGATGAAAACTTCATGTCTTCCTACCTCTCCAAAGTTCATCCTGTCCTGTTATTTTTTAAAATATGTAAGCCTTGCTGGGATGCCAAGTAGACTGAGTGCTTAGTAAAAGTACAGAGCTATTGTAACAATAAAACTTACTTGCTCTTTCTACCACTCCGTGAGTCGGCTGCTGATGAACTGGCATTCTGTGTTAATGTAGTCATGAGTGCTGAAGATGATGAATAGCCAGTTGTTTCCCTGGGCATTGAAAATTCTTTTCCCAGCTGAAAGTCATTATTTTTAAACGCTTCATAACTGGCTTTTAAACTTGACGTTCTCCGACCCTCTTTCATCTTAAATAATCATTGATAGTATTAATATACACATATATACATAATTTTCTTTATCAAGTCTTATAAATTACAGTATTGTTTTGGTTTATCCAGTATTAATTTATTTTGTTTAAACTATTATTGTTCATCATTGTAATTTATTTTATATAGAAAATTTTAAATTAGTTTTTACACAGTTAATAAAGTAACGAAGAGATGGGTAACTTCTTAATTTGGAAGGTAGAAAAACTGTACAGAAGTGAACAAACTCAAGTCATCCTAAGTTCTGAGACTACAGAGAAAGCCCTATAATAAAGAGATCAGAGCATTATCCCAGCATGTACTGTGGATTACAGCCAAGAACACAGGCAACAAGAGCAATTTTTGTGGGAAGGAGTCTGCAATGAGAGTGTATGAATCTATTTTTTTAGTTTTCATCATCAATTAGGTAAATCCTGCATATTCATTTCATCAAATAAAATGTCAGCTATCATAGAGCCATGATTTAAAAATGAAACTATACAAAGTAAAAGAACTCTATTTGTTCCTATCTAGTTGTTTCTATTAGGGTCTTTCAATGAGTCAGACAAAATATAACATTGTTTCCAAACCTTTACTTTTTACCTGAGCTGTAGCTTGAACTGCTTGAGCTGCTGCCATGGTAATTGCCCCTGCACCAGTTCCTGAAGATAATGAGCCAATGTTATAGGATGCCAGAGGCTGGGAGGAGTTCACATTGTAAGCATTGTTGGAAGAGGCTGAGGAATTAGTATTTCGGCATCCTATGCAGAATTATAGGAGAAATAAAAATGGTTGGAGAGAATAAGGATTTTAAAATAAATTATTTCCCAGAATAGACATAATTATTAAATTAATGCTATGCCACTGTAGAGTGAATATACTGAAGAATGTATCAAATTTTTCCTTCTCCTTCTTTCTCCATATATAGATTTTAACCAGGTAAAGAAACTGTACCATTCATTAAGCCTGAATGCTTTCGTTTTCTCTTATTGTAACACAAACAAAAACAAGCAATCATATTCATGAAAATAATATTACCTAGTGTATTTTCTTTAGAGGCATCTGATGTAAGGGTAGAAAGAAGAGCTTCAGATTTAAACTTCTTTTCAGGAATATGATCTGTTGTCGTATGGTGAGAAGTTGGGTTATACTTCCTTTCTGTATAAAGAAAAAGAATTCACATATTTAAAAATTTTAGAGAACTATGAAGAAAACATAGTACTTCTAGTCAGTTATAAACCCACTTGGCCATGATCTGGGTTCCTCCTGGAATACAGAACATTATGTGTTCTCAGAAGACAGGACTAACAGTAGAACTCTTGTCACTGTTTAAGAGGAGAAAGCTCAGAACATTTTAAAAACTTCATTATCAAAGTACTGAAGATAACCCATCATGCATCATGGTTTCACATATAACATGAAGAAAAAATGTTTCAAAACATTACCTAGAATTCAGAATAGTTTTCAACCAACCCATTTTTCCCTCTCAAATTGATCTGCCAAAAAATGCAGTGATACAATTATCTAGCTATCCACCATCTGACTAACCATTTGTTTACTCACTAACTCACCAACCATTTGAGATCTTATTAAATGCCAAACATTGTGAAAAGCATTGAAGAAGCGAGGATTAAAAAGATAAAGGGCTTACCACCCAATAGTTATTGTCTAGCATCATTGTAATACTCCCTAGAAAGAATCAGGTAGGGAGAGAATCTGTATTTAGGGATTTCATGCTGCTCTCAGTTCCAAAGGAAACAGAGTAACTGCTCCTGAGCTCTGGAATAAGTATGCTTCTCCCAAAGAGAAGTCTGTCAGTAATTGCAATGAAAAGTATATACCACGGAAAAGGAAGGGAAGGATATTTGTTTCTCAATAGGTTGTGTATAACTAATAAAAGTTTCTAATTACATTTAAAATTTTAGCTGCACTAAACCAAACTTACTTTCCACTGGAGTATGAGAATGAGCATGGTGATTATTCACTGGCTGTGAAGGAGTATCTAATTCCAAAGATCCTAAAAAAAAAAAAGAGTCACAGAGATATACTGCCATGAAATGTCATCATAGAATTTTACACATCAATCAATACAGGTACTGCATTCCTCTATTCTACAGAGCACTCCAATGCATATGCTGGTAATACTGTTTGAGCCAGACATGTTGGAAGGTCACCACTGCCAATTTCACCCTGAGCCACCATCTCTAAACAATAAATAATCCATTTCCCAATATTAACCTTAAGTATAAAACGGCCCATAAATGGATGAAAGGACATTATAACCCCATTACTGACAAAAGTTCAAAAATTCAACCTAGTTTTACTGAGTTTAAGACCTTGTTATGGGAGATACTAAGGTTCTAGGCTGTGGGGATATAAGTGTATGTATGAAAGAAGATTCTCTGATCATTAATATAACATACAATAATAAAGACTTCCTAAAAGAAGTTAGGGATTTTCTTTGGAAAAAGTGAGGAATAAAATCTCTACTGCCAAGCTTTAGAATACTTTCAAAGGAAACTTCCTGGGTTTATCTTTGATCCCTTGAGATGAAATTATGGCAGGGCACAGGGTGAAGAAGCAATTTTTATAAGTTGATCCAATTTCATTTATATGTCTGTGTCCTTAGAGAGGATGCTTTATTAACCTTCCTGCAGTACTGAATAGGCATGAATTATAGTTATTCACAGTTATCATCAGCATTTCAAAGCAACTATTGAATATTTTACTTTGTCTTGAAATATTTGTTGTTCTTAGTTTTAGGGTTGTCCCAGAATGAAAGTATCACAAATAAATTAGATTATCATCTAAAATGACAGATCTGTTTTTGAATACAAAAATGCAACCATAGATACCAAGGTGGATCTGTGGCTGGCGTCTTTTCTAGTTGATTCTAGTGTATACAAACAGAAAAATATAGGACCTGGCTCTGTAAAGAAACCTTTCTTCTATGTATAGAAACATGTACATGTACCTGCTGTTGCAATGCACCGAGAAAGAAGATGTTTGAAACTTCTAGAAATTCACCATAATATTGATTTGTTTCAACTAACATTTTGTAGGTGCCTACCCTGTGCCTAGCACCGCACTATCTGTCATACACTGTCATATTTAGGGTGAGGAAATGCTAAATTAGTTAAAGAAAGAGAGCTCATGCCTCCATTTTTGAGAAACCTCCTGAATTAAACCCAAAAAGTGATAAGGGTAATATATGACAGGAGATCAAGTTGAGCCTTGCAAGGAACTATTAAATAGTTTCTTCCTGATAAGGCAAAGTTTAAGAAAGAGTTCTTTGAGGCAAAGAGGAAGTGTTGTGGACACAGTTAGAATCTTTCTGTGTGTGTGTGTATGTTTGTGTGTATAAAGTTTGTTGAGGGAAAGTCCTAAGGCAGTTCTTATGATGAAGGAAAAATAATGGCTTTCCTCAAAGCTTAAGTGCATAAATAGGCAGGGCTGAGTCAATACATTTAATAAGAGACAGTTAACTTGTTTACAGGTGGTTGTATTTCTTTAAATCCTTGTTTTCACCAAGCATCATATTAGCATATGTAGATATTTAAATAGAATGACTTAATATGTTATTTTCATAAAGACTGAGTACATGATAACATGTATTATCTTTCTCAGTGTCCATGCCACCAACAGTTCCAACTGGTAGGTTCCAAGCTATCCAACCTGGGATGCCTCCATCTACTGACAGACAGGATCTGAGAAGTATCTGTGGACAAGCATCTCCTCCATGGTTTGATATTGTACAAGTACTGTCCAATATTGATGGAAAACTTTAAATTTTTACTTACGCCTCTCTAATATTTCTGTAATTCCAGCATTATCAGCTTCCAGCTCCATTTTAAACTTAGCCAGTTCCTGATCCAGCTTTCTCAAGTGTCGATCTACCTGTTTCAAAGAAGATCAAAGATAACCACCAAAATTTGGGACACTGTTAAAGTGTCAGTTTAATAAGGAAATCTAAGTCTTTGTTTCTTTTAGTGAATCCACTTAGTATCCTCGAGCAAGTCAATTAATCTATACTTCAGTTTTTAATCTATAAAATGAGGGTGCCAGGATACATAATCTCCCAAGTCTCTTCAATAAATTAAAAATTTTAAGAAATCCAGAATCCCCAATTTATTAGAAAAGGTCTTATACTCCATTTATGGAAATAGCAGGAATTCAAAACTGATATTAGGGTTTTGAGGGTGGGAGGAGAAGCAGAAGAGTTGGTTACTTCATAATCTTGCCTTGTGATTAGTTTCAGCCTAATCTACTCCTACTTAATAAAGCCACCCAAACACTCATTTGGTAATACATGTTCTTTAGAATGATGAATAAAAGATCCTCAGTCTACCAACAAAGAGGCTATTATATTCCATATGTACATTTCTAAGGCAGGAAAGTGGACAATTATACTCGCAAACATTTATGTAAAAGGTTGAAGCAAAAGCAGTCTTTAGCAGAAAAGTCCACTCTACAAAGAGCCTGGTTTAAATGGTTTTATTGAAAAACAATTGCCCATGTTTTAGGTGGCAAAATTTTATTTTCTCATTCATCTAGAAATCTACAGACTGGTTTCAGAAAATTATATGATTCCTCAAACTAGCAACAATGCCTTAGTGTATTTCTAGCTAATATTAAATATTCTTCAATACTTTTTAACATTTACTACTTTGAAGAAACAAAAAACAAATTCTTTGAAAAATATTCATATTATTAACAACATCCTTTTCAGTCGAATTTCCCAACTTCCCATTGGATCACTGTTACAGTAGGAACAACTCTTACAAATGTCAAAATGTGCTATGATGGCATGGGACAAAAATTTTAAATGTGACTTTCCATTAAATAATGTGCATCAAAAATAAGGGAGAAGGGGAGAGAAGCTGTAAAAGAGAACTTACATGTGTTAGATGCCTGTGAAGAGCCTGGGTGATGTGCTTGATGTGTTAGAGGTCCTACATTTTCTAGCCCTCATTCTAATCTTTTGAGATAGGTTATTACTGTTTCCATTTTTTAAATGAAGAAACTAAGGCTCAGAGGAGTTAAGTAACATACCCAAAGTCCCATAGCTAATGATTTACAGAAATAAAATTTAACTTTGATCTATTTGAAATAAACTGTGTTTCACCATTTTTACCTAACATTGCCCTCTTGAACCTACATGTGGGAACCAACTGGCTTTTAACTCAGATTAATATAACAAGTCGAAAAAATAGTATTACCCTAATATTTCTATTTTGTATATTAACAGCAATCACTGGGGTACTGGTTTGTGATTCTTCAATCATTTGACCACCAGTTTTACCTCCGTCTTCACACAAAAATCCCCTTTCAGAGCTTAGCAGAAGGTAAAATTAGAATATTTAAAATCCTGAAGGGTCACATATTACTGTGTTCCTATTCAAAGAACCTGCAGGTAATTGAGCATCCTTTAGTGGAACCTCCCTTCCAATAATAAAGTATGAACACAGACCTCAGTTATTGAAGAATCTCTTTTTCATTGTCAAAATTTAATCTCAAGGGAAATGATAAAAAAAAATTATATTTAAGTTCCAAGACCATTTAATACAATAAACACTCCACTCCCTTTATTACCTACAATTATACCAATACTAAATATTGAGTTCTGATTATGTGCTTGGCACTGGGTTAAATGGAAGAGAAAAAATAGGAGAGAATCCCTGCCTTCATAGGAATTAGAATTTAGCTGAAAAAAATCAAGATTTACACATAAGAAAGGTTGAAAAAATATATTCCCTAGGTGCAACTAACAGTTCTAAACAGGTTACAAATAACACACAAAGAAAAAGTATAACATCAGACGTTAGCAGACACAAAGGAGGTATGAGTGAGTCAGTAAAGAATGGATTATATTCAAATAGATGGAGAGAAGGGAGAATAATTTTTAAAAGTATGGAGAGTGTGCTCAGAGAAAAGAAAGTAAATATGGTATGCTGTATAAGAAGCATGTATAGTGTAGAGAGGGAGAGTATTAGCATCTCAGTTGGGAAGGTGGGTTTAGAGTAAGATGAAGACTTTTTCTGTCACACACACACCCCTAACTCACTCCATCTATGCATTTATGAAATGCTTCATTTTACTAAAGATATTACTGATGAGGTTTACTGCACACAAAAGCCTGGAACCATAAAGTGAGTTTGAGAACTGTTTCCTGAACAAAATGATGAAATTTCCAATACCAGATAGCTCAGAAATGGCAATGGAACCCAAGGGATAAGACTTTAAAACCAAATTCATAATTAAACAAAGACAGGGCAGCCTTAACCACATTGTAGTAAGTAGCTTTCTAAGATGCCTTCCAATTCTTTCCCACCTCCTGGTGTATGAAAAATATTATGAACTGATTATTACAAGCAATTATTAGGCAATGAAAATTAATTTTTCTTGATTTACCTTTGCTGTACTAGATCAAATTAGAAGTCAGAAAGTAAGTTCACCACAAGATTTAACTTAAGTTACAAAGCAGAATTTCTTAAACAATATAAAACAGTCCTAGCGAGAGCTCAACTGATCTTGACTGAAATCCATAATGTGCAGTCCCTCTACTTAACACGATTTTGAATGGGTAAAGCACCTATTCTAACTGGTCACTCTAATGGCCCTGAAAGCCAGAACCCAAGGTACCTTTCCTCTCCATACACATATGGCCCCATAAGATTGATTTAAGCAGTAAAGAGGATACTCATCGAATTGAGAGCAATTTACCATTAGCCACACAGATTCCTAACGAAGGCCAAAGTCTAATTATTGATTTGGGTCTCTACTTAATGTCAATAAACACTAGTCAAAAAATGTTTTCCTTTTCCATAACCCAAAATCATAACTGATTTAAACTTAAATCCATTATCCCTTTTCTTTTCTCTTTAAAGACAAAGGAAATTCTGTCAACTTGTCAATATATCCATGATCATAAACATATTTAAGTCACACTTGGCCCCTCTGCACAAAAAAACAAAAACAAAAACAAAAAAACTACGAAACCTCCCCTCATCCTTTTACATCTTTGTGTAGAGTTGTAAACCTTTATTATTTCTCTGTTGACTCTCCTGGTTTTCAAATATTCAGATTTAAAATATAGCTCTGATGGACCCGAACAGAACTAAACATAGCTTTGAAAAGTCTCTACATGATCTACTGCTTCCAATACAGTCAAATTCTAAAATTTAGATGTCTAGCTTGTCCTTTCAGAATGAGTACTCAGTCTATAAGGTTCTAAGTTGAAATCTATGGGAAATAGACATATATTTCTATCTGTGAAAAGACCTGGGTAACAGCGAATAAGGAGGCTAAACTGGGGAGGAAAAAAGATCTACGATGGCAAACTATTGCTCTGATGATAAATCATGAAAATGATGCTTTATGCCTATGAAATTATATTCAAGCTTTAGGCTGAATCAAATACTTGATACCTTAGCAGATAAACTACATCTTTATAAAAGGCAATAAGGATAAGGGACAAATAAAAAAGGTCAAATTTCATATAATATATTTAATTAGAATATCAGATGAAGAATTCTCAAATTTTAGGTGAAATGTGGGCCTGAAATATAATCATCTCAGGAACAGGCCAGGATGTAAAAGAGAAGCAAGTTCAAGGGTATGGAGCAGTGTAAGAGACTGCTAAAATCATTCAGGCATTAAGTAAAGGCTCAAATTTTGTCAGAGTATACATAAATCAACTTTATTAGGTAATGCAATGTAATACATCCTTATGACAGTGGTCATCTGGCTGAGAAACATGTGTTTAATGACTATTTATGAGTATCAGGGTTCTAGGACGAAATAATTTTAATAGGATAGACTGTATGTGTGAGTCAAATTACACTAAAACAACTACTGAAATAAACTGTCAGTTTGTTCGACTGGCCCCTAATTCCACAAAATTTCTTCATTTGCAGATATTATGCAGACTGATTTCTTTCTTATTAAATAAGGTAATCAGTACAGTGCTGGTTATAAGAATCAATGGTTTTCTGCTCATTTTAAAAGTAAATAAAATATTTCGATTAATAAAAAACCATGGAATGGTACACTATATAAAACATGTAGGGATAAAATCAAGCAGACTTATATACTAAATTGATAAATTAAAAAATCTGTAAAATTAATGTATGCTTACTTAAAATTGCCATAAAAATATAATAGATAAGCAAAGGCAGACATACAACCTCCTCTAAGAGTTCATTGAACTCCTTTTTAAAACCCTTCATTGGCCTCCTCCTGCTTTTAGAATAAAATTCACACTCCTCCCACTGGATTACAATGCCCTGCATGAGTTGGCTCCTGCCTGCTTCCTCTCATTCTGGCCATCCACACTGGTCCCCTTCCTGGTTCAACATGTCAAATCTTTTCTACCTCAGACTTTGCACTTCAGACACCATCTTCCTAAAATGTTCTGCCTTAAGCTCTTCACATGGCTGGCTCTTTCTTATCTTTAAGTACTACCTCAAAAGTCACTTCCTTAGAATATACCCTTCCTGGCTACAGTCTTGACAAAAGCCTTCCCCAATTCTCAATCTGTCTCTCTCATTTTACAATGTTTATTTCCTTCACAGCCCTTATCACAATCTGAAATGATCTTTAATGGCTTGCCTGTTCATTCCCTGCATGTGTCATCATTGCACACCTAGCACCAGTGACGATTATAGCTAGAGCTTTATAAACATGTGCTGAATGAAAGTTATATTCGTCTACTCTGTAAAACTGTATAAATGGAAGTACCGCTGTTTATTGGGTAAATTACCATGAATAAAAATCACTACAGTTTTATACATATATTATGTTCCATCCCACTCACTTCTAAAGCATTCTAAGCTCTCAAATATCAAATTTTATAGGAAATTAATTTCTATATTTAGTATTTTTAAAGACTTTCACTTATTTACTGTTGACATTTCAGGAAGTATAACAAATTTAACATAATAAAATCACTTAGTGACTTCCCTATGAAACAACAATAATTCCCTTATGTTCAACTGCAATTACTTGCATGGCTAATAAACTAAACTTCTTAATATAAAGCATAACGTGCTCAAATATCACAAGACATAGTGGCAGTATGGTGCAGCCCACAAAACACAAGCATTCCAAGAATGGTGTGTAATTCATTTTAGCATTTTAATAATTATTTATTCATGGTAAGTGATACCAATTTTTCATTTTTGCTAATAGTAACAAATTACTAATATTAAGTTCCTCAAATAAATCCCATTAAAAATTTACTAAGTAAATCGATATACAGGTAGTATGCAGATATTGCAAAAACCACAAAGTGGAAAGCAAATGACTAAGGTTTGGGAAACACTGGATTAGTTCACCTTGAGAATCTTCTTTGTCCTTCTGTTCACCAATAAACTAATCTACTGTCAGGCTCTGAAGGTATAAAATGAATAAGAGCCTCACCTACCCTCAGGAGTCCTGGTTGGTTAGATGATCTAATAGTCTTTGATTATATGAAAGCAATAAAATAAAATTTTACTAGTAATGAGTTAACTGATATTCAATACTGTTATTACTTTGCATAGTAATGTCAGCTTTAGCATTTAATATATGTTTTGTCATGTTTTAAAAGAGAATCTCTTTGGCAGCAAGGAAATTGAAAATATTTTAAAAATATAATTATAAACTTCAAGATATTTTAATATAAAATACCAAAACCATATATGTCACAATAAATTTTGATCTTTAAAATAAATGCCACTTTTGCTGAAGGCACATTGGTAAATCCTGTTTTAAAAGAACTTTCAAGATGAGCTTATATATCAAGGAGACAGTGTTTCCCAACTTGGGTGGTGTGTGTGTGGGGGGGAGGGCAGGACATTTGACAGAATAGTTCTTTGCTGTGTGGCATTTAGCCTTCCTGACCCTCTGGAGCTGGAATAGTTTCCTCTATTTAAGAGGACTTTGAAAAGTAAGAATGTAGGTCAAAACAGAACCAACCATTATGAGCTATATCCAAGAAAGAAATGGAGAAGGCCACAAAGGTGAGAGAAGCATGAGAGAGCAATCACATGGTAATACATGAGAAAGAATGTCAAAGAATAAAAAAGGTAAACAGTATTAAATTTCCCAGTAAAGTTAGTTTAAAAAGGACTGAGAGTGGCTAGTGGAGTTAGCAATGAAGAATTTATCAACTGAAATTTCAGAGGTAAATAGAATCCAGCCTGCCATGGATTTAGGGATAAATAGAAGGTGCAGAAGTGTTTAAGAGACTGAATGAAAAATTCAGGAAAGACAACGCAGCTATAGCGGAGTCATATGATCACAGGAGGAGTTTTAGTTTGCTGATCTGGGTCCTCTAAAGATGAGAAAGACCTTAAGCATGATTAATTGCTGTGGTAGAGAAGCTATTAGGAAGAAAGGAGACTGAGATAAAGAAGAGATGGCGGGAAGCAGATGTGGCTCAAGCAACTGGGCTCCCGCCTACCATATGGGAGTTCCCAGGTTCAGTTCCTAGTGCATCCTAAAGAAGACAGTGAGCTGGTGCAATGGGCAGGTGCGGCAAGCTGATGCAACAAGAGACACAGAAGAAAAACATAATGAGAGACACAACAAAGTAGGGAACAGAGGTAGTTCAAGTGATTAGATGCCTCCCTCCCACATTAGAGGTCCCACGTTTGGTTCCTGGTGCCTCCTAAAGAAACAAGGAAGACCAACAGACACAGCAAGTGCAAACAATGAGGGGATGGGAATAAATAATAAAAATAAAATAAATCTTAAAAAAAAAAAAGAGATGGCATGATGCAGCAAAGTCTCAGAGGGCAAGGGAAGAGATGAAAACAAGAATAAATTGGAAAGAGCGGCCTTAAACAGGAAAAAGACATCTCATCCTTTGAGATAAAGAGGGAAGAGGGTAAGACTTTAGGAAGACATTAGATTTTACAAAATCGATAAATAGGTGATAATATTTCATGAAGTTCTGACCTCATGAAATACCAATATTCTCAATGCAAAGCAGGAAAGGGCACATGATCAGGAAAGGGATATTTATATGAAAAATGTGGCATAGGTTTGGAACAGCCATTAGAAGGAACCAGAAGTGGAACTGGTCAAAATTAAGTTCAAGGACTAACTAGTAGAGACAAATGCAAAGGATGCCAGTAATGATGAAAATCTTCAATTTGTAGTGGCACCAACTGAATGGGTGTGTGATTTTCTCCAGTTGTACTAGGTACCTGCACGGACTGGCAATTTTTAAAGCAAGTGAAGGAAACTAAGAGAAGAACAATGTGAAAGGACTAGTTAGAAAAGACTTTAAGAGCTCAACCATAGAGTCCAGATCGGAGAGAAAAAGACTGAAAAGTAGAAGAAAATAAGTATAAATATAGGAGGTATTTAAGAGGTAGAGCAACTCCAAGCTCTGATCATGTCCAGTCTGTGGTGAGTGAAATGGATTAGTGTTTAAGAAAGTCAAAGTACATAACTAGGATTTTAAGAAAGAACAATTGTGTAGTTGGGCCAGTTTCTCAATAAATGAAGGGGACTGACCTAGAAGCAATTAAATAAATGATAGTTATAATAAAACATAGAAGATATAGTCCCAAAGAGGAAGGAAATAGCAATGGAGTATTTAAAAAGTAGGAAGGGAAAAGGAAAGGGAAAAGAAAGGAAAATGGGAAAGGAAAAGGAAAAGAGAAGGGAAGGGGCAGCCCTAGAAATACTAGTGGAATGGGAAAAAGCAGCTTCCAGTTGGCAGGGCTGAAAGGGAAGCAGTGGCTTCCATAAAGAATAAAATTCCAGTTAGGAAAATAAGACAGAGCAAGTCTTTAAAGGGGTGAGTACCTACTATTTGCTAAGCGAAGAATATTATATATATTATGAGAATTCTTCAAGAAAGCACAAATCCCTGTTATTTTGCAGATGAGGAAAATGAGGTTCTAAGATTAAATAACTTTCCTAAAGTCAAGCTTTCAGGGAAGTGACTGGGCTAGGATTTGAATTTACCTATCTAAGGATCCATTATGGATCCGTGCTTTTTATTACATTTTTAAATCATCTTTTATTACCTCACTCTCTAGCCTAGATAATCTATTCCCCTAAAAGAACTTATTGCTTTTTTATACTCGTTCTATGCCTATGCAATTATTGCTGAGGAAATGTCTTCCCTTCAATACAAAACCTAATCCAGGCCCCTGATCTTCTTAATTTATTTAGTTTAAAACTCACCTCTAACAAGCTAAGAAATTATCAACAAATAACTCTGCATGGCAAAGTTGAGTGTTTTACCAGATACTCCATGATTCTCAATTGTATTAATCTTATGGTTACATGATCTTACAAGGTATTTTCATTTTACTTATTGGGCATGACTTCCCAACTAATGTGTAAATAACTTGAAGACAGGAACCAATTCATCTATTTACTTTTTATTCCTCCATTGTACCATGTACAATCCCTGCACATAGTGGGTAAAAAGTGTGGTTAAAAAAATAACTGATGGAGATACATATATATTTATATATTTTTTTTCCTAAACACATTAAATATTTTTAATAAAGTTACAAAAAGTAGTAAAATAACAAAATATTAATTAAAACAAAGAGTTGTATGATTTAAAAATTGGATAATTAGTCTCTAAATATATATTGGCACATACAATCATTAAATCTGAGGAAGAGTGTTACTAAACAAATTAGTCTTGGATTCAAATGTAAGTGCCTTTTTCTCTATGTTTCTAGATATATTCTAGCACAATCAAGAATTTTTTCTGTTTTCATTCCAAAGTAAATCAAGTTATGGTGTATTCTAATTTTCTTTAGGCATTGTCTTTCATGAAAATTTTTTCAGAATAACTGTACGAGCTAAAGAGCCTAAGTTTTTAGGAGTGCTGCTGGAGCAAAAAAATAATCTTTTATACAACTCTGTTTAATCTAGTGTTTCCCAAACATATTTACCACCTGATCCAGTGGTTGAATACTATTTATGGACATTACTTAGGTAAACACTGAGTCAAGTGATTCTCTTCTTCATTTTAATTTTATTACCATGAATTCTTGCCAACACAGTACTTCTATGTATATTTCACCACAGAAACAATCTCAAAATGACTTATCAGGCAAATAAACCTACCACCTTAAGAAGATAAGGATTAGTAAAATAAAGTTAAACATAAAATCTTGTTTTTTAAAAGTGTTCTACACCAGATACATTCATTAGAGCAATGTAAACTTGGCTAAAAAAGTAAGGTTCTTGACCTACTAACTACATTGTGTAATCTCTCTTCCACAAGGAACCAAAAAAATAGACACCATACTCTCAAATTAAATGGGCTCAAGAGAACAGTTTTAGTCTGTTTTTCTGATTACATTTAAGCCAATAAATATAAAATGCAATCCATAATTCAAGTACTTATGGCATAGTATGTGCATTAATTTTACTTACCAAGTCATATATCTGGTTTGCCAATTGTACTTTCTCATCTGCATCTTCCAAAGCTTTATAGTAATCCTGAATAAAAACATTTTAATTGCAAGGATAAGTTAATACTTTTAAAGTATGTATATGCAGGACACATAACTGTATTTTTATTATCATTCCATGAGCCTTCTCACTAAAGAAATATCCTTCAAGGTATTTTTACCTTACAGTCCTGTATTTGCAATAGAAACCTAGTTAGGATAGGATAGGGATGGGAGAGGATTAGAAATTATGGGCAAAAGCCAAATATTAAAAAAAGATGTTCAAAATTCTTAGAAAAGATATAAATAAAAATAAAATACCATTCCAAATCTAACCTCCATCCTAGTTAAAGCTATGTGAACTAATGAATAGTTGTTTATCTAAATATATATATATTTAATAAGATTTATCTAATCTGTAAAGAACTTTTACACTTTCTACTTTTAAAAGGTTTTAAAAATGAACTATTGTAATGCACATGTTTCTGTTTTCCAATTATGCTATAAGTCCCATTTTAAATCAGGTATCAGTTCACACAACTTCTAGTCATACAACAATATATGTTATATTTCTCCTCAGTATAAAGCAAATTATTTAAAAGAAGAAGAAGAAGCATTCTATGAATTTTCATGGTGCTGTACACCAAAAACTTAATAGCTAAAGGGTGACCTTGGGGCATACATGTGTTATATGTATACTTAAGTACATACCTGGGCCTCCAGGTATTCCCTAAGACAAGGCTGAGTCAGTTATAAATTCAGATTTTTTTTCTCTTAACAGAAATTATTCCATGGTATGGAATAATTAACACAACTACTCTAAATCTGTAATTTTCAAATTGAAAGTGGACATGAGGGGGAGGCATTGCTATCCAAAACATTAAAGGACCTGTCCAAAGTCATGTAGCTAACTGGCAAAGCCATCATCAAACCCAAGCCTTTTAAGTTGCTCTTCCAATGTATCCCTGAATAAACTAGACCATACCTCTAAGACAGACCTCGAGATTTTCCACTCTACTCTGCAAAAGAGCTCTAAGTACTATAAAACTAAACAAAATTCAAGTCTGTTTCTAGATATAGTTCATGTTCAAATTTAGAGTTTTAAACTAAAAGACCATTTAGGAGCCTTCCAACTCAAAGACTCTTTTCTTCTGTCAGTACCTAGTATTATATGAAATATGCTACAAGGTCTGCTGACTTTCACTCTAGTTTGTGACCAAAACAGGAAGTCAGCATTATAATTCGAATGACAAGGCAACTTTAATTACCTGTAGCTGGAATAAAACTGATTAAAAGGAAAATTAGTAGGTACTTTTTTATAGTTCTGTAACTCTAATAAAAGTCACTAATTACTAAAACACTTTTTAAAATTACCAAAATGCTTCAATGATTAAAAATTCCTACACTAAAAGCTCTAAAACACAACAAAATATTTAAATTCTAAAAAGCCATTAATAATGTTCCCTCATTTCGATATCCAGAAAAATATTTAATTTTAAAATACTGTTCTCAGAGGATAACAATATTTACTGATAAGTCATCCAGAGTATTAAACATACTTTTTTGATGGATGTCATTTGTTCTTCTCTCCACTCAGGTTTATTTTTCTTTGCATTCATAAAGAATTCACTGACTCTTTGTTCCAGTTGATCCATTGCATCTACAATATAATAAAAACATTTACTATTTAGATCACCAAATCCTCTACTGAATATATATCCTCTGATTTGGGGAAAGAATAAAAATATCTGACAATATACACTCCTTTCATTTAGCCAGTAGCTGAAATATGTCATGCTTTGATTATGAAAATATGTAATGCCTTGATTACCTTATTAAAAGAAAATGATAATTTTCCCTATTGACAATTTATTTATTTTTATTGTTATTTAAAAACTTTTTCCAATAGTCCAGGTAGAGTCAACAACAAAGATAGGGTCTATACCATGGTTTTTTAATAGTACAGCTTTAGGGTCAAAAGCTAATGGTAATAAATCAGTCACATGTGCCCAAATACAATCATTTATTGAAAGCACCACTAGATAATAGCACACTTTTTAATAAGAAAAAGTGATTAAGAGATCTTAACTTCTTGCTATATAACATTAAGCACCTCATCATCTCATTTATACACTGAAAGTAGTAGGTACATTTATACACTTAATACCCTATATTATTTACTCTAGATTAGCTTTTCTCAAAGCCTGTCCCAGTAATAATCATCTCATTCAATGTATGTTAAAAGAGGAAAAATAAATATATAAAAGGGTTCTGGTTCATGTAAATTGAGGAAATCCTTTTTACAATAACCTTTTTGGAGATTTTCAGTGATAACAGCTTTTTAAACATTCTGAGACATCCTACAGTTAATTTTTTTAAAAGTATTTTCCTTTATTTAAATCAGCATTTCTAGAACTTATTTGACTCAAGTGCCTCTTTTGTTTACCCATAACACTTACTAACTTTAGAAAACTCTAACCATTGTAAAAAATACAAGTTAAAAAGAAGAGTAATTTGAATAATACCAAGTCCAAATTACAAGATAATTTTAAATTTGTGATTAACAATGAAAAATTATAAAATAGCTACCCTTTATTAAATGTCTACCTCTTATCAGCTACTATACTTTGTAATTTATCTATATTATTTTTAAGCCTCAGATCATTACCATTTTACAGATGATGAAAAACTTGAGAAGAGGTAATATGGACCAGGTCAATGAGTAAGTTAGTGAAGCCCTAAAATGAACTGAGATCAGTTTGAAGTCAAAGTCTGTGCTCAATCCTGCAGAAAACAATACTTCAATAAATATTTGGTATTTCAACTATATTGAAGGTAAAATGGATTCTGTGAGTAAGCTGGAGAATTAACTTACATTTCAGACTTCCACAGTACAATCCACTGAATATAAGGAGAAAGTAGCTTCCATACAATAATCCTTTTCTAATAGATCCCTAAATAAACTGAGAGGCTGAGGAAGCACAGTCATGAACAGTATGGAAGTGTCTATCTTTGGTGGTTGGGCAGAGAAGCAAGGGGAAATGAAAAGCACAGGTTCTTAGCTACCCAGGAAACACTCTTGGACAGCTGGTGCTGTGATTTCTTTCCATGATACTCCTTTGTCTCAAAGTCCAGATCTTCCTCCACCCCTACTTTTCTAAGAAGAAAACTTGGCGCCATCAGAAACATTTTATGTACAACCTGAACACAGCTGGGATACATGGGATCAATATACATATATTCTGGGGCCATATCACATGACAGCCAGCCATTAATATTATTTGAACAATTTAAGGAGTACTTACATTTCTCCAAAGGGAGTGACATATAGCCAACAAGGTTCTACTGATTATGAATTTTAATTACATATCATATAATTCTCTTCATATTCTTATTTGTTAACATAGTATCTCTATGAGATAGCTGGAACAGCTATCAAGTATTCTTTTCGAAATTGGGAAGCTTTGTGAGGTTCTTTCTGAACATGATTGACATAAATTTTATACCAAGCACTATTTTCTTGTTTTGAAATGTAATTCTGTGCTAAGTGTTCATCTTCTTATCTCCCTTCTCTGAGTCATGGACCCTTCTAAGAAACTTCCTATATAAATAACATATTACTTATAATTTTGTTTATTCTAGAACACCCTGTAGAACATTTTCCAAACTCTCTAGTGGTCCCTGACTCACCTATTTACAACTTTTGCCCTATGAAACAGCAAGGTAATTTTGGAAAAAAGTCACCCAACTCTCAAACTATCACTGAAGGTGACTCTGGGTAATAGAAGAAAAGCCCAATAACCAGCAAAATTTTATTAAAGCAGACAAGCTTTACAGAAAAATCTTATTTCCCCGACCTAAACTGAGAAAATATTATGCTGCTGACAATCGAAAACGTATCTTATAATGTGTAATACTAACAAATTTGGCAGTCCAAGTTCACCAGGGTCTCTAAAGAGCTACACACTACATGTCATTTGTGTTTTCCACTCTTGACGATTTTAAATCGAGTGAGCTTAACAAGTATAAACGTTGAAATCTAATTTCCGTAACAGGAAAGGTCAAATCAAAATCTTCTAAATATTTATGCTGATGTAAATTCCATTAAAATGTATACTTACAGTCTCTCAGAAATAAAGGTATAGAAAACTGTTTTTACATAGTCCCAAATCCGAAAAAGGAATGCACCTGCCCTAATGCCTCCTCTAGTAAAAGCTACGAAAAAGCAGCATGGGACGGAAGAAAGAGGCAAGATTCCGCATTGTCCCTTCTTTTTGACAACTCCTTATGCACAGAGTGAGCCATAGGGCAGTCAAATATCAGGAGGCGGTAGGGGCGACAGCAGGCAAGTCCGGCATTGAACGCGCGCAGCCAACAAGAACAAACACCACGACTTACTCTGCACCTGCAGGTCCATCTCGCGCATCTCCGTGAAGCGGTCTCGCAGGTCCATTGGAAGCTGCTCAATCACTGTCAAAGGGAGAGTCCGTCAGAGAGGCGGGGCCAACGGCGAAAGTACGCGGTTACGTCACTGAGTGCGTGCGTGCGTCGGGGGGGTCGAGGGAGCCGGCAGCCCACTGCGAGGCTGCCAGTTACCGTGAGAAAGAAACATCCCCCGCCTCCCCCTCCCTCCCGCCATCCCGCCTGCCCGTCCACTCGCGCTCTCGCCCGCCCGCAACTCCCACAGGCAGCCCCGCCAGCGCCGCGCACTCACTCTCCAAATAGTCCTCTAGGTACAACATCGCGGCCCTTAGAGCTGGGGAAACGAGGGGGTCCAGGGGTTTATTTGTGTCACTCGTTGTCGCCGGAGTTTTGTCCCTTTCAATATGGCGCCTCCGCTAGCAGCACCCGCTCGGCTCCAGCAAAAAAAAAAAAAAAAAAAAAAAAAAAAAAAAAAAAAAATACACACACACACTTTGGCGCCTGACGGCGCTCGCCTCACTGCCGCCCGGAGCTGTCATTGGTTGGCTCAAGTAATGACGTAGGCCGACCGGTGCCCGTCCCCGCGCCTTTGTGGGAACTGTAGTTTTTTCCCTTCGGAGGAAGAATTGATACGCACACAGTTTTCCAGGTGGAAACTACAAAAACCAGGCGCCATTGCGAACAGTGCGCAACAGAATCTGAAGTGCGGTTCTTCTGTTTATTTGTTGATTTTTGTACAGGGAATGACGGGACTTGTATGCTTCTGCATGACACAACTAGGGACAACTTTTCACCTGTTCTTTACTGCTATGATTTCATGCCCCGGCGTTTGTGAGTCATGGATTTCAAGTAGTGCTAAGGCCAAGAGCGAAGGTTCTAACGCTAGAATAATCAAAAAAGTTCGGGCAATTTCGATTGTTTAAAACAGAACTCTGTACTGGAATTTATCCGTAGTATTCACTTCTGGAAATATAAATGATGGCACACCTGGTTGGCTTCTGTGTAGATTCCATGAGAATTTGGAATAGAATATGCATTTCCCAGCTAAAAAGATGTAGAAATAACCCCCAAACACTGTTATAATTATTCTATTTTGCGGTTCGTCTGGTCCTCTAACGTAATTTATCTATACATTTACCCGCGTCAGCATTAAACACATAAATAACTGCTGGAGCCTTAATATCGAATGGGCTGTGCTAGCAATTATTTTAGATTGTGATGAGTAAATACCCCCTGTATTAGAGCTCTGTCGTCTTGGCTATTGCCTTTTTTTTTTTTTTTTTTTTTTTAACCTTTTGATTCCTTTCCTCAAATACTCATCAGTGATATATTTTTAGCTCTTCACTATTCCTTTACTTTTCCTCTCGTTTCTTTTCTTCTCGTTTCTTTTCTCTTTTCTCTTCTTTCTTTCTTACTTTATTTTTTTGGTTTATTCTTGCACTTAATAAATAGTAGGTATTATTATTTTCTGCCCCTTTCTTTGCTCTTGAGGGAAAATTGTCCTTAGTATATAAGCTAATACTCTACATTTTTTCAAATTGGAGCAAAAATTGTGTGTGTGTGTATGTCCGTTTACATACTTTTGTACTCAGTAACTTATCACTTCTCTTGATCAGGATACTTTTCTGTGGTATCAATGAATCTCAAAAGAACCTTACCTGAATACTAATAGGAATTATATAGTTAATTCTCTCTACTCCTATCTAAAATCTAGTACCTTCAGTTTTCTTTTTCTTTTTACTGACTTCCTTTAAGACTTTATTTGTCTGTGATATTTTTGCAGTCTTATAGTGATGAGTGAATATTTTTCTTTTCTTTATTCCTTTCCCTACCTCCATCTTTCCCTCCATCCCTTTCTATTTTTAATTTTATTTTTTTTATTTGTTAACCATGCTTGGGATTTGAAGGATTCCTGAATCTCAAGATTGGTGCCCTGCAACAATTCTAGAAAATTCTCAGCTGCTATCTCTTCAATGTTGTTTTATTTCCCATTTTCTCCATTATCTCCTAGAACATCTGTAAGATATCTATAAGACAATCCCCCATTTCTCCTAATCTTTCTTTCAAATGTCCCATCTCAAAAGTTTCAAATACTTTTCAATATTAGAAATAGTATTTGGTTTTCTTATAAAGCCATTTCCTTATTTCTTTATACAAGTTAAATGTAATTATTTTATGTTTTCTGTTTAATTCAATACTGGAAATTTTATGGGTCTTTTTGTGCTATTGTTTCTTCTGGCTTTTGTTCATGGTGTCAGTTTTTTCATCAGTTCGTGAATTTGGACTCTAAATTCATGTTTCTTGGATTGTAGATGTAATGACTCTTTGATGGTAGACTTAAAGATAAGGTTTTCTAGAAAGTATTAGAATTTCTGCAAGATTTTTGGGAACTATTAATCCTAGGACCAGATTAAATTCTCTCCTTGAGGTTTATTGGATTGCACAGAGAGATTGAATGAGGGTTTGACATGTCACAGATTCTCAGCGGAGACCTTTCTTCCTTTACTGAGTCCCAGAGTCCTGATAGGCATGTTTCCTTAGTGACCTCTTCTGAGCATCAATTTATTTCTCATTCACACTTACACTGAGGTGAACCCTTTGGAGCCCCAGATTTTTGTCTCCCATTAGGCACTTCCTTTGGGTGGGTCCTTGGCTTTATCTCTTGATGGGGTATGCTACACAGCTGTCAAAGCAGGAACTGTAAGTGTACAGAATTTGGCAAATACTCTCTGAGCAAAAGCCTGCTTTAGCCCTCACTTTTTTCTCAGGATATTTCGGTTTTCCTTTCTTTCTTTCTTTTTTTTTTTATATCCCCTCTGAGAATTCTTTCGTATCCTACCAGTTCATCAGTATGTTTGATTTTTTTCAAATCCAACATTTTTAGTTGTTTTCAGTGGGGGAAGGGGTGTCATTCAGAATAAAATGGCATGCTGTCAGAATAGAAGTCTATCATTTCAGTGAAAAAACAGCTTTTCAGGGAGTTTTCCATATTAAGGAAAATGAGATAATCGATTGTTCTCAACCAGAGAAACCAAAAATAGTAAAATTTACGTACTACATATTTAAGTTAATGAACGTAACTCTTATTGTTGGAACATTAGCTGCAGAAAATTGTGATAGCATCTTCTATCAATAGATCGTATAGTAGATATGTCTTGGAATGGCTGCCTACTTACAACCTTTACTACATTTCTAAGAAGTACTACAAACCCAGAAGTGGTTACCAATGACCTTAGCTCATTAATTTACCAAGGACAGACTAAAGCTGGGACAAATCAGGTGCACTCTCCTGGGATTTGAAATTGGGGCTAAAAAGGCACAAAGACATTGTGGCAGAAAATGCTAATTGTAGCACAATAGATACATGGTTTACAAGCTCCTTCTGCTGACATCCCCAGAGCTGCTCCCGTTTTTTTCCTTGACTTTTCACACCATTCTCTATCTAGAGTTGGAATTTGTTGCTTGCAACAGAAATTAGATATCTGCATGTCATGGTAAAAAAACAATGTTTTTGGACTTTTAGCCATTAATCATTCAGCCTATTGATATTATGCATTATGAACTCCAGAACTGTGGGCTTTTAAAAATTATTTTTATAGTGTGACTCAAGTATCTGCCTTTCTTCCTCCACTTTTAAGGTTCACCAATTATTAGTATATTTGAGAAACAGGAAGCAGGATGGTTGCAGTGTTTGAATTCAGGCAGAGTTAAACTGCATGGGTTCACTTCCCTCCTCTAACAGTTGTGTGACCTTGAAAAGGTTATTTTAACTCTCCATGCCATTGTTTCTGATCTGGAAAATGGAAATAGCAGTAGTATCTAAAGCATAGGAGTGTAAGATTGAAATGATATAATGTATGCAAAGTACTTAGTTTAATGCCTGGTCACATTATGATTCAATGAATGCCATCGCTATTACCATCATCATTAATATTATGAAGTCCCCTCTATGTTTAGACATATAGCAGCAGTTCCTATGTGCTTCTTTTAACTCTGCCTTGTGCCTCTGTGTATTTTGAGGCCAGACACCATTTAGAACTTCAGGATTGTCACATATCTAGCCATGATCCTGCTGCTGCGATACTAAAGTCAAGGGATAAGTGATGCAGGGAAGATTATAGAAGAGCTACAAACTATACTCAAGGCTATGGCTAGGTAGAAGGAATTAGAACATAGAGAAAAGATTCAAAACTAGATGCAAAATATATGACTGCTACTAGAGTCCAAGAGAAACAGAAACTTAAGTTCTTCAAAATGGATCCCCTCAGGGGAACCCTTATTTGATGTGTTGAAGTTCTGTTACTTCCTGATCTTCCAAAAAAGCCACCACCTTGACATTTTCTTAGTGAAGCTTTGAAATGAAATGTTTTCCTGCAGTGTGTCCTCCCTAACAGGCATCTACACTATGGAAAGTAAGCAGAATAAAATGTTGTCTTTACATATGCCTCTCTAATTGTACATCTTTAAAAGCCATTGTCATTCACTAGATGAGTTAGAAGCAACATGATTGGATAATAGTCTTTACTACATGTCTATGGATGTTCCAGGCCTTTTCCTTCCCACTGCCCACTAAAGAGACTTGGCAACACAATATCTCCCCTCCAAGGAAGGTTCTATTTCCTGACCTGATTCATGGGTGTTTATGATGGAGAATCTGGAGAAAGAAAGGAGAAAGGGGAAAAAGACAAGTGACTAATGGAGGAGACTTAAGGAGTGTATTACTTTCCTATCTGCTAAAACAAATATCATACAATGGATTGGATTAAACAATGGGAATTTATTGGCTCATGGTTTTGAGGCTAGTTTTCTCCAAGACTGTGGCATTCTGGGGCTAGTTGCTGGCAATCCTCTTCTGTCACTTTTCTGTCACATGACTGCACATGGCAGCGCACGTGGCAGCATCGTCTTTCTCTTCTGGGTTCCATCGATTTCCAGTTTCTGGCTGCTCCCTGTGGTTTCTTTCTTTCTTTCTGTGTCCAATTTCCTTTGTGTATAAGGACTTTAGCCATATTGGAGTAAGACCCACCCTCATTCACTTTGGGCACACCCTAACTAATAACATCTTAAAAGTTCATACCTACAGGACCAGGGCTTGGGACCTAAACATGCCTTTTGTGGGGAACATGGTTCCTTCCCCAACAGGGAGATTTTGCAGAGGGAATGCAGAATGTGGGTTCATCGTGGGTGAGAGGGAAGATATTGAGAAGGATGACTGATGACCGAATACTTAGATGTCACAAAAATATTCCTTAAAACAAATAGGAATTCTCTATACAACATAAGAAAAAAATCTTGAAGCCAAGAAGTTAAAATCCCTAAGTACCAGAAATGAATAGTAAACTCAAAGTTGGAGTAATGAACAAGAGCTGAAGCAGAAATAATTGAAGCTGTTATAGGCTTTAACTGTTGAGACTGAGGATTCTGAATGCGGTGTAGGGGAAATATTACAATCCTCAGCATCCATACTTGTAGGGTGCTAAAGTGAACCAACATGCATAAAGCCAGTAGTCACAAAGGGCTGCTCCTTCAGTGAAACTGAGATTTGAAAGAGTTGGCCTACTTGCCTGGGGACAGAGTAAAGGAGCTTGCCAAACTTGTGATCCTGGATGAAAAGGCAGCCCAGAGAAGTTTTGACCCCACACCTGCACCACACAGAGGTGTGGAATCCAAATTCATACTCCTTACAAGGTGCAGGGACCCTTTACCAAGAAATTGAAAATTTGTCTAGACATCATGAACTATGAGGAGGACCCACAACGAGGCAAATACAGTAATATTCATTAGTGATACTCCTCAGGCTAGGGCACAAAGAAGAGCAACTCCCCAATGAGCCAGCATTCAATTATTACAAGTCACTTAAGGAAATGAATGACCCTGACAGTTTTCATGGAATAAATAGGGAGATTCTAAAAACAAAACAAAACAAACAAAAGAATTCAATGCAAGTATTGGAAGTCACAATTGATAAGATCAATCCAGAAAGTGGAACAAATAAGAAAAAGATGTGTGGAATATAGGAAGGATATAAAAATTGGAGGATCAATCTGGAAGTTCCAACACCTGGTTAGCAGGAGATCTAGAAAGTGAGAACAGAAAAAAAAAGATGGAAACACAGAAGTGTACCTACTCTATGACTACATTCAGATGATGTTTCCAAATAGGTGAAACTATTCTGTGGTGATCCAAGTAGATGAATGGTTGCTTCTGGGAGAAGTGGGATGATTGACTAATCTTGAAAGCCTTTGCTGAAAGGGACTGTTTTTTATGCACTATCACTCTATTGCAGAAAGTACTTAATTCATATTTGTTGCATGAATAAATGGGAGCAGCAATGTGGTAGCCAGTATATTTTGAATCTGACAGATCTGAGTTTGAATCCTGCTTCTGATATTTACTCCTTTATGATCTGAGCCAAGTTACACAATGTTCCTAAAATTGTTTCTTCATAAAGTAAGCAGGGTTACTTGCATTTTAGGATTGTGGGGAGGCTGAGATGAAATATTGTATAAGGGTACCTAGCAGAATGCCCAGAACATGCAATGTAATTATGAAACAATATTATTTGTAGAAGTTACAGTAACAGTGGATAAATGGTCTAGTAAGTGCCATGCCAAGGACACTGCAGTGGGAATGGTCACCCAGAGCAAGCATAAGTTTGTTTATACACAATGGCATCATTTCCTATAGCAATTTTCCTGAGTTTGATTTTGAAAGCCTTAGGCTCTCTAACATTCATTTTCAAAAGACTGGTAATATAAAGATAAATTACCAAGCCTCTTCTCTTTTTAGTGCAATATGAACATATTTCAGTGACTGAGGATTTTTAACACTGCTGGAAACCCTCCATAGATTCTACTTTTCCATTTTTTTCTCTTTTATCACTCAGGTACTCTATGATATTAAAAAGTAATGATATTGAGAAAAATCAAGCTTCTTTATTATTTTTATTTTCATCTTGTTTTTTAATAAATCCAAATCATTAGAGCCTTAGGAAGCCTGATTTTGCTAGTAGGGGTAAAAGTATTTTTCTAAGGTAGGTTAAGGTATTCTTACCATTGAATAAAGTGTGGAAGTATGACAATACATTGCTTTAACCACACTATGTACAAAAGTATCTCACGAGACTTACTATATTGTAGTATAGAGTCTGCCTGCCCTACTAATTGGGAATTCCTCGAGGGCAGAGACCATGTTTTATTCATCTGTTGATCCCCAAGATCTGACAGATAATATAAGTTCGATAAAGATGTAATGAATTATTGAATGAATAAATGAATGACATGAAACAAAAGTTCATAGGTTTCCAAGTTCAGACCAGAGAGGGCAGAATGAAGTTATCATGATTGATCACTTAGTAAAGCACTGTGAATGGAATTTCAGTGGTCATTCAAATAACCAGACTGGAATGTTGAAAAAACACTTCTAAATACAAGGTTTTGAAGAATTCTAAAATAATTTGTCTTCCATAGGGATTTTTATTTGGGCTTGCCTGAGAGAATAAACAGAGAAAAAAGGAAAATAATATGGTAATTCAAGATGCTTTATATTTTTAAAAATCCTTTGAAGTTCTAAGTATTAATATAGCAGATGAAATAAGAGGTGTAGGGAACACAAAAAATAATATTACTATTAATTCATTTTTGTAAACATTTAACAAACAACAAATACCACACTGATGCAAAACATCACTAGGATACGGTCCCTATCCTTGCAGGATGTATAGCTTGGTAGGAGAAGCACATGGTTAAAGAGAAAACTTACATATAATGTGGTAGATGCTATAATAATATGGTCAAATGTGATGAAGGGCCAGAATCAAAGATGATTTAATTTATATAAATTCAACTGAGAATGATGAATTCAACAAAACAAAAAAGACTGAAGATCAATATAAAGATGCATATCCATAGATTAAAATGCCTCGAAGCTATTATATAGCATGTTTTTGATTACCATATCAGTATATGGTAAAGTACAATGTATTCAGGGCTACTAAGCAGAAGTTGTTAAAATACTGAGATACTTCTATTGGTTATTAAGTAGCAGCTCCTCTGAGCCCCCATACTGTCTCATACCACCCTGGGACCTGGCCCATCCTATGAGATTCTCTGAGCCTCCTTTATTATGTACCTACTACAGAGTTAATGGTCCCCAAGACCCGGCTCCACTGAGGCTAGCTTTGGTCATATAGGCTGTTAATGATTTTGAGTATCACCATTGAATATATCATGAAGTTCAAAACAGGTTACAAAACTGTAAAACACTGTGTGTAATATACCACTTTAAAAAAATGTGCATATGAATAGATGTATACATACATGCATTGTATTAGTCAGCCAAAGGGGTGCTGATGCAAAGTACCAGAAATCTGTTGGCTTTTATAAAGGGTATTTATTTGGGGTAAAATCTTACAGTTACAAGACCCTAAAAAGGCCAACACAAGGTTGATTTCTCACTGAAGTAAGTTGTCATGTGTTGAAGCAGGATGGCAGGCAATCTCTGTAAGGGTTCAGCCTTCCCCTTTGGGCTTCCTTTCTCTCAGCTGCAGGCTGGCATAGGGCTTGTCTCTCAGGGCTTCCTCTTCTTCTTGAGGCTCCATGGGCCCAGCTTCTTCCCAATCTCAGCTATTGGCTATCAGGCAAATTGCTCATCTCCCTTCCCGGGGCTTTAGCTGTTTGAGCCTTCTCCTTTCTGTCACATGGCAGGTCCGAAATGACCAACTTCTTTCCTCTTCTGTGTATCTTCTTCTGTGTGTGTCTGTTTATATCAGCCCACTCAACCCTGAGTCATGCCCTACTGACGTGGTCAAGTCAAAACCCTAATCTTAACAAGTAATTTAATCAAAGACATGTCAGCTGAATTTAATACAATCAAAGGCGATCACACCCAGACGAACAGACCAGTTTACAAACATAATCCTTCTTTTTTGGCATTCATAAATAATATCAAACTGTTATATGCATTTATATACACAAAAAGGTATGTTTACATTTAGACTTGAAGAATCTACATTTAAAATTAAAGTTAGCTATATCTGGACAATGGTGAAATTATAACTGCTTTTTCTTTGTACATTTCAATGTTTTTCAAACTTTAAATGTTATTTTTAAACGTGTGTGTATATATATATATATATATATAATGTGTATGGAGAAAAATAAAAGTAATCAGATTAACAACCTACTTAGTGTATGTGTCTGTGCCCAAATATTCCAAGATCTTAAAAAATGGAAAAACATCTCAATTATTCTTACAAAATTCCATTTTATTATCAAAAACCTTTCTTGCTGAGTTAGTATTACTTTGAGGGTCAAGGTATTGTCCAAATGTCGTAACACCAAGGGAAATCATTAAACAAAGGGAGCGTCCAGGATTCTGAGTCCCATTACCGGCCTCAGGTCAGACATATAAAGGTCAGGATCTGAGGGAAACAGATACACAAATAGGAAATGAGGTCAAGAATTCTCGAAGGAAAGACTTATTTGCCAAGTTAAATCCTGGAACACAGGACAACATTCAAAATGCTAAGTTGAGGTCAGCTGAGGTAGAAGAAACAAAAAAATTCAGATTTTGGAAAATAATAGCAGGGAGAAGATTGTTCTGGATCCCAGGTTAAGTCCTGAGTGTTCTGTTCATCTGCTTCCGTGTACACTCACACTGTGATGATTGTGTGATGATGGCTGGAGAGGATGATCCTGAGAGTAATAATAATAGCATATTCCTCAGTATAGTGTCATCATGTCATTTGACTTGCTTTCTCATGTGAGAATGTGTTTTTAGGGATGAATCCATAAAGTAAACAAATAAGTGAATATATTATCCAACTATAGTTTATAAGTCGATCTTTGGGAACAGATAATATTGTCAGTGCCTGCTGTCTTGATTCATAATGAGACCACATTACAGACATGATTGCTAACCTGTAGACCAGTGGCTCTCAACTAGAAGAGATTTTGCTCCCCAGGGGACATTTGGCAATGTCTGGAGACCATTTTGTCATGACTTGGGGAAGCGCTACTGGCATCTAGTGGGTAGAGGCCAGGGATGCTGCTATATGTCCTGCAATACATAGGACAGTCTCCACAACAAAGACTTATCTTGTCCAAAATGTCAATAATGGTGAGGCTGAGAAACTCTGATGCAAACAGATGTTATGATTGAAGAGTACCCAGCATTCTTGAGTCAATGGCTCATGTCTATGAGTATCACTGATAGTCTTGGTTTGAGAAAATCTTACAGTAGAGGGCAGTAATAAACAAATTTTTATATTATGTTATCATTTGTCCTCCACAGTTTTCTTCCTATTCCTACTTCTCTAACCCCTAAAACAAAAATAATAACAGAAACCAAGCAATAAAGCTAAAGAAATTATTCTTGTATTTTTGAGGAAAAAAAAACACCACATTTTATGCAGGGGTGCATTAAAGATTTTAGAAGTTCTACAGACACATGAATCATAATTTTTAAAATTTTCTTAGTTCATGCACTTAGCACTGACACATGCAACTTTTTACTCAAGAAAATTACCAGTTGGATCTAAATGATCTAAAAATAGAGAAAATTAAATATATCATCTAATTTTTACTTGTATAATTGACAATACTTTCCCTTGGTAGTCTATTCTAGCATCTAATATCTCTTATTTTGGGGAACTGCCAAACCCAGCACTCTTTAGTATTAAGCATATGTTTCTTTGAATTGATTTAATGGAATTCAGTGATATCTATTCTCTTTACATTAGTTCTCCATATGCTCAAGGAGCTTTAAAAATATATCCTTAGTGTTTTTCCAAATTAAATAATTTCAATAACATGAATCTTATAATATCCATTTTCCAAATATCTATCATAAAGGACCACTGTTAACATTTTAGTTCATACAAGTTCAGCATATCAAGAGATTCTCTTTCTCTCATGTAATATTTTGTTCCTCAATTGCTAATTTTGATTAGATTTCCAACCAATAGGGAATAAAAAGAAAGGTATTAAAATATTAGCTTTATTAGGGGTCAGTCATGTACCTAATAAATGTCAAAGGACTGCTAAGATCATTGTGATAATGGGGCTTATTGCTATCTTTTAAATTTAGATCTTGGGGACTGCATTTAGGGACAATAAGTTTTGCCAAGCAGATTGGTGTTAATCTAGCCAGCCCGATTCATGGAGATTCATGGGCCTCTCTCACAGATGTAGTCATTAACTAAATAGTCAAAGAGTGCTTAAGATAGCCCATTTTTTATTTTCAATACTATTACCCTTCCCATTGGTAAATAATGATAATTATTATAGTCATAATATTTTAATAACATAATCTTGCAGTGAAATACCAAGTATCTGCCCAATCCGTGTCAAATTTATCAATATTTTCTTTTTGGTTTCAGAGTTTTCTATCATGTTGCAAAAGCATTGCTGTTTCAAGATTCAAAATGCTCACTATTTTTCTTCTACTTAATTTAGGATTTCTTTCTCTTCTTTATTAATATTTTAAGCAATTGGAAATTGTTTTTTACTTATATGAGGCAGGTAATATAAAACGATTATTTTCTAAATGGTCATTCAATTGTCCCCAAATTTGATATATATATATAGATGTATAGATATAGATAGAGAGATGATAGATTTATTTTCAAAGTAATATAAACATGTGGTAACAAATTAATAGTATAAAAGAGCTTATACTGAAATTCAACAGACTCCTATCCTATTCCTTTGCATCCTTTCTCCATTCTCTGTTTATAATTTTCTACTAATTGCCTCAGAACTCAAGATTGTATGCTTTTAAAGTTCTTAAATTAATAATTTTGGATAAGATAAACTGCATCTTTCATACAAAAGATGAGGATATAGAACACCTGTACTCTCCCCTTGATTCTAGGGTTTGATATATAAAATATAATTTTTGTTTCATTGGTTAAATTTCTGATATTAATTATGTACTTAAAGCATGTAACTCTAATGCTAACCCTAACTTCATCATATTAAGACAGGATTTGTTGATTCCCTCCCTCAGAAGATGAAGTTAGTAGAGTCTGTATCTTTTTAAAAAAAATTTTTAATTGAAGTTTATCATTCATACATGAACATCCATAAACAATAAGTAATAGTATCAGTTTTGAATTTACAAAACATCATGAATATCATCATACAGGGCTCCCATACATCACTCCACCACAACCACCTTGCAGTGTTATGAAACATTTGTTACAAACTATGAAAGAGCACTATCAAAACATTACTACTAACTACAGCCAATATCTTACATTTGGTGTATTTTTCTCCCAACCCACCCGGTTAATGACACCCCAAGTATTAGTAGTATATTCTTGTTATAGTCCATGACAGAATGTTCTCATATTTGTTCTGTTAACCACAGTCCATCTCCACCACAGGATTATGTTACACAGTCCCATGCTTTGTACAATCCATTCAAAATATATATTCAGTGGCTCTCTTATTCATCACATAGTTGTGCTGTCATTACCTCAGTCAATTTGAGAACATTTTCATTAGTCCAAAAGGAAAAATACCATACTCTCTTATACCCCCCCTTCTTGTCCCTTAGAATTGATATAATATCTTTCTATTGCTGCAAAAATATTACAATATTACTGCTAACTATACTCCATAAGTTATATTAGTTATAATTTTCCCAAGTATCACCATATACTTAACAATTTGTAAAGAAAGAACATTCTTATACTATTAACCACAATCTTCATCCACCACCAAAATCACTGTTATACAGTCCCTACATTATCCACTAGCTTCCTTTCAATTGAAATATTACATCTATAGATGACCTCTTTCAGCCACAATTACATTTATAAATCAGCAGTGTTAGTTATAGTCACTATAATGTATTACTGTCAACTCTATTCATTTCCACACATTTACAATAAACCTTATTAAAAATTCTACATACATTAAGTATCAGCTCCCATTTTCAACCCATAATCAAGTTCCTAGTAACTAATATAGAGTCTCTACCGTTTTTCAACCTTATCTCTTCCCCTTTGATTTCCCACTTTTTGCAGCTGTATTTCACATGGATGTAATTGTTAATATTATATTCTGTCTAATCTTTTTTGTTTTGTCTGTAGGATAACTCTAACAGATTTAAAAATAAGCAATATTTATAAACTATGACTATATAAGTATTTTTAATGCTAAGGCAAAAAAATCTTTTCTTCTTCTGTAGGCCAATGTAATGACTCTGGGGCCAATTGAATGAAAATGCTTTGAACACCATTTTATATTCTAATAATCCATCAAGTAATCAAAATAATGTCACTTTTTACTTTAATATTTGGGCTATAACTTATCTTCCTTTTTCCCTTTTTCTAGTTTCCAATTTCTTGTCTATTTTTCTCATGCTACATCCTCAACTACATAATTTTCAAGCACAGTATCAACTGTATCAAATCCTCTTCTTTGTCCCATTTCCATAGCTCTCTATATTCCTACTCTAATAGGTACTGGCTGCTGTCTAGGCTTCTTCACAGTTGTCATCCTGAATCATCCCTTTATCATTGCTCATCTATGAAATATAATTAAGTTTTATATATTGATCTTGTAAACTGTTATCTTACTAAATTGGCCTATTAGTTTTAATAGTTTTATTTTGTGGGTTTTTTTAAAAGGATTTTCTATGCATCTAATCCTATCATATACTGAACAATGACAATTTTACTCCTCATTTTAATGCCTGAATACACTATGTAGAACCACTAGTCAACATTGAACAGTGGCAGTGAGAAAAATGCTCCTGACATATTCCTAGTGTTAGGGAAGAGGTGTTCAATATTTCATTATTAAATATGATGTTAGCTGTGGATTTTTGAAGATGCCTTTGATCAGAATGAGGAAAGTTCCCTCATATTACTAGTTTGCTGAAAGTTTTAATTATTTTAATCATGATTTGTTATTGAATTTTGTCAAATGCTTTATCTAAACCTAATGCTATTATTATATGATTTTTCACCTTATTCTGATAAGGTGGTGAATTTCATTGATTTTTAGATTAAACCAACTGCATTCCTGGGATAAACTCCATCCAATTATGATATATTAATACCTTTTACATATTGAAGCTTTGCTTCGTTGATATTTTTGAGGACATTTTGCATCTATCTCCATTAAGGTTTTGGTCTATAGCTTTCTTTTCTTGTAATTTCCATGTCAGATTTTGGTATCAGGGTTATGTTAGCCTCAAGCATGAAGGCCATAAGTAATTAAAGATCTCATCTGCAGTTGGCTTTTAACATTGGGTTAGAGAAGTTAAAAAATAACTATAGAAAAATCCTAAGTTATTTGTTCATGGGGTGCCTGGAAATTTTTATTACTGTGACAAAAGAATTTGTTATATTTCGCAATCAACGAACTCCAAGCTTGGTCTTATAAGTTACAGGATTGCAGTATTGGAAAAATTCATAGCCCTACCAAATCTCTTGTGTGAGTATAAGGCTTTTTTCTTAAAGAAAGAGCAGGGCCTAAAGAAAAGGAATGGGGTCATATGGGAGGTTTCAGCTGTCTCAGAGATCCCAAATCCCCAAATCTTTCTGAGTCTCTACTGTCAGGTGAAACTACTACTCCTTTCCTGTTAAATGAGGGTGTTCCTGCCTTATTTGAAAATCCTGTAATGACCTTGCCTGAGATGTCTCAAGGAAAACCTGTTCTGCTCATCTCTCACCTGTTTCTCCTCTGATTATCTCTAAGCCTACAACTGGAGTCACATCCACCATGACTCAGAAAGGCAAAATAAAAAGTCAAATTCAAGAAGAGAAAGCTAATGCATCCAAAGAATTGCAAGATTTTGCTATATTGGTTCAGCAAAAATAAAAATGGACTTGAAAATGGATTGTGAAGATACTAAACTAAAAAAGGAGAAACTATTTTAGATCAGGCTGAATTTATCTATATGGATGCATGTACCAGTGAATTTGGGTCCAAAGCACAGGCTCAATCAGTTGGGAGTAGTTTTCCTTCTAGACTTCCCACAAAAGACAGATAGATAGATAAGGGAAATATGCCTACCTTTTGGGGAATATTGAATACTGCTCTCAACTGATTGCTAATCCTTGGTAAATAGAAATCTATGGTCCACAAATTAAAGTAGGTACTTATGGGATTCATGCAAATAGTAGAGTTTTCACCTGACTTTGCCTCACAGTGGGCCCACTGCTACTCTGACCCCAATCTGTAAAAAAATTCCTAGTTCCTCAATGTAAAGTTGAAATAGATATACTGAGCATCTCCACTTTTGAATAATGGTAGGAAGGATCAAAAGGCCTCGTCACACAATTCCCACCTCCCGTTTCTCTTTGCAGCCCATTCTCCACACAACGGGCAGAGTTATCCTCTTAAAAGGCAAGTCAACCTTATGGGAACCACAAGGAAAACAGATAAAAAATAAATCCAGATAGAAATGAGAAATATGCTATAACACAAGAAAGCAAATAAATATGAAAGTAGGTATTAATGGAAGTCAGGAACAAAAAAGGTATAAGACTTACAAAGGATAAATAGCAAAATGGCAGAAGAAAGGCCTCTATTATCAGTAGTGACTTTAAATGTAAATGAATTTGGGAAACAGATGTGGCTCAAGCGATTGGGCTTCCATATACCATATAGGAGGTCCAGGGTTCACCTCCCAGGGCCTGCTGGTGAAGGGCAAGCTGGCCCATGCAGAAATCTGGCACAGAGGAGAATCAATAAAGACGCAGCAGACCAAGGAGCTGAGGTGGCGCAAGAGATTGAGTGCCTCTCTCTCACTCCGGAAGGTCCCAGGTTCAGTTCCCAGTGTCACCTAAAGAGAAGACAAGCAACAGAGAATGCAGACAGCGAGGGCAAAGCAATGGGGGGTTGGGAAGGGGAGAAATAAATAAATAAATCTTTTTAAAAATTGTAAATGGATTAAACTCTTCAGTCACAAGGCAAAGATTGGCAGAATGGATTAAAAAAAAAAGAAAAAAAATCATGACCCAAATATATGCTGTCTGCAGGTAACTCACTTTAAAGTCAAAGATGCAAGGAGGTTTTGGGGAAATGATGGAAAACAATATACCATGCAAGTAATAACCAAAAGACAGCTGGGGTGGCTATACTAATTATTAGATAAAATAGACTTCAAGTCAAAAACAGTTACAAGGGACAAAGATGGTCATTACATACAGATGAAGGGAACAATTCATTGGGAAGATGAAACAATTCTAAATTTATATTCACCTAACAGCAGAGCCTCCAAAATATATGGCAGAAATACTGACAGATCTGAAGATAGAATTTTGACAGCTCTACCTTAATAATAGGAGACTTTAACACTCCACTCTCAATAATGGATAGAACATCTAGACAGAAGATCAATAATGAAGTACAGGATTTGAATGATGCACTAAACCAACTAAATCTAACAAAACTATATAGAACATTGCCTCCATCGCTTCTCGGCCTTTTGGCTAAGATCAAATGTAGAACATTGCCTCCAACAAAAACAGAACACACATTCTTCTTGAGTGCACATGGATCATTTTCCAGGATAGACCATATGTTAGGTCACAAAACAAATCTCAAGAAATTAAAAAATATTGAAATCATACCATGCATGTTTTCCAACCTCAATGGAATGAAGCTAGAAATCAATAACAGAGTGAGAAAGGGAAAATTCACAAATATGTGGATATTAAAGAACATATTCTTAAACAACCAATGGGGTAAAGGGGAAATCAGAAGTGAAATTAGGAAATATCTTGAGGTGAACAAAGATGAAAATACAACATACCAAAACTTATGGGATGCATGGAAGGCAGTCCTGAGAGGGAAATTTATAGCTCTAAATGCTTACATTAAAAAAGAAGAAAGACTTCAAATCAGAGACCTAATCCCAACACTGGATGAACTAGGGGAAAAAAAAAAAAGAGCAAACTAAACCAAAAGCAAGCAGAAGGAAGGAAATAACAAAGATTAGAGAAGAGATAAATGAAATAGAAAACAGAAAAAACAATAGAGAGAATCAACAAAACCAAAAATTGGTTCTTTGGAAAGATCAATAAAATCAACAAAACTATAGCTAGACTGACAAAGAAAAAAAGAGAGATGATACAAACAACAAAAATCAGAAATTAAAAGGAAGATTTTACTACCAACCCCACTGAAATAAAAAGGACTATATGATCTTAGAGGGAAAGCCTTTAGTCTTTCTCTATTAAATAGGATGTTAGCTGTGAGCTTTTCTTACATGTCCTTTATCATGCTGAGGAAGTTTCCTTCTTTTCCTAATGTTCTAAGTGTTTTTATCAAGAAAGGTGTTGTATCTTGTCAAATGCCTTTTCTGCATCCATTGAGATTATTATGTTTTCTTTTCCTTCTTTCTGTTAATGTGGTGTGTTATATTAATTGATTTTCCTATGTTGAGCCAACCTCGTATATCAGGGATAAATCCCACTTGATCATGGTGGGAAGGCTTTCCCACTAAGACCAGAAACAAGACAAAACTGTCACCACCGTTATTTAACATTGTACTGGAAGTTCTTGCCAGAGATATTAAGCAAGAAAAAGAAATAAAAGTAATCCAAATTGGAGAGGAAGAAGTAAAACTTTCCCTATTTGCAGATGATACGATCCTATATACTGAAAATCCTGAAAAAAATACAACAAAGCTCCTAGAGCTGTATAAGATCTACATTCAAAAAGCAATAGTGTTTCTATACACAAGCAATGAACACTTGGAAGAAGAAATCAAGAAAAAATTCCATTCACAAGAGGAACTCAAAGTATCAAATCTAGGAATAAATTTAACCAAGGAGGTAAAGAACTTGTACATAGAAAATTATAAAACACTACTAAAAGAAATTTAAGACCTAAGTAAATAGAAGGATATTCCATATTCATGGATTGGAAGACTAGTTATCATTAAGATATCAATACTACCCCAAAACAATTTATAGATTCAGTGCAATCCCAATCAAAATTCTAACAACCTTCTTTGCAAAAATGGAAAATTCAATCATCATATTTATATGTAAGGGTATTGGACCCTGAATAGCTAAAGCCATTTTGAAAAAGAAGAGTGAAGTTGGAATCACATTTCTCAATCTTAAAACGTATTACAAAGTTACAGTGATAAAAAAAAAAGCATGGTGCTGGCATAATGACAGACATATAGACCAATGAAAAAGTATTTAGAGCTTAGAAATGGACTCTTACATTTATGGCCAACTGATTTTTGACAAGACAGCAGGTACTACTCAATTGGGAAAGAATAGTCTCTTGAAAAAGTGGTGCTGGGAAAACTGGATCTTCATTTGCAAAAAAAGGAGGAGGACCCCTTCATCATACCATACAGAAAAATCAACTCAAAATGAATAAAAAACTTAAATATAATAGATCAAACTCCTAGAAGAAAACTTAAGGAAGCATATTCAGGACCTTGTATTAGGCAATGGTTTCTTAGACTTTATACTCAAAGCACAAGCGACAAAGAAAAAAATAGATAAATGAGACCTCATCAAAATCAAAATCCAAATAAAAAACTTTTATTCCATAAAGGACTTTATCATGAAAGTAAAAAGACAACCTACACAATAGGAGAAAATATTTGAAACCCCATATCTCCATATCCAATAAAGGATTAATATCTAGTATATATAAAGAAATCCTTCAACTTAAGAACAAAAGAACAGCACAATTAAAAAATGGGCAAAAGACTTGGACAGACACCTCTCCACAGAAAATATGTAAATGGCCAGAAAGTATATGAAGTGGTACTCAACATTATTAATCATGAGGGAAATGTAAATCCAAACCACAATAAAATACCATTTCACACCCATCAGAATGGCTGCTATTGAAAAACCAGAAAATAACAAATGTTGGAGAGGGTGTGGAGAAATAGGAACACTCATTCATTGCTCATGGGAATGTAAAAATGCTGCAGCCACTGTGGAAGACAGTTTGGCATTTCCTCAGAAATCTAATTATTGAACTACCATATGCCCAAGCAATCATGCTACTAGGTATATATCCAAAATAATTGAGAGCAGGGACTCAAACAGATATTTGCACACTGATGTTCATAGCAACATTATTCACAATTGCCAGAAGATGGAAGCAACTCAAATGTCCATCAACTGATGAGTGGATAAATATAATGTCGTATATACAAGCAATGGAATATTCTTCAGCCGTCAAAAAGAATGAAGACGTGATACATGTGACAACATGGATGAAACTTGAAGACATCATGTTCGATTTAAAAAGCAAAACAAAAACAACAAAACAAAACAAAACAAAAAATAAAAAAATAAAAAGCCAGACACAAAGCACAAACATTGTTTGATCTCACTGATTGGGAACAATTAGAATAAGCAAAATCATAGAGTCAGAATCTAGAATACAGGTTATCAGGGATGAGGTGGGGATAGGTAATGGGAAGTCAAGGCTTAAAACATACAGGGTTCCTGTTTGGAGTGATGGAAATGTTTTGGCGGTGGATGGTGGTGATGGTGGTACAGCGTTGTGAATACAATTAACAGCACTGATATATATATCTGAATATGATTAAAAGGGTAAATGTTAGACTATATATGGCAACAGAATTAAAATTTTAAAAATCCATGGAACTACACTACACAAATAGTGAACTCTAAGTTAAACCATGGAATTTAATTAATAATACATTTATAAAAGTGTGCTATCATCAATTGTAACAAATGCAAGGTATTATTGATGGGGTAGTATATGAGAATCCAACTTCTCTAATAAAGAAAAAAATTAAAATAAAAAGCAATCCTTTCTACCTTGAAGTCATGAATATGTTCTACCTTATCTTCTGAAAGATTTATCATTTTTCCTTTTGCATTTAAGTTATAACAATTATTTTCAGCACTTATTAGCTTCTTCAAAAGATGGATTTGGAGATTGTCAAAATGAGTTTTTTTTCTTCCAAGAAGGCTTCATGCCTTCTTGGGTATGAAGCCTCACCATATAAGCTAGGCTATGCCAGACGTAGGTGTTTGTTTGTTTGTTTTTTCACCACATCTCTGTATCAGAGGTACACTCTTCTAGAGAATTGTTATTCTTCCCTAGTCTAGCACTCTTATCAGTTTGGCACCTGTGTAGGTAAAGATATAATTCTTTCTCCTGGAAGAAAACCTGGGAATATCCATCGACATGGAATAAGAATATTGCACAGAGTGAATCCTATACTAGGACTGAGAGAAATAGAGTCACAGTACATTATAAGACCATTCTGAATATGCGTATATTTGCAGAGGTTTTACACTGCCAGAATGAGGCAGTTTTAAAACTTCGAAATAAACATCACTAACCAATATGCTACAGATGAGAAAAGGTGAAAATATATATGACCTAATGAATGGAATAATTTTATTCCTTATGGGTTACCAAAATATATATTTATAAGGATATACATACATACACACACAAATACATGCAAACATTCATACAGCTCAGATTTTCAAGGGTGTGTCAAAATTCCAACAGCTCTGATTCTAGGATAATTAACTGGTACATATATATCCTGTGACCTTACTGTGATTTTTTAATAACGTGGTAATATACATATATATAACACACAATTTCCCATTTAAACCATTATTTTAAGTGTACAATTCAGGGGTATTAATTGCATTCACGATGTTGTGCTGCCATTGCCACCATCCATTGCCAAGGCTTTTTATCACTCCAAACAGAAACTCTGAAAAATAAGAAAAAAGGTAAGTCAAATGATGTTTCTCCTCTGCTCAAAACCCTCCAATGGCTTACCATTTCAGTTATAGTAAAAGCCAAAGTCCCAGAAGGCCCAGAATAATCAGTGTTTCTGTTACCTTTCTGGTGTCTTTATTACTACTTCCCCACTTCACTCGCTGCACTACAGCTGTGCTGGCCTCCTGACTATTCCTTGGATACACCAGTCATGACATCTACTGTTTACCCAGATATCTGCATGACTTCCTCTCCTCCAACTCTGTGAATGGCAGTCAACTTCTACCTTCTGAATGAGATTTTCTCTAGACATCCCACTTAACATCCTTATCAACATCCTTATCAACTCTGTCCCCAACCAGTTATTCCTCTCCTTTAAAATCCTTCGATATATATATATACATATTTTTCCATATTATATTTTATTTATTTATTTTGATTTTTTGTCTGTCTCCTCCACTAGTTATAAACTCCATGTAGTTGAGAGAATTTTTTAACTTATTTTTGTTTGTTTCAATTTTATTGTGTTGTGATCAGATATTTGTTCCATGTTGTTTCTATATTTTAGACTTTATTAAAATTTTATGGCCTAACATATGGTTAATATTTGTAAATGCCTAAAGGAATTTTTGAAAAGTAGTTTTTGTTTTGAGGATATAGAATTCATTATCTATAAATTACACAACAATTTTGCTTAGGGCTTTTACACCTTAACTTAAGCTTCTACTTAATCAATCATGTGCTGAGCTAGTGGTGATGTTTATCTGTGTCTGTGTATTTTTTGCAGCTTTGGCTTTTTGAATTTTGAAGCTATTACTCTATTCATAAATATATTTATTAACGATTACATCCTTTATAATTTTTAAGTGTCTGTTTTTTTTTCTTTAATATTTTTTGCTTGGACTTCACTATTGTCTCAAACTGTATAAATCTGTTTTTTCCCATATCATCAGTATTTCTATGCCCTTCCTTTTACTTTCAACCTTTCTAAGGTCATTTTATTTTAGATGTCTCTTGCATGCAGACTTTGGTTGACTGTTGTTTTACATACCATCTAATAAATCAATGCATTCCATTTCACTTATGATATGACAAATATGTTGTGAATTAGTTCTGATCTCATACTGTTTTTTTCCCCCTGTTTTTAGTATTTCCTTTGTTTTCCATGATTTCCTAAGAAAAGAATACTTTAGAGCAAAATTTAAAGATGCATAAAATATTGAAAAAATTTTCATCCTAATCAATTCACCACAGTGATGTATAATCTTCCTTGCTTTCTAGCTTTGTTTTTGATTTAGCATTTTGGACAATTTTTTGTCTGATTACAATATATCAAATATAAGACATTATTTTGCTGTGTGAATGCTCCCAACTAAATCTCTTGCATCAGGAAGATACTGTTTTCTTTTTCTCTCCCATTCACAAAGCGTTCTATATTAAAAGGATGTAGTACAACCCAGGAGAAAATGAATTCATGATGACCTATGTGTGTCCAAATATACGTTTTAGAGTTATCTTTCCCAGTTAAAAAAATAAAAAGACAAGAGAGAGAGTGAGGTCTTTGTTCAAATGGATACTCCCTCTCATTCCTTTATAACTCAGAGCTGCAAAGTCAAGTTTCATTGAAATATTTAAGAAAATCTTTTAAACCCTCAAACAATCTTACCACTGACATATACTTACTTCTGTTAGGAAATATGCTTATCTTTTTCTCCTATCTTTTCTTCCCAGTCTACATTATAAACACAAGCTCATACAAAACTTGATTTTTAAGACTGTGCAACTATACATTGCTTTCTCCATAGAAAACAACAGTATTATCCATCTTCATTGTACACTCTTAAAGATAACTATGTCAATAAATGGAATTTGATGATGATAAATATTGGATAAATGGTGCTTTACCATGGACATGTCCTTCTTATGGAAAAATTTACTAGCAATTATATGTATATTTTCAACTGAATAAATATATTTTGAATAGTAACTTACTATTTCTAGATCAGGATCATTAATTTACATGATTCATCAACAGGAAAATGGAATTTCCGTGTATCTTCAAACTTGACTTTTAGCCCAGAATTAGGCAAATACACACCTTCTCTTTTAGTTAATTTCATTTGCAGCTGAATTAGTCACAGCTTCCTTTTTGTTTCTTACAATCTGAAAAAAATAACATTAGCTATTAACCTTTTAATTTCCATTTTCTCAAAACTTTGGATTAATTTATATTTTATTATCAAATCCTACATCTTTAAAAGTGATTAAACCTTAGACAAGTGACAATTAAGAAGATAACTTTTAACATTTTTTAAATGTGTGCAGTAAAAAAAATGCAAGTTTTCAAGGCCCATCTTTGCAATTGTTTTATATGAATTAAAATATAACATAATTTTGAAAGGTTGCTTTTGAGTCATTGAAATATTGAACTGGCTCCAAAGACTGACTCTTATGCAATGTTGTTAATTAAATATGGTTTATTTCTTTTAATGTCATGGACATATTACAGATATATTTTGATTATAATTTTTCTTAAAACTTTTTATAGTGCAGGGCCTTGAAAATAGACTGTATTAAAAAAACTTTTTATGATGTAAATGATTAATAGTATGCACTTAGAAGTCAGCATGAGATCATGTGCCTTCTCCATCACTCACTGGCTGTTCCTTAACTTCTCATTGTCTTAGTTTCCTCATCTGTGAAATGGGAACAGTAACAGTTCCTAATTTATGGAGAAGTTGTAAGGAATAAAAGAGCAGATATATGGAAAGTTCTTTGATGAGGGCCTGACATTTGTAAGCACTGTAATAATGTTAGCTATTTTCCCCCAATATATAATGTAGTGGTTAAAATCATGGGCACTGGAGTTGGGCAGACCTTGGCACTCATCCTTGTTCTGCTGCGTACTGTCAGTGTGACACTGGGAAGTTATTTATTCCCTTTCTCATCTAAGCTTCTATCTTCCCCATCTGTAAACTGAAGGTAATACCACATACTGCCTACCTTGCATGTGGTAGAGCATAATAGATGAAAGGCTTAGCATAACACCTGCCACATGGTAAGCAGTTAATGGTACAACAAAAATCCCAAATGTGTTTTAGCAAGTGTGTTAGTCAGCCAAAGGGGTGCTGATGCAAAATACCAGAAATAGGTTGGTTTTTATAAAGGGTATTTATTTGGGGTAGAAGCTTACAGTTACTAGACCATAAAGCGTAAGTTTCTTCCCTCACCAAAGTCTTTTGCCATGTGTTGGAGCAAGATGGCTGCCGATGTCTGCCTAGAGTTCAGGCTTCTTTGGTTCCTCTCTTCCTGGGGCTCCATTTCTCTCCGGGCTCAGCTGCTGTGCTCTTTCTCCACAAGGCCAGCTGTAGACTATCAGGTAAATGGCTCGTCTCTTTTCCTGGGGCCTTCTCTCCTTCCTTAGGTCCAAGCTCTTCTGTGTGCTTACTTCCCGGGGCTCCAGCTCAAAAACTCAGCATCAAAAACTCCAACTCTGTCCTTTGCCATGACTTTTATCTGTGAGTCCCCACACACCAAGGGGCGAGGACTTAACCCTTATTGACATGGCCCAATCAAAGCCCTAATCATAATTTAATCATGCCCAGAGGAACAGACCAGTTTAGAAACATAATCCAATATCTATTTTTGGAATTCATAACTATATGAAACTCCCACAGCAGATCTTCTCAGTATTTCTGATAGAAATCAAATGGCCAGTTTTAAGGTGAAGAGAAGTAAGAAAATAAACAAAAGGTAAAGTAGTTTATACTCAATGGAAATTTTAGGTGTCCAAAGAATATTCTTCTTGAAGTGCCAATCTGTGGAGATAGGCATAAAAATCACTTTGACTTACAGTTATATGTTGTTCAGTTCAATTCAGTGGCCCGGTGCTCATGTCATACCTTCCTTTCCCCAAATGTTTCTAAACGTCCTCAGTTATGCACATACTAATTTCATACTAGTTGTCATGCTCAGGGCTGGACTCACACACTAATAGCAAAGGTCTTCGTGGGAAGGCTGTCCTTCTAAAATTAATTTCTCCACAAACAAGCCAACATTAATTAAATTAATGCCTATTCCTTGGGAGTTTTCAGAAATCAGTGTGTTTTGTGACTTGGTTCAATCATTATCTCAACAGCTAGGTGATGTTTGGGGCATTATAGGTTAAATTTTAATGAAGTGTATTTCACAAGTTTATTTTCTGGGGTGTTCAATCTGTTTAGCAGGCACTGGGAAACTCGATAATTTTCTTTAAATTTAAAATACAAAAAGAAACTATTACTTTTATAAATACGTATATTTTGAAAACACAGTACGAATAAAAATAATAAGCCCCACATTTAGGATTGTTGTAAGTTGTTGTTAATAATTTACAGACCAAGAAATCATATTTTTAAGATATCTCATTTTTATAATATATATAATATATATTTTTATAATAGCTAAAAATAACCTCTTGGAATAAAATTCCAAATTCAGGACTTGAGGTCAGTACAAATAGGAACATAATTCACCAAAATCATATTAAATTAAAATTCTAACTGAAAATGTGAGAAGGAGTGATTTATATTCAAATTTATACTATATATATATACCTAGGAAAGGTTTTCTAGTTATGACTAATTCAGAGCTTTAGATTTCTTTTCTCTCCGTAAATTGTGCCACTAGTCTCTCTACTTTATTCCCACTCTCCTTTCAGTGCCAATATCAAAGCACAACCTTTTCCATGGGATGTGGTTAGGCATTTCTTTCCCAAAGTTCTTGCTACTAATTTAATTCTGACCCTGTGCCACAGATCTGAGTCACTGTTATAGAAACAGTTTTGCTTCAAATGTTGAATGTTCATGATTAACTGTCATTGTTCTGCTTGCCTTTTTAGTATCTGCGTAATGATTGCATTATGCATTATTTATCTATTGCTTCACAGCAAATTAAAACTTAGTGGCTTAAAACACCAATAAACATTTATTATCTCTCACAGTCACTGTGGAAAGGGAATAGGGAGCTGCTTGGCTAGGCAGAAATTCTGGCTCAGGATTTCTCACGTGGTTACAGTTAAGACGTCAGCCAGAGCTACAGTCATCTGAAGGCTTGACTGGAGCTTGAGGATCTGCTTCCAAGATGGTTTTTTCATATTGATGGTTAATTGGCACTAGGAGCTGGCAGCTAACCTCTACACATGGACTTTTCCATAGGGCTGCTTGAGTGTGCTCACTACATGGTGGGTGGCTTCTCCCAGTGCAAGCAATCCAAGAGAGCAAGTCAGAAGCCACAGGACCCCTTATGACCTAGAATTAGTAGTCAAACATCCTCAACTCCACCATTCTCTATTTTTTTCACACTGAGCAGACCAGATTCAATGTAGGAGGAGAATATACAAGGGGGTGAAAGCCAAGAAGTGAAGTTCATTGGGAACTATCTTGAAGGCTGCCCACCACATAGTGTAAGACTATTTTCTGTTCCCCAACCCTGGAAACTGGTTAATGTCTCCTGATCTCGGCTTTTCTATTTCATGACTGCTCTATCTGGACCTGTCACTGTCTTGTAGGCCTTAGAGGTTTATTGTAAATCTGGGTTCCAGCTACCCCTACACTTCACCATTCAGCTATACTAAGGATCTAAGAAATGCTAGTTGTACTTGAAGTTTATTTCTTAATTAAATCATCCAGGATTTTGACTCCCAGTGAATCACTGGCTGGTGAACTTAGAGTACCCTTTGGCTTTTTAAAGATTAATAACATTACACAAGTCAGTGTAATCCTTTTCATAGTCAGCTGTAGTTTTATACAATTCACTTTTTTTGGTTAAAAATATGTATGGAAATAGGAAAAGCAATGTTAAATTTCAATGTTAATTGAAATTTACTTTGTCTAATTAACCATAGTGATGGATTTTTTTTTTTTCCAAGCTGCAGTTTTGTACTTCTTTTTTCAACTATCATTTATTTGGGATTTAAACTGTGACTCTCTGCACAAGGTTTATTCTACAAAATGACTTAAATGGAGAATATTACTTACATTTATTAAAAGTAAGATTTTTCAATACTTTTAGTGATTCAAGTATGAGTTTTCCTTCATTAGCAATTTTACCTAACAGTGGAATGATTAGTGGCACAGTTTAAAGACTGACTAAACAGTAACCAAAGAACTAAAAATTTTCTAAATGTATATTTTGAATAAATGTACAACTGCAGTAAATTCAATGCTCTTTTCTTGGAATTAATTTTATTTACTGTAATTTCAAATAAAATCTATCAATATACACCAAAGTATAGCAAAAGAGCCTTTCTAATAAATAGGTGCCTGCTTTAGAGTTGGACTCTAGAAGATACTATTAAACTGTAGATCAGTGACTCAGTGAAATTCATAGGCAATATCATTTCTGATTAAAAATTCCTGAAACAGCTCTTTGGGCAAGCTATATGAGTTAATTTCTGGCAATTTCTAGTAAAGTACTCTTGAAGATCAAAAACTTAAAAATTGAAAATGCAGGGAAAGGGGTATTGAAATAGTTTTTCCTTCTCTTCCTCTTGTCCTAAGCTTTTCAGTCGACATCCTGCTTGACTTTTACCAATTTGTCCTTTAGAGTTAGGAAAGTAAAAACAAGGAAATATCCTATGAAAAAGTGGAAGATAAGGGAAATAAAGAAGAGAATAGGCCCATTTGGAGCAATTAGAACCTGCTTAGAAGTAGGAAAGTAATATTCAGTTGCCAAGATCTCCCTCGATGTTTTATATCATGTCTTGCTAAATTATGTTTGATGTAATGTGGGTTAAACTTTTTTAGATGTCAGAATGACTCAAAGGACAGACGTTTATTGAAAGCATGCATGGAGAAGTTAGGAAATGAAGAAAACTACATACATAGCATAAATAATTTCCCATTAAAAATTCTTGAAACAGTTTACAGCCAGACCTCATGGAACCAGAATGGTAACTCTGCTGTTTATTATTCACTCATTCATTCAGACAAAATTTACTGGCCTCAAATTGATGTCAGGCACTGTTCTAGGCACTGGACAGAAGAATGAACAAAACAATATCCTCACCCTTATATAGTATACTTTCTAATGAGGGAGAAAAACCATAAACAAGTATGTTAAAAATATAATAACATGAGATTGTGCTGGGTGAGGTTAGCAATGATTGGGTGAGCAGGCGTTGCTACTTTAATTTTGGGTAGTCAGGGAAGATGTCACAGTGAAGGTGAAGATGGTATAAAGATTGGAAAGAGTTAAAGATGTGACCCAGGCAGATACTTGGGGGAAGGAAATTCTAAGGAGAGGAAACAGAGTAAAGAGCTCTGAGGAAGGGACATGCCCGGTGTGTTACAAGAACGGCGAGGAGCTTAGTATGGATGGAAAAGGGTGGGTGAAAGGAGAGCAGAGCAATCAATAAAATGTCCTTGAGCTTTATCAACTAAAGAATGCCAACTAAAAACTGATCAAGAGATGATGAAGATTGACAATCACCATGGGCAACAATCCTGGTAATAATTAATTAAGTCAAGAATTATCAATGACTGCTAAAACACGTGGGTAAAAATGTGATCAAAAATAGAATATTTACATATTTTCAAAGAATTGTCTATCAAAATCCTTATTAATTAAAAGGGAAATATATTAGTTTTGCACTGGAGAAAGATGGAAGACATCACCTGAACACAAGTGATTAATGTTAACAACTACAGAAATGGTCAGACCAATATTATGTGCTTCCTAATATGATGCTCAGGAAGAATACATTAGTTCTATAGTATCTTTGCCAAAATATACAACCTAAATCTAATCATAAGGACACAGCAGACAGATCCAAACTGAAGGGCTTTCTGCAAAATAACTGGCCTATCATCTTCAAAATTTTCAAGGTCCTGAAAGACAAAGAAAGAAGATCTATTCCAGATCAGAGGAGATTAAAGAGGAGACTAAAGTCATGACATCTAAATAGAAAATATAATCCTAGATTGCTTTAACCAAATTTCTTAAAAAGACATTATTGGGAAAATTGGAAAAAAATGAAAAAAGTTCATTAAATGAGATAATAATATTTCATTTCCTGATTTTCACAATTGTACTACAGTGATATAGGAAAAAGTTTTTTTTTTTTTTCTTTAAGAAATACACACTGAAGTATTTGGGACAGAAGGGCATCCTGTCTGTCACTACTCTCAAGTTTTTCAGAAAAAAATAAGGATATATGTGTATATGCATGTGTGTGTGCGTGTACGGTAAAATGTTATCAAATATTAACAATTGGGGAATCTGAGTGAAGTATAAATTTGAAATTATTTTAAAATATGAAGTTACCAAGAAAAAGCTTTGCTGGTCCTGTTTTCATCCAAGGCAGAGGGAGTTTACTGTGAAGCTAAAGAAGCTTTGTGCTTCAGAGCCCCCTCACTTACCCAGGTCTCTTACAAGCTCCTGGAAAGGGCTCTATCGATGCTGTAGGCAAATGTTTTTGTGGTAATATATGCAAAAGAAAGATATTTTTACTGACTTGGTTAAGACTTATGTCTCTTTCCACGTCAACATTCTCCCTGTCACACTTTTCCTTATGTTAAATGGCTTTAGAGTGGCAGTGAGCAATTTTCAGTTGGACATACACTTAGTGTGGATTTAGAGTATATATTTATGTGGTTTCTTCTCACTTGTAAGTATAGTTAAGTTATTTCTAGCCATCCACGGGTAGGGATGGTTTCCAGAAATGGTTTTCTGCCTACTATGCTAACTCACACAGTGCCATGATACAATGTGAAAGGTCATACCCTTATCATCATATGAATGTGTCCTGCAGCAACCAGCACTGGAAATATGCTGGAAGAAAAAAAATGTTTTAAATACATGGAACAAGAAGCTAATATGTAGAGACTCTACTCCCAATCATCTGACATGTAGAATTCTGAGTGAACAATTCTGTTCTCATATGTACCTTCGTAAAAAAAGGTCTCTCTTATCAGGAATATACTTGATAGTGTGATATATAGAATTACAAATGCACAATGTATACTTTTTTCAATATGGAAATTCATAAAAAAATGAATTTATCTGAATTCCTGTGTTTGTAGGGCACCAACCTTTAGTAGTTCTAGATGCAATTATTGTAATTTTGTGTGAAGTCACGCATATGTTTTCCAACATATTAGATTATATTTACTGTATCTGATATGATGTATCATATGAGGAAGCTTGGCTGTTGTAAACTAAACAGGATGCAAATTGCTCATTAAATGAAATGACCAGAATAAATGATAGTTCCATTGACAAAATTCCTACCCATAAATATCAATAAGTCAATGTGTGTAGTACTACAGGAACTTGATTACACAATTATATAGTTCAGTGTGGTGGCAATTTTTAAATATGTGTATGTATTAATTTCATATTAATTTTGTTAATTTCTTTTCAGAATTTTGATCTCCCAAAAATTCAAATTTGGTCATTGGGAAGTATCTTAGTTGAAAAAAATGTAAACTGAAGTAAAGAATAATGGAAGAAGCTTCAGCAGGCCAAAAACTTTATCTCACAGGAAAAATTCTGATGGTATAAATCACAAAGATAAGGAAAAAATTAGGATATCCCAGAAAATATGGAAAATAGAAATGCAACAACATTGAGAAAGAAAGTTATGAGAATTAGTAAATTTTCAAATAGGAAATAAAAAATAGATTTGAGGAATAATGATGGAAAACACAATTTATATGATGACATAAAAGATAAACTGGTAAATGAGTAGCATCAATTTAAAGAGCATTTAAGATTATGAACTGCATTAGAAAACTTGATCTTCATTGAAATTGTATAGCTCATATATGAAATCAGAAGCATGATAAAGTTTCTTTTCTAAAATTTGACAAGAATCATAAACCTATATATGACATTAACAAGAAATAGTTGTGAAGTTGCAGAAGCTTGTCTATACTATTAATAATAATATAAAATTGATCAACCATTCTAGAAAAGAGTGAATTATCTTTCTATTCTTCTATAGAAAATAATATAAAATTGTCATCATGTGAAAATCTAATCAAAGGAGCACATGAAAAGAGTATATCAGAGATTGTTTAGATAGCTAATCAATAAAAAAGAGAAAGCCATCTTTCTGGACTTTGTAATATTTGTTATATTTGTCACCTAAATTGAAATTTGTGATTTCTGTTTCATTCTAAATAAATATTTGCTTTTTACTAGATTTTCCATTTTTGTATTTATATTTTTTTTCTAAAGGTTGCCTCAAAACTGTATAAGATTCAGGATCTACCCAAACTAGTTCAAAAGTATTATAAATAGACTTTGAAATTTGAGTATTGTGTAAATGTTAGCCACTCTGTTTTAACATGAGAAGTTAACTTTATTTTACAGATGAAGGAGTTATTCTCTCAAAAGAGCTCTGAGTTTTAAAAATTAAAATGATGATGGAAAGATGGCAAAGTAGGAAGCTCCCAGAATCACTTCCTCCACCAGAACAACTATTAAATAGAAAAGGAACTGTTTGAATCAACTATTCTGAAACTCTGGAGTCCAGTAGAACACTGTGCAGCATACAGAGAAAAGTGGGAGGAAGAGGCTGATAAATTACAGTAAACACCAGTGAATTGCTTGCTCCATGTGGTGGTTGCCATTGACCATCCTCCACTTTTGCAGCAGGCAGCCATGGAGTCTAACCCCTGGTATAACTTATTAGTGCCAGAGAGTGATATAAAAACCTAGTTCCCCAAGATTGATGTGGAGGAGGATTCATTCTGATCACTGATCATTGATTTTGATTAGCTACTTTATATCTATGGGGCCCTGCCTCTGAGAATGGACATTGTTCCACCCCATTCCAGACAAAGTCAGCAGAAGAGATTTAAAGATGGTATGATTCCTCAGAGCTGTGGAGGACAGTTGAAAGCCTGCATTTGCTGGGCAGGTGCCAAGTAAACAGAGTGCAGTTGTAGGGAACCATGGAGGAAGCTCCTGGTGCCATTCCTGGCTCCTCCCACACCCCTCCTCCGGACAGTTGGGAGCCAGCTGATTCTCCATTTGTTGCTCCCTGGCCTTGTTCTGGCTGGGAAAAACTGAATTGGGAAACTCTTCTCCAGCATAGCCCCTCTCCCAGAATTTGCACTCTATGCAAAAGCAGCTTGAGGCAACAAAAAAGTGTAAGAAACAAGAGAGGCAAGAGGATTGAAGCAAAGGCATATTTGCCATAAATCATACAGTGGAATACCTGGAAGAGGGAAAAGACCTATTTTCTGGGAAGTAGAAGGGGCATTCAAACTCCTGTAAAGAGGGGAACTCCTAAGGCCACTAACAAGTCTAAGCCCAGGAAAGGCACAGCCCCAGAAAAGTCAGGGAGGACACTACACTTTGCATTCACCTTGGGCTGAACTTTCTGATAAGTGTACTAAAATATTAAGGAGAGTACCAGTCAACACAAAGCCAATTTGCAAAGATGGTGAAAGGTGTTTTTGCTTAGGTTTTATTGGTTTTGTTAGCACCTGACATTCAAGAAAGTCTCTGTCATAGCACTGGCTGGATTCAAACTCAAGAAACAGACATGTCAGGGAATAAATCCCAGAGTTAACATTTTAAAATATTAAAATATACAGTGTGCAACAAAAGATTACACAAAAAAGAAACAGGAAATGATGGCCCATAAAAAAGAAGATGATAAAAATCCAGAAAATATCTATGAAGAAGACCAGAGCGTGGACACACTTTAAAAAAAAAAAAAAGATCTTCAGTATGCTCAAGTAGGTAAAGGAAAATACAGAGAAAGAGCTAATCAGGAAAACAATGAAAGAACAATATGAGAATCTCAATAAAGAGATAGAAATTTTAAAGGAACAAAAATGGAAATACTGTTGAAGACCACAATAACTGAAATGAAAATTTTCAAGGAGTGTCTCAATAGCAAATTGGAGCTGGCAGAAGAAAGAATTTGTGAACTCAAAGATTAGACAAATGAAATGAGTCAGGCTGAGGAGCAGAAAGAAAAAAGAAGTATAAAAAGTGAAAATATCCTAAAAGACCTGTGGGAAACAATCAAGAGTACCAATAATCACATTATAGGCATCTGTATTAGTCAGCAAAAGGGGTGCTGATGCAAAATACCAGAAATTGGTTGGTTTTCATAAAGGGTATTTATTTGGGGTAGAAGTTTACAGTTACCAGGCCATAAAGCATAAGTTACTTCCCTCACCAAAGTCTATGGCCATGTGTTGGAGCAAGAAGCCTGCTGACGCCTGCCAGGGTTCAGGCTTCCTGGATTCCTCTCTTCCCTGGGCTTGCCTCTCTCCAGGCTCAGGCTTGCTTCTCTCCACAAGGCCAGCTGTAGACTATTAAGTGACTGGTTTATCTCTTTTCCCGGGACCTTCTCTCCTTCCTCTCAACCAAGGTCCTCTGCATGCTTGCTTTCCTGGGCTCCAGCATTAAAACTCAGCATCAGAACTCCAACATCAAAAACTCCAACTAACTCCTCTGCTTTAGCATGTAGTTTTATCTCTCAGTCTCCACTCACAAAAGGGCAGGGACTCAATGTCCTACTGACTGGCCCAATCAAAGCCCTAATCATAATTCAATCATGCGCAGAGAAACAGACCAGTTTATAAGCATAAACCAATATCTATTTTTGGAATTCATAAATAATGCCAAACTGCTACAGCATCCCAGAAGGAGAAGAAAGAGAGAAAAGGGCAGAAGGAATATTCAAAGAAATAGTGACAGAAAATTTCCTAAACTTAGCAAAAGATGAGAATATGCATATCCAAAAAGCCCAGAGTTCCCCAAACAGGATAAAGTTGAAGAGAAATATGCCCAGAAACGTGGTAATCAACTTGTCAAATGCAAAGGACAAGGAGAGAGTTCTGAAAGATGCAAGAGAAAAGCAGTGTGTTATGAACAAGGGAATTCCAATTATTTTAAGTGTATATTTCTCATAAGACATTATTGAGGCAAGAAGACAGTGGGTTTAAAAACTGAAACAAAGCAATTGCCAACCCCAATTTTATATCTGGCAAGACTTTCTTTAAAAAATGAGGATGAGATGAAGACATTCCAAGATAAACAAAAGCTAAAGGAGTTCATTATTACTAGACCTGCCCTACAAAGGATGCTAAAGGGAGTTCTTCAGACCAAAAGGAAAGGACACTAGACAGTGGTTCAAACTGTTAAAAAGAAATAAAGACCTCTGCTAAAGGTAACCATATAGATAATTATAAATGCCAGTACTATTGTTTTGTTAGGTATTTGACTCCACTTCTTCCTTCTTACAGGTAGTAAAATGCAAATGCATAAAAAGTAATGATAAAACTATGGTTTGGGGCATAAAATGTATACAGATATAATTTGTCACAAGTACAAAAAAGGAGAGGGATGGAGTGATATAGGAACTGTGTATGTGTATGCTACTGAAGTCAAGTGGGTATCAAATCAAATATGACTGTTATATATTTAGGATTAAATGTTTACTTCATGTTTACCACAAGGAAATATATATATTCAGAAAGAAATGAGAAGGCATACAATATGTTGCAATACAAAAAATCAAATAAATATGAAAGTAGGCATTAACAGAAGAATTGAGGGACAAAAAAGTATGACTTACAAAGAATAAATAGAAAAATGGCAGAAGAAAACCCTGCATTATCAATAGTGATTTTACACGTAAATGGATTAAAGTCTTCAGTCAAAAGGCAGAGATTGGCAGAATGGATCAAAAAGCGTTAGTAAAGTATATACTATTAACAAGAGAATCACTGTAAATTCAAAGATGTAAGTAGGTTGAAAGTGAAATGATGGGAAAAATATGTCATGCAAGTAGTAACCAATCTAATATCAGATAGAAGAGATCATAATTCAAAGGTAATTAATACCAACGAATTGAGGAAAAGACTCTCACTACTGAATTAGCATTACATAGAACTGAGAGACTGAAACACACTCTCCACCTACCAAGTGAGCCAGGAATTACTCAGGCTTAATTTTCCTCACCCTTGAATAAGAGACAAACTTTCTTCTCTGTTATTAATACGGTCTTGATGAATTACTTATTAATTTACTTCCATATATTCTATTTTTGCTACATTGGTGAAGTTAAAATAGTTACACAGAACAGATCATTTATATCAAATAACATTTCCAACTCTCTCCTAAAGTCTTATTCTTTAATATTTTATATACAGTATTCTCTTTTCTTAGTTAAAGGATGGTTGCTAAAGAAAGATAAATAAATGTAGGCTTAAAAACTCATGTAATTACAGATAACATTCTTTATACAATTAATTGAGAGAAATTATTTTTAGAAAATTTCATGAATTTGTTCAATGTATATAAGAAATTACTTTGTATCACATACCCTATGTTTTGCTGCAGTTTTTTTGGAAAAAAATCTTCAAATGAAACAACAGATTCACGATATTTTAACTTGATATATATCCATTTGTGATAGATTATGAAAAATTTAAAAGTCACAACTAGATATAAATAATAATTAAATCTACACATTTTCAATATTTTATTTAGAACAGTTAATACATTTATACATTTCTTAAGAACAAGCTCAGAAAAACAGATTAATGCGTGTCTATATATTAGTTTTAAGAATGTCACTATGAGAGGTCATTAAATATTTTTAAGGGTGTTTCAATGGAAAAAACTATAATATGGTATAGGATTAGGTATATTGTGCTCTGTATTTTTATTGATTGAGACCCTGGCTGGCAGAGGATCACACAGTCAACTAGAGAAAGGGGTGAAAAATTCCAGAAATCTGATGAATTTCTGTTCTGGATGGATTTTATCTCTTCTTTTTTAAATGATACTTCTATTTTTCAAACAGATTTATAAAAACAACTGCCTTTTTGGCATATGTATTTTTTTTGTCTTTTAGAAAATAATTGCATTTTATACTGTTTTTTCCTGAAAGATTCAATTTTTATGTCAGTGAAATTGTTGCATATGTTTAATTAAATGCAATTGTTAATTCCTTTATTTTTAAAAATGACACAACTATTTGGTTTAAAAAATATTATTTAAACAAATCAATTAATAAATCTGGAGCTTTCTTGCTGCTTCTGGTAAAACAATAGATTTATTTTCCATGTATATCAAGTAATGAAAACTGAACAAATGCTAACAGCTGCAAAGCCATCCATTCAACTTTCTGCTTATACCATACAAAGCACACATTTTCAAGCAGCAGACATATGGGCCTTATATCATATTTGCATAGAAATTTGTAAATTAAATGTCAAGAAATAGTCTACCATAAACAGTAGTTATATCTTTCAAATATAGGGAAGTCCACAAGAATACATCAGGCTTTGATAAAATTAATATATTCCACTTAACTACAAAGTGCTTTGTAATTACCAGAAAACATTTTTTTTTAATATTGTGGTTGGTGTGGTGGATTGAATGGTGTACCCCAGTTTGGACATGTTCTTGGTCTTGGTCAGCATTCTGGTGGCTATGGATCCATTGTAAATAGGATCTCTTCAAGATGTCACTTCCATTAAAGTGTGACCCAACTGAATCAGGCCAGGCTGTAATCTAGATTGCTGGAGTCCTTAATAAGCACAGTGAAAGTTGGATTGAGGGAGAAGCCAGAAGCTGACGGCCAATGGAACCCGGAATCTGTCCAAGAAAGGAAAAGACACAGCCATGTAGGATTTTCCAGGTTTCTTAAATATGTTTCAGTTTTTGATGTCTCATTTAATTATGCTAAAGTCACAATTATATGGTTTAACTCCTTTTAAATTTGTTAATTACTTTCATCCAGAATCTGGACTATCTTGGTGAATGTTCCACAAGTATTTGAAGAGAATATGTATTTTGTTATTTTTAGGTAGAGTGTTCTATAAATATTAATTAGGTCAAGTTGTTTGATAATGTTGTCCCTGTCTTCTTTATGCTTATTGATGCTGTCTACTTTCATTTATTTCAGATTTTGCTTCATGTATTTTGAAACTCTGCTTGTAGGTGCATGTACATTTAGGGTATTTATGTCTTCTTGGTAAACTGACCCTTTAATAAGTATGTAATGTTTCTCTTTGTATCTGGGAATAATCCTTGACCTGAAATACTTTACCTGAAATTTTAAAAAACAAGGCCACCACTTAAGCTTTCTTTTGTTTATTGTTATCATTTTGCATACTTTTACTTTTATCTTATTTATATCTTTATATTTAAAATGTTTTCGTACAAAAACAGATAGCAGTATCTGTTTTTGTACCCAATCTGTAAGTCTCTGCTTTCAATTTGTATGTTTATACCATTCTATTTAATGCAATCATTGATGTAGTTAGATTATATCTATCATTATATTACCTATTTTTTGTTTGGCCCCTCTGATTTAGTGCTTCTCTTCCACTTTTCCTGCCTTCTGCTGGTTTATTTTAATATTGTTTAGTGTTTCATTTTAATTAATAGATTGGATTTTTGGACATATCTATTTGCATTTTTTAGTGGTTGCTTTAGGAATTACAATATACATATAGACCTTTCTCAGTATAATTAGGGTCAATATTGTCCCACTTCAAATAAAATGTAGAAGCTTTGCAACCAAATAGGTCTTTTTATACCAATCCATGACTTTTATGTTGCAGTTGTCATATGTATTACACCTATATTCATTGAAAATCGACACATTGAAAACCCCTCAAACAATGTAATAATTTTTGTTTTCAAAAGTCATATATATATATATTAAAGAGTTTAAAAGGAAAAACATCTTTTCTATCAACCCTAATTTACCATATCTGTTGCTTTATTCTTGAATATTCATATTTTTCTTGTATCATTTCCCTTCAGCTTTTACAACTTCCTTAGCATTCCTTTTAGAATAGGCCTGCTGGAGGCAATTCCGCTTTTTCTTTCATCTGAAAATTTCTCTATTTTGCCTTCATTCCTGAAGGATATTTTCCCTGGAAATAGAATTGTGGGCTGGCAGTTCGTTTCTTTCAGAAATGTAGCAATGTTGTTCCTCTGTTTTCTGGCCTCTATGGTTTCTGTTCAGAAATCTGTATAAATATGAATTATTGTTCCTCTATATGTCACGTGTTGTTTTTCAATAGCTGTCTTCAAGACTTTTCCCCTTATATTTGCTTTCAGTAGCAATTTGATTATATTGTATCCAGACATGGTTTTCTTTGATTTTATCCTGACTGAAATTTGTTGAACTTCTTTTTTTTTTTTTTTACTGGGAGGTCCTGGGTATTGAACCCAGGTTCCTCCATATGGGAGACAGACGCCCAACCATTTGAGCCACATCCGTCCCCCTGTTGAACTTCTTGAGCCTGTAAATGTATGTCTATTATTGATTTCAAGGAGTTTTTGGTTATTATTTCTTAATGTTTTTTGTATCAATCTCTTGTCTATTTCTTCAATGGCACAAATATTAGATATTTTAATATTGTCTCACTGGAGTCTGAGACTCTGGTTTTTTTTTTTTTTTAAATTGAAAAATTTCTACTGACTTCGGTTCAAACTTTCCTCTGTCACCTCTATTCTTCTATTGAGCAATTCAGTGAATTTTTTTCTTTCACATATTATATTTTTCATTTCTAAATTTTCCATTTGAGTCTTCTTTATGGTTTCTGTTTCTCTGCTGAGAAATTTTATCTTTTCATTCATGTAAAGTATGTTTCAAAAACATAACATTTGGAACATACTTAAAATAGCTGCTTTAAAATTTTATTTGATAATTCCAACATCTAGGTTATATATGATCTGCCTTCTGTTGATTTTCTTCTCTATTGAGAATGTATATTGAATAATTTGAGCTATAACCTGGGCATTTTCAATATTGCATTGGGTAGACTTTGTATCTGACTATAATCCTATGATTCATCTTGATATTTTGTTTTATTTTGTTTGAGCAGCCATTCAACCCAGTTAGGTTCAGATTGGGAGTACTGTTTTACCTTCTATGGACTGTGGCTTAATTATTCTTTAAGTTCTAAAAGTCTTTGCTATGCACAGCCCAGGGGTAAGATTTAGACTTCTGTGGAAAAATATACAGAATTAGACAATCCTTTTCTGTGGTTCTTTCCTCTCCAGGGATTCCCTTACACCCTCTGTCCCTTTGGGGCCTCTTTTTTATTTTTCCTGGCCATTTGTATATAAAGATAGCCTTTCTATTGGTCATTTAGCCTCCCATGCTACTTCTCTGCCACACAATTCCAAAAATGATCCCACCCTTGGGGAAAATAGCAAGAGGAAAGGAAGAGATGGGGAGGGACTCACCACCCACTCAGTGTGCATTGCTTCTGCAATTTTTGGCTCTCCTTCACAATCTGCCCACTCCTGATTACTTTTCAGAGTCCTCAGAACCAGAGCCAGAATCAACAGGATAGATATAGGTGGTATTAAGAATATATGAGTATATATATATATATATATATATATATATATATATATATATATATATGGTAGTAGATTTATTTTAAAGTATAGGCTCATGCAATTGTGAGAGCTTGCAAGCTGAAATTCATATGGCAGGCCGACCAGAAATTCAGGCAGAAGTTAACACGGCAGACTTGAGACAGAATTTTTTCTTCTGGGGGAAATCTCAATTTTTGTTCTTAAGCCTTTCAACTGATTGGGTGAAGCCCAACCACATAATCAAGAGTATTCTCCTTTACTTAAAGTCAACTGATTGTAGAAATAAACCACATCTACAAAATAACTTCTCAGCAACACCTAGATTAGTGCTTGATTAAATAACTGGGTGCTATAGCCTGGCAAACTTGACATATAAAACACACCATCACAGATAGTTAATTTCTTGTATTTTGTCCAGAGGTTTTAGCTCTCACCATGGTAGTTGGCTGTAGTGGAGTTTTGCTTTCTTATCATAGCACCAGCAAAACTCTAGAAAGCATTTATAAATGAAGTTTTAGTTTCTTTTTACTGTATTCTTAAAGCTTCCATTTACAGTAGAGATGCACTCCTAGAAGTGAGGATGGGATAACAATTCACTCAAATCAAAGCATTGCACATTCAAGTGGCTGCCTGGGAAAAGGGAGTGCTGGCAGTAGGATATCTACTGCAGTGCCCAGGACCATGAGGAAAAAAGGAGGAATTCCTCAGACCACATGTGCATGCCAAATGTGGCAAAATGTTAAAATTGGTGGATCTGGGTATTTGGGAGGATAGGGATATGTTGGAGTTCTCTGTATGGAGCTTGTATTATTTTTGTAACTGTCCTGTAAGTTTGAAAATATTTCCAAATAAAAAAGTTAAAAAAAAAAAAAAAAAAAAAAAGAGAGAATTTGTAGCTTGAAAGGTAGAACTCTGGAATTTTCACAGAATGTAGCCCAAAGAGACATTGTTGTGATTATCTATTACTGATAACAAATTAACCCCAAATCTAACAGCTTACAACAGTAAGCATTTAACATCTCATACCATTTTCAAGGGTCAGGAATCTGGGAGAAGCTAGGCTGGGTGGTTCTGGCTCAGGTTTAATGGCTAATATGTTTCTAGACTTGAAGAAAGATACGTAGTAAAACCACTTTATATTACAGTTTAGTATTATCTAGTATAGTCAAAGATATACCTACCAGGAATTTCGAGTCATGATATGTCTCTTATATGTATATAAGTGTATATATGTATTACAGTTTTGATAGCACAAAACTTTTGATACTGTTTATAATTGTACCAAAGAAGAATTCACACTAATGCCCAACAGAGAAAATGGATATGAATATATTCATGCCATACAATGGAACACTTCACAGAAATTAAATGAATGAGCTGGAGCTATAAGCAAAATTATTGTAACATATTGAGAAGATTCAGTAAGTTGCCAAAGAATACATTAAGATTCTACCATATAAAATTTCAAAACCAGACAAAATCAAACTATTTTGTTTAGGGATGCATGCCTAGATAGTAAACCCATTTATGGAAGACAAAGACATAATCATCATAAGAGAGGGATTGTAGGGAGATAGGGTTTGATTAATAAATGAAGATGCATGGGGAAATTCTTAAGCCCTGATAACACTCTAGTTCTTGACCTGGGTGGTGGTAACATGAACATTTGCTTTACAATTATTTGTTAACCTGTACATAATTTTTAATGTAGTTTTTATTGTATACTTTTCTTTGTATATATATATTTGTGTTTGTGTATATATATATATATATAAACACATATGTGTGTATATGTATCACAGTAAAAGAAAAATACAATTAAAAGAATGTTGGGAAAGTAATTTAGAAATAAGATAGTTACAAAAGTTTTAAATGTTCTTTGATTTTTAGGTTATGTAATAAATATTTCTTTTGAACATGAAGCTGGTAATTATCATTAAAAGAAAATATTTTCTCCTGTTTCCTACTGAACTAATATTGAGCAGATATTTAAAGAAGGGAAATAAATAATGAACTTAATCTGGTATATCATGTGCTTCAGTTTGACCCTGATTTAGACAAATTGGTCGTTAAAGGGTATAGTTACAGGCAAATTAGCTTTGGGTGAATTAACCTAGAGCAGGGGTTCTTAACCTTTTTTCTGTTCCATAGACCCCTTTGTCAGTCAGATGAAAACCAGGGACCCCTTATCAGAATGTAGTGGCAGATAGTTTTATGACACTCAACATTGGAGGTCAGAGAAAATAAGATAATAAGTTGATATTTTTTCCATTCAAGCTCACGGACCCCCTAAAATCTTGGACCCCTGGTTAAGAACCCCTGACCTAGAGCCATGGGTTCCACAGAGCTGGAAGTAATATTGAGAGCATTTTTTACATAAAATAGTTATTAGGCTGAAATCACTTTGAGGAATTTATTATATAGAAAGGAATAAATAAATCAGTCTGTAAGTGTGTATAAGTATACTTACTGAAACTTACTTTTAATGGTCAAAAACTCTTTTAACAATTTGAATGTCATTAATAGGCTTATGGGTAAATAAATTTTGATAAAGCTATACAATACAACTTTCAAAAGCATGGGTTCTATCTGTATCTATTGACCTGGAGGATTGTATATGATGTAATATTAAGGGGGAAAATCAGATTGCATGTTGATGTATATACTATCACTCTGTTTTTGTAAAACAACAAACAAATCACTGAGGAAGTGTGTGTGTGTGTGTGTGTGTTTGTGTGTGTGTTAGAGAGAGAGAGTGAGAGGACACAGAGAGAGAGAGAGAGGAGAGGGAGAAAAAGAGAGAGAGATGTGAGTATGTATGTGTGTGTATCTTGGTTTGCATGACCATGTAGAAATGCAGGTTATCTCTGCAATTTGGAAAGAAGAGTATTTAAAACATGAGATAGTGGATTCTTGCTTTTTGTGTGAGTTTCTTTTGCTTGGTTCAGATATTACAATAAGCATGAATTACTTTCATAATTTCACAAAAATTGAACTAAATTAAAATTAAAAATTGGTGCCAGTGGAAAATTCAGCTTACTCACCACTCCATCTCTTGCTCTTCTTCCTGCAACAATTTCATGGTCAATCAAGCAAAATTTCTTAGGTAACTACCTGCCTTTGATAATTTAAGGACTCCCTCACCTAGAGGCAATGTATGAACTAGATACCCTCTCAAGTTATTTTTTACACTGAATATGTATTCATATGAACATTTTTCATCCATATGAAATTATATCAAACAATGTGGCACATTTTAACCCCTAATAACTTTCTCCCAAGTATCTCCTTTTGTCTGTAAAATTAGAAAGTGTTTTAGAAAAGAGTTTTGAGTGTATGATAAATATCAAAAGTTTTTGATCTAGAAGATTCCCATAAATACAGCAGAAGCACATATATACAAATTGAGGTAGAAATGCAGATAAGGGGGAAAATAGTGAAACTTATTACCACGTTAAAACAATATTGTTTGCTAATCTGGAAAATCACATTAATAACTCTTTCCTCTTAGTCCTATACCTCCGCTGTCTCAATTTATTACATGTAATACTTCCTTTCTACTTCACAACTTCTGAAATACTCTAAGAAGTCTCCTTCACTCAAAAATTAATGTTGAGGAAAATTTTAGATAAAGTAATGGATGTCTTCCGTTTCCTTTTCTTTTCAGAAAGAATAAGAACAGAAGGCTCTAAAGATAATTTCCCACAGCAGTTTTAATTCATGTGGAATGAAATTTAAATATTCTACAAAGAAAACTAGAGCTCTATTATTTCCTTCCCGATCACACCTGGTGACCACAACTACATGATCAAAAATAAAAATCTTCTGTTCATTTGCACCACATCCTTCTCGAAGCTGAAGCTGAGTTTTGGGAGGCAAGTGTCAGGTCTCTGTGTTTCATAAATACTCCTCTTATATAGTGTCTTCTATACAACCATATTCAATAACCGAAAAAATATGGTATAAAACATCTCCTTGTAAATGTTTTCTGTAAATCATCTAAGTATAATGAACTAATAATTGATGCTTGAGCTCTGAATGGCAAAAAGAAAATAAAAACATCCCCCTCTTCTTCTCCATTCTGATTTCCAGGAAATTTACTGATGCAAATACTCTCCTTCTTGTATGTAGATGAAAGTATTCCATTTATTATGGGCAGAATACAGGATGTGGTCCAGGTATCAGGTGAGAATTGCAGAATGGGGTTTGGTTTATAAGTAACCAATTTAGATGATCTGCTTATATAACTGCAGTCATATGATTTGGTAACTTATAAAACAGCTGTGATGAGGGACCCTAATCAGGTGGTGGTGGTACTGAGAAATGGTTAAGAGCACGGGCTTTGCAGTCAGATTTCTGAGGTACTGGTCTCTCTGCTCCACTTGTTACTAATAAGGGACATGGGCAAAGTGATTTCTCTAAACTCAGCTTCATGATTTTTAAATGCAGTAACTACTTCATAGGATTCTGAAGAAGATGAAATAAAGCATTGCTTGTAAAATGTTTAGCACACATCTGGCACAAAATCAGTGGCCTGTATATGCGAGACATTAATAATATGTTCAGGGTCAATTCCTTGCATTCACTAAAACATGAAAAGTTGTTTTTGTTTGTTTGTTTGTTTTGTTTGAGTTTTTACTATTTATTGTTGCTTCCATTTTCCAGGTTCTGCAGTAGTCTAAGAGAATTCATTTAAGGCTGGAATAAAGAGAAATATAGCTAATTCTCAGACCAATTAGAGCAAAGGAAATTGTGACTCTGAAATAAACATAATGGAAAATATTCTAACTGCTGTGGCTTGGAACTGCCGTGGTTTCTGGGAAGTAGTCAAAGGTCATAACATCAGAGGAAGATTATCCAGAGAGGACTATTCTTGCAGCTTGTAGGGGGCATAAAGAGCAATTCCAGAAGAGTGTAACCAATTTTAAAATTCTTTCTTGAGGCTGGCACTATGAGGAATGAGGGAAAGGTTATAAAGTTACTTTCCCACCTCTGGCCGTAATAGCTGGTGGCTGTGAGCCAGACAGAAGAGGAAGCAGAAGAGATATAAAGGTAAGAAGAAAGCATGAAAAGCGTAAGGAGAAAACTTTAATAACTTTATATTTTTGTGAGTTTATAACAACAGACTTACAATAATGAACAGGATTTTAGGGGAAAAGAGAAGGAAAAGAACCAACATTTATTAATCAATTAATATTGCGCTAGCTGCTCAGCTAGGTGTTTTATTTTCTTTACTCATTTAATCCTTTTATTAATCCTGCAAGAGTGTATCAGTCAGGATAAAGTAGGATATTCTGTAGTAACAAATCTCCTTGGCTTAAAACAGTAAGATTTGCAGGTTCAGGTGATTCTCAAAGGCAGCTGTCCTCTATGTGGTGGCTCAGCTTTGCAACTCAATATCATATCAACACATGTTTCCAAGCTTGTCCCAGAAAAAGGAAGAGACTTCTATAAAGTTTCCCAATGCCAGTTAATGCTTCTTCCATGAAATGATAAGCTACTACCACTCATATTTTTTTGGCCAAATCAAGTTCCATAACCATGTATAACCTCAGTGGGGCAGGGTAAGTATAATTCCCCCATGTACTCCAAAGGATCTTGGCCTGAAATACTTGTGAGCAGCTCTAATACTGTCATCAATGGTATTGCTACTTTAGAGACAAGGAAAATAAGACTCAGAGAGAGATTAATAACTTAAGCAAAATCACACTATTCATATATAATGCATTGGAATGCAAAACTCCAAAGTCCATATTCTTTCTATGGTGTCATGTCATTTCACATAAATTCAGTTTCACATTTATATTAATGTAACACTCAGAATAAATATATTTACCTCTTAAATCAAGGTTGAAGTAAGCAATACAAGTCATTTCATAGCCAGATAAACACAGACAGGGGTTTTTAATTATTGTTAAAAAACACTGATACAATAATTATGTACTTTGGATTAGTTAGTCTTATCTGTTACTGATATTAATGAGATAAAAGAGTCTCAGTTTTGCAGTGCAGGTTGTATTTTTGTATTTGTTTTGTTTGTGTTTTCTAAAGGATTTTAGCATTCATGTGTCCTGAAGGAACCTCTGGTGCACTTTTAGCATAGTAAAACCCATGGCATGCAGTTCAAAGAAAGTGTACCGATTAGGTTAAGAACATTTTCCGGATTCAAGGGATCCTTCTCCACATTTAGAGCATGGTCTATGGATTAGTGAAGATAGTAGTTCAAAGGGACTAGTGAGTTTAGTAAAATAAGTACCTTGGTTATCCATTAAATTTGCCTTTGGAAATAAAGTACACTGAATTTCCCTTTGATCTTATGAAGATAGTTCAGCATGCTATACATAGCACAGAGATGAAAGTAGACAAGGCTGCTTAAAATGAGATACGCCGCTGAGTGATATAAAACATTCAAACTCTTTTGAGCAGAAGCAGAAGTAATCTTGTAAGTAATGTCCTTGCTTTGTAATATTTACATGGCACATTAGGTATTAATTTCAGGTTATTTTTGATTAATATAAATAAACAATGGGCACTGCAGGGAAAATGTTATAAAACATTGTATGATCAATGACTTATTATAAGCTACATGCCTATGTTTCCATTTCTTTAAAATGACCTTAGCTTCATATTATTTCATCAAGAATCCTTTCTCTATCTCCTCTCTGGCCAGGATTTAATTTTTAAAATTTAATAAAAAATGGCTCTGTATCCTTACCTTTTATCTTATCCTGGCTGGTTGATACGATTTGTCTTACCATGGGTAGAAGGTGTTGTATTAAAAAAATACAACATTTTCCGGATTCAAGGGATCCTTCTCCACATTAAAAAATAGGAAATGTTAGATTGTGGTCTTTTCCATTTCAATGACCCTCTCCTCTCTTCTGGTAGCTTTCTTCTGGTACACTTCCTGCCTCACTTGTCAAGTTTTGCTCCTAAGTAACAAATCTCAGCCAAGGTTTTAACTGACATGTAGCTGATATTCTGGGGACTGGCATTTTAATAGACTATTTTGAAGATCAAAATATATTCAGGACCGCATCAGTCAGGATGGGTCTTAATCCTATTACTGGAGTCTTTTATAAGCAGAATGAAACTCAGACATAGGGAGAGAAAGCCACGGCAAACAAGAAGCTGAATATCAATGGAACCTGGAAGAGAAGGGAGAGAGCAGGGCACACTGCCATGTGCCTTGCCATGTGACAAATTAAGGACCAAAGATCACCAGCAGCCAGCCCCAGAACACCACAGTCTTCAGGAAGAAAGCATTGCTTTGATGGCACCTAGACTTGCACTTTTTCCCATCCTCACAATCATGGCAGAAAAAATTCCCATTGTTTAACCTGAATATATATATATTCAGGACTAAAAGGAACAAATCCCTATTGAAGAAGTTTTCACCATGCTTAATAGATGGGTGGAAGACATGGAATGGATGTTTTGCTGCAATTGGCTCCCTATGGCATTTATTTCACCCCTTTCAAAAGCTGATCCTGGTTGAGGGAGACACATGATATGTACAATTATTCCTACTCCTGTGGAAGTCTGATTTTATAGTCTTAGATGTGTTAAGAAACTTGAATTTTTAAACCCTAAATTATCTTTCATTTCAGGGCTTTCTGTATTTATATGATCCCATTATCTTTGAACAGTTGAAAAAGGTGTCCATTTTTCAACTGGCTCATTGTCATAAGCAATGATTTCGATTTTTTGTTTGAGAGTTATTTTGAATAAATTATGTTCAAATATGACACTGTGTTTCTGGAAAGTTGAAATAGATTCTTATAAAATTTTTAAAAATTAAAGGAAATTATATATGGATAAGTATAGACTTATAATTCAGTGTCCATAAGCCACATGTGGAAGGCAGAATGATGGCTCCCCAAAAATGTCTACATCCTCATCCCTGGAACCTGTGAATATGTTACCTTATAAAGGGACTTTGCAGATGTGATCAAGGTTAAGGAACTTGAGATGGCAAGATTATCCTGGGGGGCCCAATCTAATCACATGAGTCCTTAAAATACCCTTTCCAGCTGAGGAGAGAATCACAGGGTGATAAGACTACAGAATAGTCAGAGATTTATGAAATGGAAGAAGGGGGCCATGTGCCCCCTTCTGGAATGTGGGCAGCCTCTAGAAGCTGAAAAAGACAAAGAAATGGTTCATCCCAAGGATCCTCCAGAAAGGAATTCAGCCCTGTAAACACCTCGATTTAAACCCATGCAGGTATACAATATACCAGGTACTGACTTTCCTTTAACTAGAGAAAAATAATGTCTAGGATTGCAATTTAATCATATTAAATTTGAAAAATAAACTTCACACAATTTCATTTAATAACTTTTTTGCACAAGAGTGGTATTTCTTTTTGGTTCACAATGAAAATAGCTATTCATTTCTTTGATTATATAAATTATATAAAAACACTAATACAATGCAGAAAAAACAATGAAAATCAAACCAAAAACCCATCTGAAATCTCACTATTATTAGACATCTACCATTAACATTGATGACTGTCATTTCACACATCTCTTTATTTATATAAATGCAAACACATACATAAAATTTTACATAAATGGGATCTTACCATAGTTGCCATATTAATCACAGATAACATTGTTTATTTTGAAATGTATCATTCATACAGGAAAATATTAAAACATATGACTAATGTATACATAATAATAATGAAACACCCATGCATTTATCACTCAGGCTAAGAAATGTAATGTTAACAGTACTTAGAAAGCCCCTCTCTCCTCCACGTCCCCTTTTCCCAATTGCATTTCCCTTTCTTTCCCTGAAGCAACCACCCTCTTGACTTTTGTATTAATCTTTCCCTAGTTTTTTTTTTTTTTTTAATTTATTCACCACCTATGTGTTTATTCCTAAATAATTATTTCTTAGTTATGAAGAAATGAGCAGCAGGACAGAGATTTATCTGAGAAGAGAAAGCAAAATATCTGCTATTATTAAACGGAGATTCACAGAAAAATATAAACAGAACAAAATCTCCAGGTTCAGTTCTGGAGAAGTCGGTGAGCAGGTACTGAGAGAGTCTGGGATTGTAAGGCTCACCTTCCTCAGGCATTTGGCATGGGTGTTGTGTAGTAAAGAACTAAATGTTTAACAGAGATGTGGCCAAAGGGAGTGGTTACTCTATATATCTTTTGCTTCTAAGCCCGCCATGGCCCTTCCACTCACAGGAGCATTCTTCAGTGGCCTGAAATGAGTCTGTCTTAGCTGATCTGGAGCCAGAACACATAAGGGAGAACTAGTACTTCACCAGCAAGTAATCAGGAAAAGCCAGGTACAGATACCAGTCTGGGTCAGCTTCACCCAAACATTGTCTTATGTTTAAATAGTGTTACCATAACCTCATGGATCTTGGTGGTGAAAGTGCTTAGTGTGTCTGGCTCTTGTTCTGAACTGACTGCCCTCTAGTTGGGTGCACAGCTTCCATCTTAGATCTCCATGTGTCATTATCCTGGGAAGCTCCTTTCTCACTCATTTGTACTGAATGTTGGATACCCTGTTTTCTGAATCCTCTTTCTTGTTCTGATGGAGCACATTCTCAAATGCATTCTAGAGAAAAAAATGAGAAGAAAATATTTTGAAATCTTACAAGCCTGAAAATATCTTTATTCTACCTTCATGCTTAACTTATATTTCAGTTAGGTGTAGAATACTAGATCGGTAATAATTTTTCAATGGGATTTTGAAAACATTGCTCAATTTTCTACTTGTTTCTATTTTCCACGTTGAAGACTTTCCTTGCATTCCTTTCTGTAATGCTGCCAGGATGCCCATTTAAATTTGGATTTCGGATAAATAGCAAAACTTTTTTTTACTATAAGTTTGTCCCAAATATTGCATGGAACATGCTCACACTGAAAAATTATTCATTGTTTATCTGAATCAAATTTAACTGGGAATCCTGTATTTTTATTTCCTAAATCTGGCAACCCTACCTGTATGACTTGGTTATCTTTATTAAGACTGGAGACTAAAAAGATAATTGTAAACTCCAAGCATATAGCTAGGTGTGCTGATAATGGGCATTACTGTAGGGTGACTGGACAGTTTGTCATGGAACCCCTCATGACTAAATCTTTAGTCTTTTCTCTTGAGCTGGGCAGATTTTCCAGAGAAGCATCTTCTAAATTGCCTTCTTGGCTGCCCGTATTCTAAGAGACCATTGGGGAAAGGAAGAAGGGAGAGGTAGACAGGCCCCTCTATTTACCTCTGTTGCATTATGGCCTTCATTAATTCTGTTTTTGGTAGGGACTTCTGACAACTGTGCCTCTTCAGAAAATAACCCTTAAGCTAGGATATGAAAGGGGCAGTTTTCCAGTTTCAGGGGTTGAGGAGGGGGCTAGGAATTGGACTGCAGCTCAATAAAATAATCCTTATTTTAGCTTATGTTATATCAAGTTGCAGAGGTACCTGGTGTTGCTAGATTCTTCAGTTTTAAGTACTCTGCAATATAAATCTGGGTTCCTAGCTTTTATCATTGCTTGAGATTGGGCTTTCTCTGAACTGCTAAACCTGTTTCTACTGATCCATCTGCTTTTATAATTTTTTTCTGGTGACTATTTTCCTGTTCTTCCCATTTTCATGGACTTATGTCTTTAAAAATCCCTTTCCTTTAGTTTTGTTAAGGTTTGGGGAACATAGAAAACTTAGATGCCTATGTCCTGGCATCTTTTTTTTTATTTTTAATTTTATTATATATATATATATATATATATTTTTTTTTAAGAGGTGCTTAGATTACCTAAAATATTACATGGAACCCACTGGGATTCCCATGTTGCCTACCTCCCACACCTCCCACCACATCCCACACAAACATCTCCCACAAGTGTGGCCCATCACTCTCAATGGACTTACACATCCTGGGACCTTGCCACCAGCCATAGACCACAGTTCACATCGTAGACCACACTCTCTCTCACACAATTCTGAGTGGTCTGTGCTATTTAAAATGGCCTACGTCCGTTGCCAAAACGGTACTCAGGACAACCTCCAAATCCCAAAGAAGCCCCTGTATTTCAACTGCTTGTCCCCTCCCTGAGCCAAAAGTGTCAAGTGGCCACTGGCTCCACCTCATTGTTATAATTTCTTCCATTGCTAGAATCACCATATGTGTACAACAGAATACCATCAAGTCCACTCTAGTCCATAGTTCTTCCCCCAATCCTGAGGGGACTGGGATGGTGATGTCCACTCCACCTCCAAGTGAGAGAGGGCTTATATCCCATGGATATGGTGGGTGGGATGATCCTGCCTGCAGATTCAGGCCCTCTCCATTCCCTGGGCTGGCCATTGCCCATCGTTGTCTCCTTGTCAGGTGACTTGGATGAGTCCATTGAGCTGTAGGGTAGGAGTTGCAGCTCCAACGAGATTCCACGCACACCTGGCACATAGGTAGTCCAGAGGCTCCAGTCTCTGGAAGTATACCTAAAAACTCCAGCATCACATATAGGTTTGAATAGAAGGGACTGATGAACCATGAGCAGGGAGGACTTATTTGAGTCTAATTCTGTCACTCTCAGGAGCACAGATTCCAAAATAGAGCCCACTGATAAGGCGTCAGTCTCTGGGGCTATCCCCTCTTATATAGGACCTGGGTGTCTCCAGAGCTCTCAGGAGCCCCTCTGTGTGGGGTGAAAGGCACTTAGATGTTCTATAAGCTCCTACTGAGGTGTGCGTAAGAGTTACCTCTGGGATGACCTCCCGACTCTCTTTGAAGTCTCTTAGCCACTTGAACTCATTTGTCTTTACCTTTTCCCCCTTTTATTCAAGGTCTTTTTCCAGTTGTGTTGCAAGTTGGCACTTGGTATTAATCCCTCGTTGCCAGGGAGGCTCATCCCCGGAAGTCATGTCCCACGTTGGGGGGAAGATAATGAAATCATATGCTGAGTTTGGCTTAGAGAGAGGCCACATTTGAGCAACAAGGAGTCTTTCAGGTGGCAACCCTTAGGCACCCCGCAACTGCAGGCTAAGTCTCAGTTACAAGAGCAAAGACTGACAAGGGTAGTCATCAATAAAAAGAACACATTAGTGCGTCATCCTCTTTTGACAGACACTGTCCCTGCACTCGGAGGACTATTGCTGCTCCCTTGGAGACTGTGGCAGAGCTCTCCAGGCTAGGAATTCAGATTCCCTCATTTATTATGTGATTGTCCACCCATCGTGACCATGCCCCATCTTTTGATCTTTTGAATGATTTTGTATATCTTTCATGTATATTCAGAACTAATTCCCATGAAACCCCCCTCCCAGACACCCCCCACCAATAATCCCCTGCAGTACCCATTGTAACCCTTCTGTGATCCAAATCCTCCATGAACATATAGTCCATAAAATAATCAAATACACTTACTAGGAAAAAGAAACAACTATGATAAGCTTACGTGCAAGAGACAAACATAAGGAAACTCAGGGGAAAAAAAAAAAAAAAACAAGCAAAAAAAACCCAAATAATCAAACAAAAAATAAAACAAAACAAAATATAATTAGTGGATTGGGACATTCAAAAAAATGGGGAAAAAAGCAAAAGAAATACCTTTAAAATATATATATATATATATATATGTATTTATTCTTTTTTTTTTTCCTTCCTTTTATCACTATGTTATCGGATGTCGGTGTGCCGTGACACCTTCCCCCTCTCAATCCCCATTGACTCCCAATTTTTCATTTAATTTTCAAAGAAGTTTTAGGTCACAGCAAAGTCACACACGGAGTGCCAGAGACTCCCAGATACCAAACCTCCCCCCCTTCCCCATCCCATATTACCCCCCCCCTTCTTTTTTGGATGTTAGCATTGTTATAACTGTTATACAGATAGTAAAATATAGCAACTAAACATTGTCAATGATTTACAGTATAGTTTACAATTTAGATGATACAGTTTAATAATTTTGATGATATTTACCATGTCCTGTGTCCATTACTGTAAGGTAATGAAAAACCTTCCCCATGACCACCAAACACCCCATTAGATCTTGACTGTTCCCTTCCCCCCAGCTCCCCAGGGCCCATGATACCACCCTATCCCGACCCATGGAATGTCAAGATTCACAGTTACATGCCCTGGGAATTTGAACCTGCCCTTCCTAATCCACCCACCCGCCAGTGCTGCACCACCAAACCCAGGAACACCACCACCCATCTGCCCCATCCCCCAACATGCAACCACATTCTATCCCTTTACCATAGATTATGTCCATATGGGTGATGGTTCAAAGCCTGCTCTTCTCTTACTCTCCCTTGTTAACCTATCTTTTAGACAATGGTTCTCAGAGACTGCTCACTTTCCTCAGTTCAGATCAGTGAGGTCATATACTGTTCATCCCTCAGTGCCTGGCTTGCTTCACTCAACATAAGGTCTTCAAGATTCATCCACGTTATTCCATGTGTTAGCACTTTGTTCCTTCTTACAGCTGAGTAATATTCCATTGTATGTATGTACCACATTTTGCTTATCCATTCGTCTGTTGCTGGGCACTGGGGCTGATTCCAACTTTTGGCAATGGTGAACAATGCTGCTATGAACATTGGTGTGCATATATCTGTTTGTGTCTTTGCTTTCAGTTCTTCTGGGTATATACCCAGCAGTGGAATTGCTGGATCATACGGAAGATCTATTATTAGTTTTCTGAGGAACCGCCAAACTGTCCTCCACAGTGGCTGGACCATACCACAGTCCCACCAGCAGTGGATGAGGGTTCCTATTCCTCCACATCCTCTCCAAAATTTAGTGTCTCCTGTTTTTTTAATAGCTGCCATTCTGATGGGTATAAGATGGTATCTCATTGTAGCTTTGATTTGCATTTCCCTGATAGCAAGCGATGTTGAGTATTTTTTCATGTGTTTCTTAGCCATTTGTATTTCTTCCTTGGAGAAGTGTCTTTTCAGGTCACTTGCCCATTTTTTAAATGGGTTGTTTATCCTTTTATTTTCAAGGTGTAGGATTTCTTTATATATGCAGGATATTAAGCTCCTATCAGATATATGGCTGCCAAATATTTTCTCCCATGGGGTAGGCTGCCTTTTTATTTTCTTAATAACATCCTTTGAGGTGCAGAAGTTTTTAATTTTGATGAGATCCCATTTATCTATTTTTTCTCTTGCTGCTTGTGCTTTGGCTGTGAAGTTCACGAACCATTTCCTATTACAAGGTCCTGTAGATGCTTCCCTACATTATCTTCCAAGGTCTTTATGGTTTTGGCTCTTATATTTAGATCTTTGATCCATCTTGAGTTGATTTTTGTATAACGTGTAAGATGGTATTCTTCTCTCATTCTTTTGGATATGGATATCCAGTTCTCCAAGCACCACTTGTTAAAGACTCTCTCCCAACTGAGTGGGCTTCATGGCCTTGTCAAATATCAGATGACTGTATATGCGAGGATCTATATCAGAACTCTCAATTCGGTTCCATTGGTCAGTAGGTCTATCCTTGTGCCAATACCATGCAGTTTTGATCACTGTAGCTTTGTAGTATGTTTTAAAGTCAGGTAATGTGATACCTCCAACTTCATTTTTCTTTTTCAATATGTCTTTGGCAATTCGGGGCCTCTTGCCTCTCCAAATATATTTTGTGGTTAGTTTTTCCAGTTCCTTAAAAAATACAGTGTTGACTTTTATTGGGATTGCATTAAATCTGTAGATTAGTTTGGGAAGGATAAACATCTTGATGATGTTTAGTCTTCCTATCCATGAACAGGGAATATTTTTCCATTTATTTAAGTCTTCTTTGATTTCCATTAACAGTGTTGTGTAGTTTTCTGTATATAAGTCCTTTACATCTTTAGTTAAATTTATTCCTAGGTATTTGATTCTTTTAGTTACTATTGTAAATGGTATTTTTTTCTGATTTCCTCCTCAGTTTGCTGGTTATTGGTGTACAGAAATGCTACTGATTTTTTTTTTTTTTTAAGATTTTATTTATTTATTCATTTATCCCCCCCTTGCTGCTTGTGCTCGCTGGGTTAGCTAACCACGCCGTGTGGGTGGGCTTGCCTTCACCAGGAGGCCCCGGGAACTGAACCCGGGGCCTCCCATATGGTAAACGGGAGCCCTACTGATTGAGCCACAGCCGCTTCCCAATGCTACTGATTTTTGAGCATTGATCTTATAGCCTGCAACATTACTGAACTCCTTTATAAGTTCTAAAAGCCTTGTTGCAGATTTCTCAGGGCTTTCTATGTATAGGATCATGTCATCTGCAAATAATGAAATTTTTACTTCTTCTTTTCCAACCTGGATGCCTTTTATGTCCTTTTCTTGTCTCAGTGCTCGTGCAAGTACTTCTTGTTAAATAGGAGTGGTGATAGTGGGTGTCCTTATCTAGTTCCCGATCTCAGAGGGAAGGCTTTTAGGATTTCACCGTTGAAAATGATGTTAGCTTTGGGTTTTTCATATATACCCTTTATCATTTTCAGAAAGTTTCCGTCTATTCCTATCTTTTGTAGTGTTTTTATGAGGAAAGAGTGCTGTATTTTGTCTAATGCTTTTTCTGCATCTATAGAGATGATCATGTGATTTTTTTCTTTCAATCTGTTTATGTGGTGTTTTACATTGATTGATTTTCTTATATTGAACCATCCTTGCATACCCAGGATGAAACCCACTTGGTCATGGTGTATAATCCTTTTGATATGTTGTTGAATGCGATTAGCAAGTATTTTCTTGAGGATTTTAGCATCTAGGTTCATTAGAGAAATTGGTCTGTAATCTTCCTTTCTTGTGGTATCTTTATTTGGTTTTGGTATTAGGGTAATGTTGGCATCATAGAATGAGTTAGGCAATATTCCTTCTACTTCTATTTTTTGGAAGAGCTTAAGTAGAATTGGTGTTAGCTCTTTCTGGAATGTTTGGTAGAATTCAGCTGTGAAGCCATCTGGTCCTGGACTCTTCTTAGTTGGGAGGTTTTTGATGACTGAGTATATCTCTTTACTTGTAATTGGACTGTTGACTTCATCTATTTCTTCTTTCATCAATGTAGGCTGTTTGGGGGTTTCTAGGAACTTGTCCATTTCCTCTAAATTATCATTCTTGTTGGCATATAAGTTTTCAAAGTATCCTCTTATGATACTCTTTATTTCTGTGGGGTCAGTAGTGATATCACCTTGCTCATTCCTTATTTTATGTATTTGCATCTGTTCTCTCTTTTTCTTTGTTAGTCTGGCTAAGGGTTTGTCAATTTTATTGATATTCTCGAAGAACCAACTTTTGGTTTTGTTTATTGTTTCCAGTGCTTTCTTATTCTCTATTTCATTTAGTTCTGCTCTAATATTTGTTATTTCCTTCTTTCTACTTCCTTTTGGTTTAGTTTGTTGTTGTTTTTCCAATTCCTCCAAGTGTGCAGTTAGGTCTTCAATTTTAGCTCTTTCTTCTTTTCTAATATATGAATTTATGGCTATGAACTTCCCTCTCAGGACTGCTTTCGCTGCATCCCATAGGTTTTGATATGTTGTGATGTCATTTTCATTAGTTTCAAGGTAGTTACTGATTTCTTTTGCGATTTCCTCTTTGACCCACTGTTTGTCTAAGAGTGTTGTTTAACTTCCATATCCTTGTGCCTAACCTGTTTCTCTGGCCCTTAGTGATTTCCAACTTCATTCCGTTGTGGTCAGAGAAATTACTTTGTATAATCTCAATCTTTCTGAATTCATTGAGTGTTGTTTTGTGGCCTAGCATGTGGTCTATTTTGGAGTATGTTCCATGTGCACTCGAGAAGAATGTAAATCCTGCTGCATTTGGGTGTAGTGTTCTGTATATGTCTATTAAGTCCAGGTCTTCTAATGTATTGTTGAGTGCCTTATTTTCTTTATTGATTCTCTGTCTAAATGTTCTGTCTAATGATGATAGTGGTGTGTTGAAGTCCCCTGCTATAATTGTAGAGGCATTTATTTCTCCTCTTAGTTTTTCCAGAGTTTGCCGCACGTATTTTGAGGCACCCCGATTAGGTGTGTAAATGTTGATGATTGTTCTCTCTTCTTGAGAGATTACTCCTTTTACTAATATGTAGTGTCCATCTTTGTCTCTTACAATAGTTTTGCATTTGAAGTCTATTTTGTCTGATATTAGAATAGCTACTCCTGCCCTTTTTTGGCTATTGTTAGCTTGTAAAATGGTTTTCCAACCATTCACTTTCAGCCTCTTTGAATCCCTGGGTCGAAGGTGGGTTTCTTGTAGACAGCATATAGATGGATCATATTTTCTTATCCATTCTGCCAATCTGTGTCTTTTGATTGGTGAATTTAATCCATTAACGTTCAGTGTTATTACTCGTAATGAATTTCTTACTTCAGCCATTTTTTCTTTGGGTTAATGTATGTCATATGTTGTTTTGTTTCTTTTTTTGTCTTTTCAGTTGTTTTTAAACTCTCCTCCAACTCTCTCTCCCTTGTTTTTTCCTTTCAACTTGTAGAGATTCCTTTAGTATTTCTTGAAGTGCTGTTTTCTTCTTGACATACTCTCTTAATTTCTGTTTATCTGTGAATATTTTGAACTCTCCATTATTTTTGAAGCCAGTTTGCTGGATAGAGAATTCGCGGCTTGAAGTTTTTTTCTTTTAGTATTTTGACTATGTCATACCACTGTCTTCTTGCCTCCATGGTTTCAGCTGAGAAATCAGCACTTAATCGTATTGTGCTTCCCTTGTATGTGATGGTTCACTTTTCTCTTGCTGCCTTGAGTATTTTCTCTTTGTCTTGAGCATTGGACATTTTGACAAGTATATATCTTGGAGTTGGCCTGTTGGGGTTTATACTGTTTGGGGTGCGCTGTGCTTCCTGGACATGTACATCCATCTCTCTCAATAGGGTTGGGATGTTTTCAGCCATTATTTTCTTCAACACTCCTTCTGTTCCCTTTCCCTTCTCTTCTCCTTCTGGGATGCCCATAATACGTATGTTTGTGCGTTTTGTGTTATCGGTTAATTCCCTGAGTCCATGCTGGATTTTTTCTATCTTTTTGTCTATCTGTTCTACTATCTCTTTGATTTCAGCTGTGTTGTATTCCATATCACTAATTCTTTCCTCTGCCTGTTCAAATCTGCTGTTATGTGAGTCCAGCATCTTTTTCATTTCTTGGCTTGTGCCATTGTTCACCATCATATTCATTACCTTTTTAGGCATGTTTGCTATTTCTTCAGTATGTTCTCCCAGTGTCTTCTTTATATCCTAATCTCTTCCTTCAGTTCTTTAAGTTGGTCCATGATATTTGTTTAGATAGCTTTGATTAGTTGTTCGATGTTCTGCATCGCTTCCTGGTTTTTATTTTGTTCATTGGACTGGCCCATGTTTTCCTGTTTCTCAGAGTCATTTGTATTTTTTTGTTGCCCTCTGGTCATCATATTATCTTGATGTGTTTGTTCAATTGATTAGCTTTTCTCTATGCTCTAGAGTTTTATTTAGCTGTTGGTTCTGCGTGTGAGTTAAGTTTTCTCTTTGGTAGTTTTTCTTCTTATTTTATTTCCTTACTTCTTTCTATGCTCCCTTGAAGGCAAAAGGTTAGGGCCAGAGGAATCAGAAGATGTAAGGAAGGCAGAAGAATAATAGTAATATTGATAAAAGTTAGAAGAGGGGCAAAATGAGACTTAATGAGATGAATATTTAACTTGTGTAGGCAGTGTAGAGTAATAGGAAAAAAATGGAGTTTCTACAATGGACTGGGAAAACAATTGGAGGAATATATATATAGTGATTTAGAAGGCTAGAATTATGAGGAGGGAGAGAAATAGTAAAGAAAGTTCTGAAAGGAAAAAGTTAATACTAATAAAAAAAAAAAAGAAGAAAACAAAATAGATGGAATGGAAATTGACACCCTTAAGTTGTGGGCCTATGAAAAAATGTTGTATCTAAGAGCCACAACAGAAAACAGAAGGCAGAAAGATGCAGGAAGGATAAACGTTAGTTTGTAATACAGAATCAATATAGACAGCAAGTCGGAAATTACTGAAAAAGAAGCACAGCAAAGAAGCGACAAGCTAGCAGGACCTAATTTAAAAAAAAAAGTGGAAGAAAAAAGAAAGGGGGGAGGAAAGATGAAAGAAAAGCAAGAGACCAGAAAGAAACAGAGAGAAACCAAAGATCCACACAGGCACGCAGTCAAACAGAGCTAAGGCGGGGGGGGTCAATGATTCCCTTATGGTCCACATGGATCCTCTCTACCTACTTGTGTTTATCAATCAATTTCCCAGCAGGGTTCTATATGCAGGTCCTGAAGCAGCTTTTAGCTATTAAACTAAATTAGAAAGAATTTATTTTTCATTTATTGAAGTGACCTCACTTTTTTTTTTTTTAACTTTTATTTTTTTAGTGAAATACTGGAGCCAAAATAATTCCTCCTTTAGACCAACCCCCTTACAGAAGGGACCCTAGCTGGGCCTGTGGAAATTAATCAAGCACTCCCCAGAGTAGCTGTAGCTCTGATGTTAGTCAGTACGGAGTGCTAAAGACGGCCGACTCCGCCCCTTCTGGAGCTGAGCACCAGCGTCACTGGGTTGCTAAGTAAATCAATTTGAGTGCAGATTCGCATCTGCTCTCAGCCTGATGCTGCTTCAGGTCGGCTTATCTGCTCCCCAAAGCTATGGGGTGGTGCAGGCAGCCAGATCGATGTTGAAAAATAAAAATAAAAAATACCCTTCCCTGTCCTCCAACAGAACCCTCCCTCTTTTGGGGAGTGTCCCTTCTTCCTGGCTCTGCAGCGGCCCGGGTCTTATCCCTGGGCCACTAGGGAAATCAGCTCCTTCCCCGGCCAGAATCCCCCCTCTGGTTCACCGGGTGCTGATTAGCTCGGCTGTTCTGTTCACACAAGTTCCAAGGGGCGCCAGGAAGCCAGATCCCCAGAAAATAAAACTTTCTTGCCCTGCTTGCGGCTCCAAGTGGCCGTTTTATTTTATTTTATTTTTCTCCCTAACCGCAGGGCTCAGCCATCTGTGCCAACCACCACCGGCAGCCTTAAAACTCACGAATCTCTACCGTTCCATCCACGCCGTTGCTCCACGCAGATAGATGTCCCAAGCTTCTCACTCCACGTGTGCACATCACAGACCCCCGGGCAGGACCCCTTCCACGATCCGCCTTGCTCTGGGAGCTTGCAGTGTGTGCCCTCCTACACTAACGCCATCTTGGCCCCTCTGTCCTGCCATCTTAATTGGAACCCAATGGTCTTTTAAAAATTGACTTTCTGAGATCATTTTCTTTTATGAGATATGAAGACAAAATAGTCATAGATTATCATTAGGTTTCTCCCATAAATTGTTGGGTTTGTGTCAGATATCACAAATTATTTTGTTATAGAAAAATTAAAATAAAATTTTTAACCCCTTAAATGATATAATAACATAGAGAGGAGAAAAGATTGGAAAGAAATACACCAGTTATTAATAGTAATTGCCTCTGAGGTTCAGATTGTGAGTGACTTATATTCTACTTCTTACTTTTTTGTATTTTACAAATTTTCTATCATTTGTACATCTGTAAATGAGAGCACATGTGGGAAAGTCTTCCGTAAACTCTACAACATTTTACCAACATTTCCCAAAGTGTCTTCTGTGAAACATTATTTAGGAGAGAGACTCCATGCAAAACAGTTCAGTTGTTAAATGTTTGGGAAATGCCATCAATCCATAAAGGCAGGGACTTTCTTTGGTTCACTTCTCTGCTCCCCTAGCACTGAGGAACATACCTGGCAAAGTGTAAGTACACATTATATTTTATCAATTCTAAGACACATATTTTATCATATTTTAACACCACTGCTTATAGGAAGTGGTGTCTTCCAAGCACTGTTGGCTAGGTGACAGTTGAGACTTAGCTTTCATTGCTTGCACTATGCTTGAAGCCATCAGTATTTCAGTAAACAAACCATTCAAAGACCAGTGTAGGAGAGATTAAGAGTCCTGATTGCTGTTTGAAAATATGCCTTTAGCATAGACAAGCAAGGTCAAGAATGTCTCACCATCAAAACTTAGAGAAAATATGTCAATATTTTGGAAGAAATCCTGGATCATGCCTCAGAAATATTGAAGCCTCTATACTGTTGATGGCACAGAAGACACTGTTTGGGGAATAACATGGATATCAATGACTCTGAGTCAAAAAGAGATCCAATATAATAAAAGTCTAAATGTGAAATAATTTTAGGAATATATTATATTTTCCTTAACTTTAAGTACAAGAAAGATACATTGTAAAAATCTTTGTCTAAATAGGTTTGGAAGGGAGCTGTGAGTACATATAAATACAAGAGTGTCACCATATAATAGTGTCATTTTAATTGGAACATTTATAATTTATTACTAGGGCATAAATTAATACTTTAGCTTATATTCAGTTGTATGTTAGAGTTGATGAAATCTAGTATTTCTTAATAGCATATTAAAAATACTGTTAAGGGAAGCGGCTGTGGCTCAATCAGTAGGGCTCCCGTTTACCATATGGGAGGCCCCGGGTTCGGTCACTGGGGCCTCCTGGTGAAGGCAAGCCTGCCCGTGCGGCGTGGTTAGCTGACCCAGCGAGCACAAGCAGCAAGGGGGGAAAAATGAATAAATAAATAAAATCTTTAAAAAAAAAAAAAATACTGTTAAATCTTGTGTTTTAGTTTCCTAGCTGCCAAAACAAATACCATGCAATGGGTTGGCTTAAACAATGGGAATTTATTGACTCATCTCATGCTTTTTTTTTTTGGCAAGGGAGTAAAGAATTTATTCAGAAATAAGAAAAAAACAGTACACAATCTGAGACATGGATTGTGGGCATGCTGCAGGGGAGACGTGTGTGAGGCCCCAGGTCAGGCCTTTTTAAGACTTTTACTCTTCCCTCTTCATAATGTTGGAAAGGGGCCCCAGCTGTTTGCTGTTTTGAATGGTTGTCTTATGATCCCTGCCTTTTATCTCTCAGGTGCCCAATGAGGAGGCCTTTTGTTTGAAAGTATCCAGGGCTTCCCTTTGACCCTGGAAAGAGTTCCATATGGGATCTCATGGCTAGGGGTTCACTCATGCTTTTGAGGATAGAAGATGTTCAAATCAAGGCAATGCTTTCTCCCAGAAAACTGTGGCATTCTGGGGCTGGTTACCAGTGAGCCTTGATCCTTGGCTTTTCTGCCACATGGCAATGCACATGGTTGCTTCTCTTGTCTTCTTTCTCTTCTGGGTCTGGGTTCTGTTGACTTCTAGATTCTGGCTTCTTCCCCTCTTGCTGTGATCTTCCCTAAAGGCCTTCAATGATAGGATTAAGAACCATCCTGATTCATCTGGCCACACCTTACATGAAGTAGCCTCATGAAAAGGTTCTAAGGTCCTATTTACATGGGTTTTCACACTCACAGGAATGGATTAAGTTTAAGAACATTGTTTTCTAGGGTATAGCTGTAAGCCAATATATCTTGCAATCATTAAATTCATTTAAATTTACCTAATCATGACTTTAAAACCCATTTAATCACAGAATTCCTGTTTACATAACTTAGTTTAATCCCCAGAACTAGTGTTTAGTGGGACTCAATTTTGGAGGCATAAAGTGTACAAAATGTTCATTTTTGCTACTATTGCAACATTAGGATCTCATTGTAGGTTCATGTGCCATGCATGAATTGGTGTTAAATGGGCTTGAGAATAGACAGCAATTCTCTTATCATTATCCATTTTTTTTTAACTTATCTTTTGTGTTTTCTTTGTCTAAAAATGGCTGGTAGAGTAGGGAGAAGAACGCATCCAGGAATAAATGCATGCTATACAGTTGTCTATCACTAGTCGTTTCAATAACTCCAACATTTGGGGTTTCCGTTATTAAGGACAGAAATAATATGGATAATTATATAAAATGTACTTTTTATAATGTAATTTTAGTAAGATTTAACATTTCTTTTTTTAAAAAATGTTTTTAGAAAACCACACAGGACATATGTAAAATCATTGTTTCTGCCCAATACTTCTTCATGATAGAAGCACAATCTAATAATAACTGATTATTTTGTGTACAGAAGAAGGATGTGGGAAAAGCAAGAAACATCCTTAGATTATAAATTATATAATTAGCTCTTGGATGATCACTAGTTGACCAAACTTTTACTCTTCTTTGATATTTTACTCTCTATATTAAAACTTTCAGCACTTCTATTATGAGTTTTCTGGAGACTCAGTGAGTCAGATGTCATGAATTTGGAATTAAGGGAATAAAGATTGAACTATGGATAATGGATCAGAGCAGAGACATGCAAAGAGTGTTCAGGGGGCAGACCAGCTTCTAGGCCACATAACTTGACATCAACCTAATTTAATAAAATAACAGAATTTTTAAAAAAGTACTTGTCACAATAGAAGCAAGGAAAGAGGAAAATCACAGAGGCATATATTGGCAGTGCCCATCCTGAGTTCATCAGGGGTAGAAGCAGTCCTGATCCAAGTAGTCAACCTTTTCCTGGCTCCTTGGCAGGTAAATACTTCATGTGGAGCTGGATGTCACCAGGGCTTGGGGGGCACTTATTCCCTGTTCCTGATGTGGAAGAATTCTCAAAGAAACATTCTTGGCCTCTCTTTCCCCTATTGGCTATTTCCCACAAGAGGAGAAATGTCTTATCTAATAAGTGAAGTTTGGGGAAAGAAAGATGGCATGGAACAAGTGTATCAGTGACAGTGCTAATTGGTTTAATTCAGTGGAGAAATATTATCAAGTTCACTTAGTTGCATAGTTAAAACTGTGCTTCCAATCTAACCTTCATCAGTAATAAAGCTGACATTTTGAGCTTCATCTGTCTAACTCCCATATTTGCCTTTTAGTTGGCTCCAACCTTGTCAAGGAAGGAAGGCATGTTATCTATTATTCTCCCCTGGCAGATATACCAAAAATATCAGGTTGCCTCTTTCTGATGCCATTAAATATTCAAATCATATATCTATATCTATATCTATATCTATATCTATATCTATATCTATAT
>JAKSZT010053770.1:8285888-8417371 GCA_026826555.1 Tolypeutes matacus
TATATCTATCTATCCCCTTATCAGATTCCATACTCACTAAGCAGTCTTCAGATAGTCATATCTTTATGAGGTTTGTTTATAGGAAAATAATGTGTGAACTAAATGATTTTAAGTGTCTGGTTTCCTCAGTGTTATATGTCTCCTTTTATATTAATACATTGGCATTTTGCTTTGATACTTTAATTTTGTGAGCTTGGTTAATTTCATCTGCCCTCAAGAGATGGGTCTGTCAATAGAATGAACTTGGAAGTCATGAGCAAAATAGTTAGATAAAGGTCCAAAAGATGTCAGAAATCAATCCGACATCCTTTTACTACCAGGAATAGTTGTATTGTTCAATTAATATGAAAAAATGCAGGCTTGCCTTACATTCAAATGTTCTTAGACATAGGTGTGAATACATTTATTTGCCTTAAGTAGAAGGAAAGCAAAATCCAATTAAGAGGTGAGGCTACCTCTGTGGGAGATTTTTATCTGACTTGAAAATTAGGTAATGATGTGGTTCATTGCTAATGGCTATGCAACACATAAGGTTTTCCTCTATAATTTTTGAAACCCTTATCATCATCTACTATAATCTACAGGCCTTAGTATGTCTGTCCATGTCACGGATTGATCTGGTCACGTCCTGGGCCTACACTCAGGTCGAGTTGCTGAGTAGGTAGTTCCCGACGTTATATGCGGATATAACCTCTAAAATTTTGTGAGGTGATGTAAATGTTTCTTTTGTGGAAAAGCATCTTTCAAACCTGGGCAGGTTTAGAATTAACTGTAGAATTAAGAGAACCAAAGTGTGGTGTTAATATTTTATATTAATGAATGTGTGCATATTTGTTATTTTAAATATCTGTTATGTATAAAAGACTTTAGCCTATTAGAGTAACAGGTTAACCTTGTAACACCATTTAAAAATATCTGAGAAGTGATTTAGAATTGTTCTTTTAGACTGACTATAGTTCAGTTTATATGTGATATTTGAACACTTAAGTAAACTTAAAAGTCACCATTTAACAAGTTTCACTTATTCTATAAGTACTGCTTAAATACTTGGGAGCGTTTTTAAGCAATTTGTGTATGTGTAGAAAGAAATTGAATATATTAAATATATTAAAACACTTTAAAATGTTACAGGGAGCTTAATTAACAAAGTGTATAGCTGATTCCAGTTAGTAATCAAAGACCTTCATAAAAGTGACCATGAAAATTTGCTAGCTTTATAAATGGAGTAATAAGGTTTACAAAACGAATGAAAAACTTTAAGAACATATTATTTTTACTTATAAATTAAATAAAATGGAATACTTTAAAAACTAACATAATCTATTAATGATTTTTTTTCACATAAAACCAGTCTGAGAGAACCCAAAATTCACATTTAATAAGGAACTATTTTTAGCATACAGACAAAACAAGTTTCTCATATCAAAATGTTGAGTCCAGTATCTAGATTAAGCTGAGGAAAATTAATTTAGATAATGCCAACCCAGGAGGGGTCTTGGAGACAAGCAACTGACCTTTCCCATACTACAGTCTGACCACATTATTGGCAATCCCTCCTTTTGAGAAATTCTACAAATTTTTACTGAGTTGTTGAAATAATTTATTTCTTTGAAGAACTGAATTTTAAAAAATGACATATCATTGATATTAAAAACACACACCATAGATTCTTATGGTTCTCAAACTAGTCAGTCCTGATTTATAATGAAGACAGGCTGTAACTTTAATAATAGAAATTACCTAACTCTCTTATGACTTCTCCTGAGTCTCTATTTCAAAGGAGCATTGACTCCTTCTCTTGGTCCTGTTGTGATGTATGGATAGATCACAAGTTATCAATGTCAGGAGGGTTTGGGAATCACACTGACCTTGGTTTGAATCCTAGTTTAGCCTTGTACTAATTCTGGGAGCTTGGGCAAGAAATTCTACCTTTTAGTTTTCTCTTCTGTAAATTGCAGGTGATAAAACCAATCTTACAGGGTTGTTAAAAGGTTTGGCGATATTAGATTAGAAGAGCAGGTACATAACTGGGCCTCATTGAAAGGTATAGATATGATTCTTATGGATATTGAGAACAAAGGGAGTGTGTGTTGTTAGGCTAGAGTGCTTTGTTTCTGCAGTGGGCTGAACATGTGTGTACACGGACGGAAGGCCAGCTGCCTTGACAACATGCTGCTGCAGTGAGTCATGGCCGGCTGCCAAACGGAGGCTCTAAAGGCCCTTGTGCAAAGTTAGGCAATGATCTGCTTGGTGTAAATGATATCCTGCAGAGAGCTCTAGCTTCAGACTTCATGGAGTTGAAGCACTGGCCTCACACAATCTCCCAGAGATCATATACCTTATACCCCATTGGGGTGAACGTCCAGAAGAAAAATTCCTAAGCCCAACAAATGTCCACATAGATTTTGGACTGATTGCTTAATTCCTCAAGACCTCTTTTATTCACCAGCACATGCCCAGGTGTTAGTTTTGTTCATATAGCCAGTGGATACTTGCCTTCCCCCCCACCGCCCCATGATTATTTAAAGCAAAATAACAGGCTTTGAGGTTCTTTAATAGGAACTGTAAAGTTATCTTCTACATACTCTTAGGGTTGGTGAAATTCTGAAAGTGGCATTTTATCAAGCTCCAAAACTAAGAATGACTTTTAAAGAATCAAATAGGGTGATCTAGATTTTTCAGTGAGAGAGAGAAATCAAAGATGCTGACAAGACTTGCAAGCAAAACGAGTGAGGTTATTTAGAGAGATAAATAAAAAGGAACAGATATCTTCTTTATTGGCAATCTTACTGAAATTCACTGTTTTTCAATGAAGTCTTTGTATCTTTATTTTTTATTTTTTTTAAGATTTTATTTATTTATTCATTCATTTATCCCCCCCTTGCTGCTTGTGCTCGCTGGGTCAGCTAACCACGCCACGCGAGCGGGCTTGCCTTCACCAGGAGGCCCCGGGAACCGAACCCGGAGCCTCCCATATGGTAAACGGGAGCCCTACTGATTGAGCCACAGCCGCTTCCTCTTTGTATCTTTAAAGACACCTTTTTAAATGGAACAACAGAGATGGAATCTAATGAATAACAGAAGAAAACTGACACCAATTGCATGAAGAAAAGAGCACTGAAATCAAATACTTTACCATCATTCCAAATATACTTTGATGATATCTACTGTTTGGGTGTGTCAAAAGTCAATATTTGGCAACATGGGAATCCCAGTGGGTTCCGTGTAATATTTTGGGTAATCTAAGCACCTCTTAAAATATATGTGTGTATATATATATATATACACACACAACATTTTTGTAAGCAAATACACATATATGCATATATATTTATATATCATTTTGCAAATGTTTGTATGTGTTGTGAGAATTTTGATTTTTACCCATAATAAAAAAAAAAAAAGGAAAAAAAAAAAAAAGTCAATATTTTCCAGTTGATCAACTATTCCATTGAAAGTTTCCCAATCCAGCATAGAGGAAACTGAATCTTTTAGCCATAAAATTCACACTGACTTTTGCTTTTTTATTATATAACTTAAGAAAAATTAATTTTTAATTTGAGAAATAGTTTATGGAGTACCTACTATTTAGCTAGACATTGAAATAGAAAATAGAGACAGTCTTTAAGAAGATTGAATCTAGTGGGGAATATAGACATGCAAATAATTATGATGACACAATTTATGTGCTAAAAGAGCAGTTTACACAGGGTGCTATGGTAACATTTAATACATTTAATACAGCATTTAATACAGCTTGAGGTTGTCCAACATTACAGTTTTAGGCCTACTGTGTTGAAAATGTCAACAAATTATCAACAGGTAAATGAAAGTATGGTGCTGGAATTTCGGCACAAGATAGAGACTGTAGAGAGAGCCCAAGGAATTACTCGCACTATGGAAAAATGAAATGCCTTTGGAAGCATTTGTCACTCTGTGTAAATGTTGTGCTATTCCTTATAATTAAATTTAAGTATACATAAAATGCAGTGTTATGTGTAAGTAATTTTAAGGTGGCTTAAGATTAATATAAATAATTCTCAAGTTGGCATAAGAACAAATAAAGACTTTTGATGATGGTTGTGGTCAGGAAAATAAGCAAAGGAAGCAAAGTCCTAGAAGACTATACTTTACAATCCCAGTTTTATAAAGCCAATCAAAGAAATTAATGAAAAAATCATGAAAATGATGAAAAAGTAATCATAAAATTAATGGAAAAGGTCAAATGCTTCTGTTTTAACTTAGTTTACTTAAGGGTATAGTCTAGTTTTCTTCAGACTTATTTAAAAGTTTATTGTGATTTTCTGATTATAACAGGCATATATTTTTAGTAGAAAATTTGGGAAAATGCAGGAAATTATGGAGAGGAAAAATGAAAATTATTTATAATTTCACCTGTTTCCTGTCCCCCAATAATCTCTTAACATTTTGATATTTTCTATAATATATGATTAAATAAAGGGGTGTGTGGGGGGGGGCTGTATTTTCTGGTCCATGTTAATTAGGAGACATGAAAATTATTCTTCTTGTTACTATTCCTTTATATTTAGGCAGCACCACAGTTTAGTAAATAGATCACAAGATTTAAACTAAGCAGTAAATTGCTTAACCTCTGAGCCTGATTTACCTGGTTTAAAATTCAAGTTCTATTGTTTATTCACATATAACATTGGGAAAATTTTATTTACCATCCAAAACATCAGTTTCTTTATCTTTAAAATGGGACAATAATATCTATTGCCTATGGTAGTTAGGAGGATTGAATGACATAACCTATGTAAAACAAGTAAAAATATTTTACTAAGGGAAAAAATAAATAAGAGATGAGATAATGAGTAGCTATGGGAGTTAACTGGGATGGAGTGGGGACCACTTTATAAAGGGTCAACGTGCATGATATCTCAGAGGAGATCTTAAAGATGAGAAGGAAGTTGTCACGGGAAGGGGAGGCCAGGCATGGTATTGCAGACAAAAGACATAGCACGTTCAAAGACCCAGGGCAAGAAAGAGCTTTATTTGTTTGAGAAACCAAGCCTAGACCAGTGGGGCTCTAGCACAGAGACTGAGGAGATGTAAGTAGGGCAATTTCGTGCACAGCTTAATAGCCATGGTAAGGAGTTTTTATTTTATTCTAAATGCAATGGAAATTCATTTCAGGGTTTAAGTATATGAATTAGCTGGTCTTTTTTATATTCTATGGGTATCACGTCACTTTTTTTTTTTTTTTTTTTTAAATTAAGAATGGATTGGAGGGGAGAAAAATATGGATATGAATAAGGCTGTGGAAGTAGTCCAAGTGAGAGATGGCAACTTTCTTGACTAGGTCAGTGACAGAGAATGAGATGGATCTGAGGCATATTTTGTAGAATTAATAGGACTTTCTATTAGAGTGAATACAGTGACAGAGCCTGTAAGATAAAAGGAGGCATTAGGGATAATGCCTGGGTTTCTGGCTGAGAAGTGATTTCAATGAATTGTGATATCAGATTTCATTCACAACTTCTGGAGAAGGGGTGGGGGATGGGGTTCCACCTCTGAGAGTTCCACTTTGCACATATTAACTTAAGGTATCCTGTAGCTGGTTGGATAATAGATCTGAAGTTCCTAGTAGAGAGAATTGGGGCTAGAGATGTACGTTTAGGAGTCATCAGGATCAAAATGGAATTTAAATCCTGGGAACTTATTTATATTGTATATGAGAAGGGAGAGACTGGCAGGAAAAAAAAGGAAGGAAAATAAGTTGAAGGGACAAAATGGCTCCAGAAATGCAGCTGCTGCCCATTCCATTATCTATCAGAGCCCTGCAGGGAGAAAAAGCTCTTGAAATTAATCCTGCTGTCTCTTTCCTGGGTTAATTTGGGGGAGTAGGGAGGAGACAGTAGAGACATATATGAAAGCCTTAAATAGAAGCAGCTGCTGACTCTTCTGGGTAGTAATTTAATGACTATTTATTTAGCTATAGTGGAATAATTTTGTTGAGTAGATGAAACAGTAAAAAATATTTCTATGCTGAAATGTGTATACCTGTAATTCTTATCAATAGTTTTTTGTTTTTAATTGCATGTGGAAGTTTACAGAAGGGTCTTTTTAGGTAGACTTGAGATCTTTTGAGGGTTTAAAGAACTTGGATATTACATATGCTTGGTATGAAATTCTTAAGTACTACCTATTTATGATGAATAATAATTTCTATTAGTGTTTTACACATTGTTATTTTAAAAAGCAAAATTATATTGCCACTTTACATATATTATGTTTGTAGTATGATTTTTGGTTGGTATTTTCTAGAAAACAGTGATTTAATAAGTTAATGATAGCTTAAAATGATTATCTTATGAGCTAAGAAACTTTTCTTCATTCTCCTTAGCCTATAATCTTGGGAACTTTCATTTTTTCTTTCTTTCTTTTCTCCCTAAGGAATGAAAAAGATGAGAATCTAAAGCATCCCTGTTATGGTCAGCACTGAGGTTACTAAGTTAAAAAACAAGTTCAGCAAGTTTTAAAGAAAAGACATGTTAGTTAAGAAGAAAGCAAATATTTTCATTAGTGCCGAGTGGAAAAGAGAAAGTTTTATGTGACACACCAATGTTCCATCAATTCTCATGTGAAGCCCTTTTTTAAAGGTTACTTTTATTTTTTTAAATTTTATTTAAAAAGAAGCTTTAGGTTACGTAAATGTTACACTGAAAATGTTGGGGAATTCCCATATATCCCACCCCTCTCCCTCCCTCACTTTTCCCCGTTAACATCTTTCATTAGTGTGGTACATTTGTTACAATTGATGAACACATATTGAAGCATTGCTACTAACAGTGGTCTATAGTTTACATTACAGTTTACACTTTGCATCACATAACTTTATAGGTTTTGACAGAATGTGTAATGGCCTATATCTGTCATTGCTGTGTCATGCAGGACAATTCCAATGTCCCCCAAATGCCCCATGTTGCACCAATTCTTCCCCCTCCCTCCCTCACAACCTCTGGTGGCCACTGCCTTTATATCAATGATACACGTTTTTCCATTGCTAAAATAATGTCTGCTTTAATCCACAGTTGCATTCACCCCATATGTTTGCTCATTACTCAATCTTGAGGATTTTGGGATAGTGATGCCCACTCTATTTCTAATTGAGAGGAGGCTTAGATCCCATGGATGGAACTAATTACTTGCTGTTGTAGATACTCTCTGTTTTTTGGGATGGGCGTTTTCCATCATCATTCTTTTGTTAGTTGTCCTGGGTGAGTCCAATGAACTGGAAAGAAGGTGTTGCAACTCTGCTGATATTCAGGGCTCAAATGGCACATGAACAGACTGAAGATTTAAGTCTCTGAGACATATATTTAATGAGCATAGTGCTAAATATAGGTTTAGATAAAAAGGAGCAGAAGAGCCATGTGAGGGAAATTATGAATGAGTCTAACTCTGTTACATTGGGGAGCATATATTCCAAGGTAAGGCCCACTGACAAGGTGCCAAATTCCTGAGACCTAAAGCCCTTTAAACTCAGAGAAGAGAGAGAGAACAAAGTAACAAATTTGAAATGAGGAGGCATTTGAGTTTATATCAGCAAAAAATATTTTTCTCACAAAATGCAGAAAGAGGAGTTAATACTATTTTGTACAGCACTTGTCTACTTTTTCCTATAAAATATAAATTCAAACAATTATTTTGGGTATGGTTTTGAATAAGATGGAGCAATTAAGGATAACAAATAAAACAAAGATGTTGAATGTAGCAAGGAAGAGTCGGAAGGAAGTAGATTCTTGTAGCCAGGCCTGTTGCATATATGTGGCAGAGACTGTATCTGCTTTCCATCTCCTGAACATCAACTCTCACGTAGATGGCACCTGAATGTTTTATTTACCTCCTGAAGAGACGTGATGTCTGGACATGTTGGAACTGAAATAAGCTTTTGGGATGAGCCTCTAGTGTAGAGAGAAATTTCTCTCAGCAGTGGTCCTGATCCCCAGGGAACTTATCTCAAAGAGGGAAGAGTAAAAGTGCTCAGATTTAGACCTGTGAAAATAAGTATTAGTGAAGAGAGATTGTTTCTGCTAGTTTTGCTACCTCCAACCCAACTGCAAAGGATGCTTGGCCCAGGAAGCTAAAGGAAGAACTCATATAAAAAATTTGTAATGGTAGAGTATAGGAAAAAACTGGAAGACCAAACCACTCTGATCATGAACCTATTACAAGATCTCTTCATCCCTACACATACACATCCTTCTTCCTCTTCAGTGGAGATAGGAATGGAAAAGTCTGTGGAGAGAAAGGGGGGACAATGACAATGAAGTCGTCATGGTTTGCCTCCATTGCCAGGAATAGTATGGATCCTGAAATGAAATCCGACATATATAATGGAAGCTGAGCACTATATGGGCACCTGTGTCTATAGAAAGCACTAAAGATACCCAGAGTCTGAGTGAGGTAGACAGGGACCTTGCTGGAGGAATGAAGGGTATAAAAGCTTGCAGTCAAAAAAAAAAAAAAAAAAAAGTTGCTACATTATTCCTTCCCTCCTGCAATCACAACATTCTCTCATTTTGGTGAAAACTGTGCCAGCACATGTTCCACTCAGAGGTTATATTAGGTTATATCAAAAATATTTAATGCCATTATGATCCAAGCATTGACAAATTAGAATGGATATTTGCCAAAGCCTTGGAGCAGGTCCTGGAGAGCATATCATGGCCCAGCATTAATGGTTCATTTTCCAGATAGTGAAAGGTTTTGGGAGAGGAGACAGTGTGGAGAGGGAGGCAAGGGGCCGAGAGCAGCAGCTGTTTACCAACTAGTTTATTCAATATTTTAATGACTAGCATGGCCATATCAATGCTTGCCAGATGAATATAAGCTCTGATGAAGGTAGATAACTGTTTCTAAGTGTTCCTTTTGAAAATTTGAATCAATGGTGTGCCACATATTTATTTTGTTTTGGTTCAGTCAATACATTAGGGCATGCTTCCCTGACCAGGTATTTGTTTTACTAAACATTAATTTTGAAGGTAGAAAATATTTTAGAACTATGTATTTTGAAACTTCATTTATACTTCTGATCTATAATCAAAATCGAGGCATTATCAAATGGCTTTTATAGTTCAAAATCAAGCTTTCACTGGTATATTGAAAAAATATTTTAATGTATACATACAGTTGAAATATATCGGGACCATTATCCATAAAGACTGGGAAAGTACTAATCTAGCATAAGCATAGTTTTAAAAGGTAATCAAAATAAGCAAATAAGCTGTACTGATCATAAATTATTAAAAAATTATTAATTCAAAGACATGATTTTTTTTTTTTTTTTTTTTTTTTTTTTTGTCATTGATGTAAACTGAAGGAGTAAATCAAGTTGGATGCACAGGTTTCTGAACTGAACCTCATTTATGGTACTTGCCAGCCTGTTCAGAATCAGCGGATGTCCTGACCACCTGAAATAGGGCATGCACATTAGGTTGTTTTCCAGCACCGATTTGGAATTTGTTCCAACCCTCCTACCAGCCCCCTGGTGACTGAGGGCCACGTTTTCCAGGGGGCAGCAAGGGCTTGTGGACATAGGAAATAAGACTAACTCTTTTAGTACATCTGGGTGGTCCATTGCTTCCTTGGTTACTGAAAGAAGGGGAAAAAGTTATTAAGAAAGTTGGAGAATCATAGGCAGAATTTAATCCACTTTCTTGAGTGTTTTTTCCCAGAGACAGAAGGGTTATTAAAAAAACAAACACCACAACTTCCAATAATTTTCTGGATCTACATATGCAAATACATAAATATGTATGTATGCGTTTTTTACATTACATCAGTTTTTCCCCCAGAAAATTTGTATTAATGATAGTTGAATACTTCCTCCTTGTTGTTAAGGTATTGAGTGCTCAAGTTTGGATAACCAGTGAATGATATGAGTGCAAATCAGTCTTCCAGTTTCTGCTTGCTTGCTTTTCTCCTTTTTAGCCAACCCATTAATTCTTTCCTTTCCAATTCCTCCTACTCCTTTATTTCAATCTCTTCCTCTCCTCTTCCTTCCCCTCCCCTCCCCTGCCTTCCCCTCTCCTCCCCTCCCCTGCCTTCCCCTCCCCTCCCCTGCCTTCCCCTTCCCTTCCCTCCCCTCCCTTCTCCTCTCCCTCTGTCTCTGCTCTAACTCTAGTCACACATGCTTTCTTAATCCTTTCCCCCCTCTTTTAATGGTTTTAGCCCATACAATTGAGTACAGTGTTGAAAATTTGTCTGGGAGAGTTTGTGTGAGGATAGGAGATAAGGGTGTATAAGAAATGTTTCATGTTGTGAATATTATAAAAGATTTAAAATATTAAAATATTCAGATTTTCTATATATCAAATTTATATATATGTATATATATAGTACAGATAAAACTAAATGTGCCTTAGTGCTGCTAACTAATTAAACTAAGTGAACACTCATGATTTGTTTCATCATTTTTACATTAAGAAAATTTCTCAAATGGAGGATAATTACAGCAGAAGCCTAATTAGCTGCTAACAGACCATACACTTCTGTTCTGATGCATTAGTGATTTCTTTTGTGTTATAATTGTTGTATTCATCAGGGCATGTTAAGTGTTTCTTTTGCAGTGTTCATTTGGAGGATACATAGAATAAAATGGGGAGTGTATATGTTAAGAATGAGCAAGCAATTTGAAATGAATTTGATATTTCTAGTCCAATTCATTGCAGTTTTATTACCTGCATTATGAAAATTTCTAAAACATTTGGCACTACTGTTAGTTTTAACAGAAAACTTATCTTTTGAAAATAACACCTTTCCCTTAGTCTATTCAATTGAGACGCTCCAGAGTACTTGTACTAAGCTTTTATTGATTATTGATGTACTATTTTGTGATGACTGCCAAAATCATAAAAATCATATGACTTTATATTTTTTTACCCTGAAAATGAAAGAATAATTTAAAGGTATCATGATTTGTGGAGTTGAGTTCTGAATTAACAGGGGAATTAGCAGGGATCAGTTAGCATAGATTTGTAAAGAACAACTGTTCCTATGAAAAATGTTCAATGCACAAAAAATTAATGGACTGAGTATGAATGTGGACACATAATACAAGTGTACCTTTGAATCACAGCCACCTTCAAACTTGAAATACCCAAGAAGAAGAATGCAAGCAAATTTAACACTTAAATGTATAGATACACCCAGGGAAGACATGAATATTTGATATGGAACACTGAGACCATTTCTAAAGCTCTCTTACAAACAGGAAGTTGTTGTTGTTTTGTCAAAAATAATATGTAAATTAATATTGTAAATCTAACTTTAAACTTTAAAAATTGTAATGTGAGTTGTCATTTTGAAAACACTAACCTATTGCTATCAATAAGATTGATAAGATTCATCATTATGGGCACTTAGTGATGGTTAGATTTTTTTAGGAAAAGAATATTGGGCCATGAATGTTTTTCTTTTTAAAAATCGCTGTGGGTAGTAATTTCTGTCAGAACTACAAAGAATTTTAAATAAGTGATCTGACTGCTAGAAGGTAGGACTTTCATATTAAATTCAAAGTAGTTAGAACATTAGGGATGAAAAGTTCTTTCTTATCCCTTCTGATGGACAGCATTTCCTGGCTCGGGAAAAACTGGGATCAGAACCTCAGTCATCTGCTTCCCAATTAACTGGTTATTTTACTCACTCTATAGGTTTGAAGTATCTCAGATACGAAATGGGCCACTCAACTCGTGGAGCCCAGATATTATATGGAGCAGATATTATGATCTGCTGAAAGTAATATTCCCTTCAAATATTCTCTGTCTTTTTTTCTCAAAAGGTTATTTCAGTAATATTTCCATGATCAGAAGCCATTTCTCTTAGAAGCTTTACAACACAGAACATAGATAAGTAAACACACATACATGTACAATCCTTGCATTATATTCTTAAGCAAAATCAGACATCACAAAATCTTTACACTAAAGCTTATGCACTTTTTTAGACGCTCATTAGACTACATTTCCTCTGATGTTGAGCTCCATTCTATCATCTTGTTTCTCATGATTTTTTTGCCACAGTAGATTAGAGCATCTGTTTCTTTGCTTTTGACAGGAAAGAGAGCAAGGGATAGGGTAGGGGAGAGCTATTTAGCTTGTAGGAAGCACACTATGACCAGCAAAAACAAAGAAACCAGCAAAAGTCACCCTGACAGTGAGGATACAGAAAGTTATATTATAACTCATTCAGTAGAGAAGCTAATAACATGCTTACTCCATAAACTGTGAGACCAGCACTGTAAAGAAAGTATAATATATTCTCTGTTAAAACCCAGGCAAGTTTAGGCACAAAACAAAACAACACAACCCACAAAAACCATGGTTAATTCCCACAAGTCCATTTAGGAAAGGGCTGAGGAGACTGCCCTGGCTCTAGGGATTGAGCCACAAGATCTGACCCAGACATGCTTCTGGCAGGATTTCATATCCAAGGAAGTCCAGCTGTTTGAGAGTGTTGGAGGGTGGTCGTGGTTGTAGGGTTGTGTGCTCATGATGCACACCAAACTTCGAAGTTAAGCAGGCTGTAATATTGTGGTGGTTCAAAGGTCCATTCTTAACTGGTTGCCGCAAAGTAAGAAAGCAAGTGAAATATAGGGAGTAAGAACAAGTCTCCCAAGGAGAAATGAAGAAAAACAGTATCAAAGCCTGGCCAAGCTGGTGGGATTTGAGGAAAGATTTCTGATTCTAAATAGGGTTCTGAATTGGAATGTTAGCAGGGAAAGCAGAGGCAGGAGCCCAGTTAATAGTGCTGGGCCAGTAGAGCAGGGCCCATAGGGACAGGGTGCAGCTGGGGCCTAAAGAGTTCTAGGATGCCCTAGCAGCAAGCTGGCTGTCCTTGCTGTTATACTATCTGCAATGTCAGGGGGTTTTCAGGACCAGAGCAGGATGAGCCTGCAGAGGAGGCACATCAGCAGCTTAGCAAGTGACTGCGAAGGAAGAAAGGGGCCATCTTTAGCTGTGATGAGTCAGGAACAGAGATAATTACTTTCTGAAATTCTTTTAAATCAATCACATTAATAGGAAGCATAGCACTACTTTACTTTGGGTAGAAAAATGACAATACTAGTATTACTAAGGTAACATTTTATTTAATACCATAAAGGATTACTCAAATACTGTCTTTTATAATGATGAATCAATTAGCAGCTATTTATTGACCACCTATTGTGCTCTCATTTTAGTTCTTGAGAGAGACACCGACAATGGGGGAGTGGGGTGGGGAAGAGTTGAATATAGTTCTCTTTCTCAAAGACCTTAAGATCTGGCTTATAACATAATTTTAACATATACAATATATGACAGACAATGTCTATCTTGACCACCATTGTATCTCCAGCACTTAGCATAGGGCCTGGCACTTAAAACTCAATTAACAGTTGTTCAATAAATAAATAAATGAAACAAACAGTACAATACCAGACATTAGTTAATTAGGTCCTAAATGGGGTGGTACCTCCTAAATTCTATAAGAACTTGGAAAATAAGGTGACTCATATTGTCTTTATTGTAGAAGGGGCCTTAATGACTAGGAAAAACTTAGGCCGTTCCTTGACGTATTTGTAGGAAATGCTTGGGAAGAGGAAGAAGAAAGAAAATTCCAAAAAAGGAGAATAACATAAGCTAAATGACATGCATTGCTCTGCCTGATTTCTGATCTCCAGTAGAAGAATAACTCTGAGCTGGAGTACTAGTTTGTCTTCTATATGCTTATGCCTGTGTTACATTTTGGGTTCAGTTTTATTTCTGGTTAGGGAAATCAAGGAGTTTTAGATTAGTATCTCAGTTGACAATTTTTGGCCACCTTCTTTGCTAATTTTGATTGAATTTAATGCCCCATTTCTAGTATCCAGACTGAAACTTTTGTAATCCTGGCAGTGGAGAAGAGAGGGGAGTGGGGCACAAAACAACTCACCATTAGTGAAATTCTGCTGACTGCAGCATTCCTGAACAGCATGCAGGAATAGATGAGTCTAAAGAAGAAGGAAGAGAGAGGTGATAAGATATCATTATTATGACAGTCAGTGAAGGCAGTCTTGGGAAGAAAGAGAACAACATTTTGTTCCATTTTCCTTTTTAATTACTTTTACTTTTTCTTAGGCATCTAAACCATTGGGAAAACAGACTATTATTATTTTTTTAAGAAGGAGTATGTTGGGAAAAGGCAGCAATTTGGCCACTGACAGCCCCAGAAATCCTCCTGCACAACCTATTATCTTCCTTTTTACTACTTCTAACATTTGTGAAACTGCTCTTGAGCCCAGTGAAAACGATTATTTATTTATTTATTTATTTATTTATTTATTTATTTATTTAGGAGGTACCGGGATTGAACCCGGGACCTTGCACATGGGAAGCAGGTGCTCAACCACTGAGCTACACCTGCCCCTGTGGAGATGGCTTGTGATGAAATCTTTAGTCTTGCCTAAGTAGGCATAATATTTGTTATGTAGTCTTCTTTCTTAGTTAAAGCTCCTTCTAGAAACTTTCATTCTACTCTTGCAAATGGAGTATATTTTCCTGGGTGTACGTTCTCTGTGTGTCTGTGCCACAAGAGGTGCTAGGGTGAGTCTGGCAGGATACCCTGTGGGATAGTGCTGGGGGCTACTGAGCTGGGAGGGTCCTAGGGATGAAGCAAACTGAGAAAGATGGTCACTTATGATGACTGGAATGAGTCAATAAACATGGTGACTGAAGAGAAAAATAGAGCTTGACGTTAGTGGAATAGCCTAGTGTCAACTCTAAAGATCAAAATAGGGATGGAAAAGAAAGACAAATAACAAAAACGGAGGCAGAGAACCTGACACTTGAATAATATCAGAAGTGAAGACTGGTTGCAAAAGTCTTCAGAACAAATGCAAGACTGGTAGAATGCTTATTTTTCTTCAAGATTGTAATGGAATGTAGAAATGTGGAGAGTGGCTTAAAGTAGATATGGTTTGTATAAGCTTTGTTGATAAACATTGAAACCTCCAAATGAATGACCCTGTGTGTGGGGGGGGTACTATAGACATGAGGAGGATTCTTTAGTGCTCAGGGCCAAATTCAAGTTCCTTATATTTCCCTGGTATTTTTGTACTTTTGCTCTTCACATTACTTAGCTCTCAAGTCCTTTGAAATGGGTCAGCATTTATCTATAGTGATTGGTGTTTCTCAAAGTATGTTCAGTTGAGTATTAGTTCTATACAATATTAATAAATGTTCCTCTCTTTCTCTCTCATTCACACACACATATACACACAGATTACTTGATCAAATATACTTAGGAAGTGCTGAGTTATACAAAGTACAAGAAAATTTTCTCCTGTAAGAGTTCTCTGAACCTCCAAAATGCTGACGAGATTGCAAATCCCTAGAAGTAAAATATTAGTAAGCCTTTCCTAAAAACAGCTCTGCCCATAGAACACTCAAAAGATCAGTGTTCCACAGAAAATTCTTTGTTAAATATTGCCAAGTAATTGTCTCTTTACTGGTCTCCCTGATTTCTGTCCATTGTACATCCTGCTATAAGAATTGGCTTCCTGAGGATCACACAACCATTGATTTCTAAGCACTGTGTTCAGTGCTTTTAGCTACTGCAAAACTCTGGAGCCAGACTATCCAGTATTAAATTTTGGCTCTACCTTTGCTATGGACATGACCTGTCCCAGTTTCCTCATATGTAAATGGGTTGAGTATTAAATTGTTAATACTTGTATAGCAATTATAATAGTGTCTAGCACATGGCAAGTACTATAAAAAAGTATTTGTTAAATTAAAAAAATAAAAGTGCACCAGAAGTTCTCTTAGGGAGGGAATTGTGTGAAAGCTGAGAACTCGTGGACACGGTCTAGAGGAAGACTATAAAGCAAAAAAAAGTCATGCGTGGGAAGTTACGAGGAATTTGGAGTTAAGGTATAAACAGTGAGAGAGGAAAGCAGAGAAGAGGAGAGAGTCAACATGGAAACTGCAAGGAAAGGCAAATGGGAAGAGATATATAGTACTAGAGTGGCCAGAGGATTTCTGCTATTTGTTTTTGAATTGTACATAGTGCTGCTATCGAGATCCTTTAATGATTCCCTGAGATTTCTGTCAAAGGTAGCTTCCAACTTAGGCTTGTGCTGGCTATAATTTGAGATGAAAGTAATCTTTTCCCAAGGCTGTCACTCTTCAGAAAAAAGAATAGCATGCATATGATGACAAAATGATCTATAAACTGATGCAATTCAGAATTCTAGAAGTGTTTTCCCTTCTTTCCCCATCCCAAGAATTCTCACAGGGATTACAAGGGAAAAACAAGTTTACCCACTGCTTGTGGGAAGGATGCCCAGCCTATTCTATTTAAACCTCAAGGGAGAGTGTGACTGCAGCTAAATTTAGGTCATTCACATATTATCTAATACTCATTATCACTTTAGGAGTTAGGTATAGAGATCAGGAAAGTGAGGCTTATGGAGAGGAGGTCATTTGCTCATGATCACATCACTAGCAAGAGGTGGAGCCAACATTCAAATCCAGGTCTGACTTTAAAACTCCTGCTGTTGGTCATTATGTTATTTTTCCGCTCATGTTAAAATCCATCATTGGCTGCCCTTGCTTCTGAATAAAGGACAAACTGCTCAGTCTAGCATTTAAGACCATACTTAATCTGGAAACCACAGACTTTTCTAACCTTAACAGTTACAACTCTTGAAATTATGGTCTAGACTCTAGAGCAATTCCCTGGAACTTGCAGTTATGTTTTGCTATTGAATCTTGCTTTCTAGCAACCAGAGTTCATGTCTCTGGATTGGCCTCCCAGACTGGGTCTCGGCAGAGGAAGTCTTTCTTTGCTTGCATGAATCTTTTCATGTTTTCTGGTTCCCAATTCTTGTGCCACAGAGTTCTGTCAGTCTGCCAGGACACCTGCCTGTTACTCTTTGCCGGGCCTCTCTGATACTGTCATCTGTCTTCCTGCCGAGATTTCCACCTAGTGCTTGCCAACACATTCTCCTCATACTTGGTTCCGCTTGACTGCTTGAATTTACATTGCCTTTTGATGGGTTTCACTCAAGTTCCAGTCACACCGTAATTGATTGGTCTAGTTTTTAGATTCACGTTTGTGAAACCTTGGATGTGTAGTAATTGTGACAAGTTTGTGGGATAGTTGGGAACACTGACCTGAATAGAGTGAAAGTTGTGGAGGACAGGGGTAAGGGGAAATGATTTATAATCTCATTTGTGTACTTTCACTTTGGTGACAGTAAAAGGAAGTAAAGACTGAGAAAAAATGTAGACTTATGTAATAAAAGGTTTCAGCTGCTGTGGTCTCAGTTTTTATGTCTGATCTGAAGAATGGCTGCTGAGATCTAGTTAATTAAGCCACCATATTGTCAGCTTTGTAGTCCAAGCTAGCTACTGCTACTTTTTAGGCCACTTCCCTGAAGTGAGAAAAGCTCATCTCCACTTGGGCAGAGTTAGAAAGACTCCATTCTGTGCTAAGGTGACAGCGACTCATGAAATACCATCAATATAGAACTCACACCAAAAAAACCCCCAGGTATTTTAACTCCTACCAGTCATTTGGGAAAATGCATGTTAAGCTTTCTAAATCAGACTATTACAAGTCGACTCTTTTCTCTAGTTGGCTTCAGTGAGTAATATTACTGATAAAGCTAAGAAATGTATTAAAATAATAGACATGTTTGTAAGTTATTTAACTGTATGAGTTACATATGAGTCCTATGTCTCTGACATGATATTTCTTCCCTTATTAATATGAACAGTAATCAGTTAACATTGCTTTTCTAAGAAAGAACGGATAATACAAAGGTAGCAAGACATAATGTAGCTTTTCGATATGATAGTTATTTTTCATGAAAAAAATAATGCTAAAAGATATCCAGGATACTAAATTTTGTTTTTATTCATCAGCCAATCATTTGTGTATTCATACTATTGGAAATGAAAAGTCATGACATCTCTAGTTTACCTTACATAGTTATGGCTGATACTCATACACATAAATAATAACATAGGAATAGTAAGTCTAAATTTCAAAGATAAAGCTTTTATAAAGACTACATTGTTACAGAATCAACTTGGTAGGATGATGACTCTTGTGAAGTGAGTTTGCTTTAGCTAACTAAACACAATTTTAAAAATTAAATGTTTTATTTAGTTTAAATAAGTGAATGTTTTATTTTGTGCAGTCAGTGTAATCTGAAAGTTTAAATGCAACAAAGGAATTGAAGGGCAGCAGATGAAGACAAATGGCTAATATTATGGTAACTGTTTATCTTTCCACTAGTTGTTATATTGTGGCCATGTCAAGAAGCTGATGTAGTGTATAATGGAATAATTCCTCAGGGATCTTTCTAAGAAAAGTAGGGTTTGGCAGCTGTTTATAAATGGAGCCTGTATTCTTTTTTCTTTTCTTTTCTTTTCTTTTTTTGTTTCAAAGAACTGTAAACTAAGACTTCTTACAAAAGGAAGAGTTATATAAGTTTTGCTTTCTGAAGAGGAAGTATGCTAATGAAGTTAGAAGTTTTTGAGAGTCAAAATTATGTCTTAGCATAGTTCTGAGTTTGTAATAAGAATGCAATAAATATTTATTGAATAGGATTGTATTATTGTACTAAAATCAGCTGATGAAATGAGTCCAAGTTTCTGAATTTTCAATGAAGGCTAGGTTTGGATAAATTTTAACAGGAAAGACTTCCAGAGGTTTACATGAGGGAAATCCTTTAAGCAATAGTATGGAGTAGTATACAAATACAAATGTGAGTACAAAAATGTAAACTTATTGCATGGATTGGAAATAATGTGATCCTAATTTCCTTAGGGTCCTTGCTGTTGCTAGCAGGTTCCTGTTTCAGTGGTTCTATCAGCAAATAGGTGGTGCCACAGAACTTGTTGTTGAAAGCTAGGTTATGTTAGCAGTGAATAGGAGAGAGGATGGTAGCATCTGTTCCTGTAATTCAAAGAAAAATCTGACTGTGTTCAGTCATCTGCCCTCTTCTAATTGGCTGTGTGCTTCAGGAAAGGCTGGTTCTAGGCATAGGGAATGTATCCTGATTGATTTAAACTAGCCATGGTAGATCCATACTCCTTGCTAATAGCTGATTCATACATGGGTATGTGATAAGAATCCAGGCAATGAATTATATAGGGGTAGACTGCCGTAAAACTCCTGGGAGAATTTCCTTGCTCCTGAGAGACCCACAGAGGAAATGGTTTCTTTCCTTTCTGGATGTAATACTAACTGGATGTGATGCCTAGATTTGCTCAGTCATCTTGTTATCATTAGGGGAGCTAGCTGATACATTGTGGATGTCAGAAGAGTAAGGTGGAAAAGAACTGATTACTTGATATCATTATTGAGTAGGTGAATCATTATTTCTGGACTTATTATTATGTGAAATAGAACATTTAATTATTTTGTATATTGCTGTTTGCAGAAGTTTACCAAATTTAGCAAAGAAAAATATAGGATGTATAGTTTAATTTGAATTTCAGATAAACAACAAATAATTTTTAGTATAAGTATGTTCAATGAGATATGTGTTCCATGAAATATTTAGGACATGCTTATACCAAAATATCATTTGTTGTTTATCCGAAATTCAAATTTAACTGTGCTTCCTGTATTTTATCTGGCAACCCTAGCTTGCAGTTGAAAGCAATCCACCTAGCTAGTGATGAAAGGTTTTTCTCAGGTCCTATTTGGGCATACTATTTCAGTAGTAAAAGGTGAAAAAAGATCCACTTAGTTTATTGTCCAGTAATAGTTTGCACATACATATTTGCAATGCAACATCATAGTCTCAAGAACTACTAAAAAAAAAAATGCCTAGAATGTTTTCCTTTCTGAAGCTTGACAATGAATCCCCAATCAGATTTGAAATTTTATTGTAATGCAGATTAACAGTGGAAGAAGTCAGACACACCTTAGTTAGAATCTCACTTCTTTATTTATTAACTGCATGGTTCTGGGCAAATTAACAATTTGAATCTCAGTATATCACTGTGCAGTTACAAGGAATTAATGGTATGCTATGTAAAGCACCAATTATGTCAGGCACATATTACTTGCTTAGTACATATTAGATCTCTTTTCTATATTGATCATAAAGGACTGTCTTATGTAAAATTTTAAGGGTCCTAGCTGAAAAGCAATAGAAACTCATTCATCCTACTAAACTCCTGTTCTGCCCCTACCTCCTCCATGCTATGTGCGGAATGAATGGAGAAAGATAATGGACAAATGAGGTGCCTTGTGGAGTGAGGAACTTGTATTATCTTACTGCATAGCTGAGGTTTTTCTGCCAATTCTGGGACTGACATATATGAGATTGCTCAGTAAATGTTAGCTGTTATTATTATTGATATTGTTGTTATTCTTATATTGTAATTATCATCATCATATAAACAGAAAATGATAGTTCTTCCTTTTCCTTGAGGGCAGGGACTTATCTTGTTCTTAGTATTTTCAACATCTGGCACAGTAGAAGCCACACTGTTGGCAACTGAATTATGTGCCCCAGAAAAACATGTCCTTAATCTGATTTAGTGAATCCACTATAAATAGAACCTTTTGAAGATATTATTTTTAGTTATGATGTGGTCAGCCGAATCAGTTTGGGCTTTAATCCAGATTATTGGGGTCCTTTATAAGCAGAATGAAATTCAGATACATAGGAGAAAACCATGGAAAGAAGCCAGAAGTCAATGGAAACTGGAGGAGAAAGGAGAAGCACCATGTGCATTCCCAAGGTGTCACAAAAAAGCCAAAGAAGACTAAAGATTACCAGCCAGTCAGAAGATATTGATCGTGGGAGGAAGCAAACCTTCTTGCCTCTAAAACTGTAGCCAATAAATTCCTGTTGTTAAGCCAACCTATTTTATGGTATTTGTTTTAGCCGCCAGGAAACAGTTTTTAGTACTGGAAAGTGGGGCACTGCTATTACAAATACCTAAACATGTGGAAAAGTCTTTGGAATTGGGTAATGGTTAGAGGCTGCGAGAATTGTGAGGTGCTTGGTAGAAAAAGCCTAGATTGCTTTGAAGAGACTGTTGGTAGAAATATGGACATTTAAAGTACTTCCAATGAGGCTTTAGAAGAAAAGATGAATGTGTTATTGGCAATTAGATGAAAGATGATCCTTGTTAGTGATAGTGAACTTAATGAACTTGTGTTCTGATGTAGAATTTAGACAGAACTTGTTAGCTATGGACTTGGATATGTAGCTGAGAGATTTTCAAGCTAAGTGTAGAAGGTACAGCCTTGTTTCTCCTTGCAGGTAATAGTAAAATGTGAGAGGAAAGGCATAAGCTGAGAATTAGACATATGCACATAGGAACCAGAAATTGGTGACATAGTGTAAATGGCAGGTCCTTGCCTGGGCTTGGAGGGGTGGCCTTGTTCCCTGATGTTCAGGGAGACAGCTGCCACCCCAGTGCTCAGAGGTGGTGGGTCCTGGGCACTGGCTTTCTCCTTGACCCTGGGGGCCATCTCCATGCATAGAGCTTTAAACCCCAGGGTTTGTTTGGGGAGAGCATGGCCATTGCTCAAGCAATTGGAAGGGCTGGGGCTGCCACTCCCCAAGGCCAGGAGGGCAAAGCATCAATCCACAGATGATTTATAGACCTTGAGATCTAATAGTTTGCCCTACTGAGTTTTGGACTTACTTGGGACCCATGACCTCTGTTTTCCTTCCAATTTCTCCCTTCTGGAAAATAAATGTTTATCCCATGCCTGTCCCACCATTGTATATTGGATACAGAAAACTTGTTATCTAGCTTTCACAGGTCCATCAGACAAAGGAATTTTGCCCCAGGCTGCACCATACCCATAACTGATTTTAATGAGACTTTGTACTTGGCATTGTTACGGAAATGACATAGGGCTTTTGGGATGCTGTGATGGGTGAATGTATTTTGCATATGGGAAGAACATGTATTTTTGAGATCCAAAGGACAGACTGTTGAGGATTGAATTATGTATCCCAGAAAAACATGTTCTTAATCTTAATCCATTCCCATTGATGTGCAAGTATTATAAATGGATTACTGAAGTCCTTTATAAGGGGAAGGAAATTCAGACACATAGAGAGAAACCCATGGGAAGAAGCCAGAAGTTAACAGAATCCAGAAGAGAAAGAAGACATCACCATGTGCTTTGCAATGTGATAGAAAAGCCAAGGAACAAGGATCAGCAGCAGCCAGTACCAGAATGCTACAGTCTTCTGGGAGAAAGCAGAACCCTGTGATGTCTTGATTTTGGACTTCTTGCCTTGAAACTGTGAGCCAATAAATTCTCATTATTTAAATCAACCTATTATACGGTGTGTTTTAGCAGCTGGGAAATAAAGATGTGTAGTGAATATATGTTTCACAGAATTGGGTGCCTGCCTCATGGCAATGAACAGACCACACAATCTTTAATATTTTACTCCACCTTCAAACGGTCCCATGCCCACATTGGGATTTTTATATCTTTTTTGTGTGTGTGTGCTCAAAAAAGTTGTTGTTACAGAGAACAATATAGACACAGAATGACAGCTGTGATGTCAGGTCTTCCTGTGCTTTTATATTCCTGGAGAAGAGAAGAATTTGGGAGAGAATGAACGGCAGCTGCACCCATAGAGTTGAAGCGCTGTCAGATGGGAGAGGTACATGCTCATGGTATCGACTCCTAAGGGCAGACCTAGGGGAAAGCTGCAGAAGTTAAAGGCAGGTACAGTCAGGTTTAAACATTCAAAAGTGCCAGAACTGCTGTGCCTTAAATGTGATGAGGTCTCTGCTGAAAGTATTGACTCACAGATTCTGATGACCATTTATCAACAATATGATAGCAGCAATAGCAGAAAAATGCAGCTCTCTTTTCCTCTTAACTTGTAAAATGGGGATAGTTATCCCAATTTATCATCTCGCAGGTGAGGGATTCAATTCCAGTTGAACTGGAAGACTCCTCTGGTAGTTTCAGGCAGCTGTAAAGAGCTAGTTGCAGTGGTTCTCAAATTTTGCGGCAGGTTAGACTTGCCTCGGGAGCTTTCAAAAAATGCCAGTGCCTAGGCCATAGTTGCAGAGATTCTGATTTAATCCGTACAGGGGTGTGAACTGAGCATTAGGATTTTTCTAAGTTCCCCAAGCGATTCTAATGTGCAGCAAAGTTGAGAACCACTGAGCTAGAGGACTAGTTTGAGAGTCATGACCCCGGTTTCTAGTTTGGAATCCGGTTTAACTAAATATGTAATACTGGACAACTACTTTAGCTTCTCTTGGTCCCGTAATTCCTTACTTATTAAAAAGAGGGAGACATACTTCTAAAGGACCTTCCTCTAAATATTTATTATTCTAGGGCAGCTGTCCTTCAAAGGTTTATGAATTGAGGAAGGGGCACTTATTGCTTCTAGAAATAGAAGAGGATCTCTGCTCTGAGATATGGGGGGGGATTATTTGCACTCTTTAGATTTTTGCTTTGGTCAGTTTTAGTGGCAGTGATAGATTCCCCTAAATGTAGGAATGAGAGGAAAGTGTGGCACCAACAGCATTCATTCGGCTCGTTATTTCAGTGATCCTCTGCTTAAACAGGTGTATACCCCAATTTGAGAAGAAACTCATAGATAATAAAAGAAAGTGGGTTTCTTCCGTCTTTCCCATGATTCCAGAGATGTTTTATTGCCAAAGTTGGAGCCATCTGATAGATGACTGGACGTTTTTTTCCTGGTTTTATTTGTGGATGGATGGCTATAATTTTTATACTCTTTTGGGCTTGCTTCCTTCCATACTACTTAATGACTTAGCTTACCAAGAATTTTCCTAGTCTAACACATAACACTCAGGTTCTCTTTTACACATGACTTTACTTCTATCCAACAGAGACTGTATCTCATTGGCACTCTGATTGTGCAGCAACTGACCCTGGATAAGCTATGATAGATATAGGACTCTAGTTTTCTTTTTGTTCCCCGAAGGAAATTTAAGACGGACTTCTATATATAGGTCTTCTCAAAGTGATCCTTGTATTTCAGGTAATTCATATTTGTTGGTGAAGTTTTACTTGCCACACAATGTGCAAAAATAATCATAGAAATGTGAGATATTGAGAGACAAAACATCAAAATTTTGTATGGAGAAGATGATGCAGTGATTTTTATTTTTTAAGTGAGTAACTTCTTGCTTCCAAAGGGAAGGTACTTTTGAAAGGGTGGTCTATTATTATTTTAACACTTGGCAAATTTCTTGTCTAAAACAATGCAGTTTTCAAAGACCCATAAGTATGTACACGTTTCAAGATAAATAATGCAGTTAAGATGCAAACAATCTTATTGGAAGAAATTATGAAAACTTTGGATTATTTGTGCAAGAGTTAAAAATGTTCTTTCTTCTACTTCTGGATGGGCACACTTACTCTTTGACGTTTATGTAAATGGTATTAGCGCACTATAGAAGTGGGAAAGAATTGTTTTTAAAAATCAGGGAGGGGAACAAAGCAATAAAAAATTATCACAGGACACCATGTCAATGACAAATCGCAGGAGGTGGTTCTCTAAAGGTCGTGAAAACTAGTTCCTCATTGCAGGAATTGGGTTGGGCCACTTCTTCACCCCCCTTCTCAAACACAAATATTTTCATATAATAAAAGCCTGTTTCCCTATGGTTATAACCCAGTCTCCCCTCCTCCGACACCACCATTTTAAAGAGGTTTACTGCGCAGACGTTCCAAAGTTCCTAGGCTGTACCTCTTTCTGGACCGTGTCCTGTAGAGGTGAGGCGTCCCTTTGGGGGCTCATGCCGGGTGGGGGACAAGAAACACCCGCTAGGACCCAACCCAGGCGGCCAACGTCGGAGCATGCGCTGAGAGTTTGTGCAGCTGGCCCCGGCTGCCGCCGCTGCCTCGTCCGGACTTGGCGAGGACTAGGGAGGGACAGCGGCGCTGGGAAGTGGCTTAGACTTTCCAGCAACTGCTGCCCAGGACTCACCCCCTTCCCCCTTTTCCCAGGAGGCGGCGGCGGCGGCGGGGGTAGAGGAAGAGAAGGAAGCCTCCAGCTTGAGCCAATGCAGTCCGTTGGCTCTCCGGGAGGAGCGTCCGTACACCGATAAGCCCCTGCCGTGCGTCCCCGACCGTCCCCCGGCGGGAGCTGGGCACCAAGCCCAGCGCCGAGGGTGAGTGGTCGAGCGTCTCTGGTCTTCCCTGCCCGCTGTCCCGCCAGCCCGCCGGCGGTTGCCCTCCGCGCTGCGTGCTAAACTACTTAAAGACTGGCTGCGGAGCTCCCCGCCTCGGACGCTTCCCCCTCGCGCCCTGCCGGGGGCGCGCGGACGCAGTGCTTGGCCCGGCGGTCGCACTTGGCTTTGTGCTCCGCGGGCTGCTGGGACGCGGGGTCTCGGCCACGGCCGGGGGCGGGGGGACTGTGTGTGAATGAGTAACCCGGTGTCTGCACAGCTGCACCGGCCCTAATTCCCCGGCGCCCCCTCCCCGTCTCCCGCCCCAGGCTAATCCATCATTCTGGGGCCGAAAACTTAATTTCTCACATTCTCCCAAAGAAACCCAAGTCGCCGGGCGGAATCCCAGCTTGGTGGTGCGTCTCCTCGGGTCCCCTGCGTTCACACCCTAGCTGCGGGATGGGGAGGGGGAGGCGGGGTTTAGAGGCCCGGGAACTGTCCTATTGAGAAGGGCACAGGCGTTCTCGGACTCGCCGGCGGCGCCTGTGACGTCTCCGGGGCGGGGAGGGGGAGCAGTCTGGTTTCTAACCTTTGGGACAGTTCCGAGCAAAGCTGTCCCCGAGGACGGGTATGGATTGAAGGTTTTAAAGAGCATCTAATCAGAATGCAGAGGGCTTTGCCGCGTGTCCCCTGAGAACAGGAGTTTACTGTGCGTCTTTATTCATCCGGGGGAGTCGATTTTTTCTCTTCCCAGCAGGTGTTATCTGGAGCCGGTTTGGAACTTTTAGGAGTTTAGGTTACTATTATGACTTTAACAAGTCATTTTTGATGAAGAGATGTCTCGAATGAACTAGACAGCGGACCCACAGGACCCAGCTGAGGGCTGGTACAGGAGGGATGGGCTAGGGGTGAGGAGCGCGGTGGTAAGAGGCCCCCTGTTCTCCCCCGCCCGCTGCAGATAGCTGCTGCGCTGCCGGTAGGGATAGGATGTGGTGAAAGAATGGGGCTTCTCCTTCCCGGGGCTCACAATGGCCAGAGAAGATTCCGTGAAGTGCCTGCGCTGCCTGCTCTACGCCCTCAATCTGCTGTTTTGGGTAAGTCTAACAGTTCCACCCCACCAACAGGTGGGGACGGCTGGACCCGTTTTTCCTCAGTCGCCAGATAATTCACCAAATTAATTACATGGGATCACCTCTTCTGTTTTTCAGAGGACTAAATTTTGACCTTCTTAAAATGCCTTTGATCTAGGTCAAGTTCCATTTGTAGTTAGAAAAACAAAATCCACTGCTGGATGTTAGTGGTAGTAAAATTAGACTTGAATTGATCTAGGGATATAAATAAATGCACGTGCTCGTGTTTGTAGATAAAATTATGACATACTACTTAGGGGAAACGCTTGTTTTCAGGAATGTCAGATAACCATGCAAGCCGTAAATTCTTTCCGTCACCCCTAGCCTATAAAATCTGATTGGGGCAGGCAGTCTTGGAATGTTTTTTGCAGAGATTCATACCCAAATATCCTATCAAAAGACTGAGGAGGTTTTTTATTTTGTTTTGTTTTGTTTTTTAGGATCCTATACAGTCTGAAAAAGTGGTTTTCATATACTATTGCTAAGTTGGAAAAGTTTTAAGGAATTTTCTGTATGCTTTTGGAAAATCTCATAACCATTTAAGGCCATAAAATACCTAAAATTTAACAAGCTCATGGGAATCTTTATGCCCTATGAGCTAGTGACTTTTTATGCTTTGTGTCCAGGTACACATTTTCATAAGCTGCTATTAATAATTGCATTAATATTTATAAAATTAATGAGGAAAATATAAAAATTCAAACTTTGAAAGTTGTTTCAGGAAGCTTTTATGCTTGAATAAGTAATTTTTTTGGTCACTTTTTGTGTTCTATTAATAATTCATATTCTGATCTTTCTGTTAGGAAATTTAATTGTAATTTATTTATTTGGTTGGCTGGCTGGCATGAACTAGCTTTTTTTTTTTTTTTCTCTGATGCTATTACATGTGGTATCTTGAGGATGATATTTTGGTCAAGCAAAGCTTAACCAAAGCTTTGCTTCAGGGGAGTCAGCTGAAAGAGATGTACAACTTCAGCATTTTTTCTCAACATGAAAATCCACCATTTGGAAATGCAAAATCACAAATGCTCTTATTGTAGTTTTTATTTATTAAAAGGTACATTTTAAAGTGGATCATTAAACTACCTGCTTAGCTATAAGGTTATTTTGAAATAATCAGTTTCTTTAAAATGTATAACAAGGAGCACTGCTATTTCTAGTTCATCACTTTCCTACATTATATTTTCTAATTGTAGAGTTATTTCATTTTACAAATAAAATGACTTTAAAGATGACCTGGCTGAACTTCCTTACTTTGTGGCTGAGTAGTGTACATGAAATATACCAATGGTAACAATTTCAGCAACAGAAGTCAGCTTTCTTGCCCCTATTCAGTGCCTTTAACATGTAGCCTTATGAATTTCATGTCTTGGAATTACTAAGATTTTTTGTTGTTGTTGATCTACAGAGAATAATGCTTTGGAGTGTTTCTTAATAATTTATATCATGTAGAGGGGAAACTCCAAATTATTTAACACAAGTATTGCTCTTCTGAGAAATGAAATTTGCTTAACACCTACACCTTATAATCCTCTAGGGCCCTTGTGTCCCCAGATAATTTAAAATACTATTTCTTTGTTGTTATCCTGTGTTTTATTGTGTGTGTGTTCCCTCATTCATTCATTCATTCATTCATTCATTTCAATTGCATCTCCCTTTCTCAGTCCTCTCTTCTGTAACAAAGTAACCCATGTAAATAGTCTAGTATATATCCCTATGTATTTTACTTTGTTTTATAAAAAGATATATTTATCCATCCCTGTCCTTATATATCCATTCATAAATGTATACATTCACAACTTTTGTTAAATGGTTTTGTTATTTGGTTTAGAGTCCCAGGAGTGGAATTACTATATCAAAGTATATGTAATGACAACAACAATAACAGCAACCATGTAGCTAACATTTATAGAGTTTTTACTATATTTTCAAGTGCCTCAGTTTCATATTCTGTGAAATAGAGATAATAGTTCCTCTTTTTAAGAGTTTTTGTGAGGCTTCATGGGTTAACATATGCAAAGCACTGAGAGGAGTGACACATAATAAGTACCATCTATGTAGTAGTAGTAATAGTAGTAGTCATAGTGCTATGATGATGACAATGCTCAGGTGGATTACCAGAAGAAAGTGGATTGCTGAGTCCAGGAATCACTGTTATGATTAATATTGTTATTACTACTATCACTACTAAAACTCTGTTCACCCCCCATCTTGTCATGGGAATCTATACCCTAGAAGTCAAAGCACCAATGCACCCCATTATATGTACACAGATATTTGTTGACAGTTTTTGGTATTATGACAGTGCTTAATTTTTGCCAGTCTGAAGGGTTTAAAGTGTTATCACATCATTATTTTATTTCATACCTCCTTCATTATCAGTGAGCATGAGTATTGTTTTATATATATATATATTTCATATATAATTTCATTTCATATGAATATATATATATGTATTTTTCCATTTACGTTTGCCCTATTGTTTGATTTCATGTTGGTATCAGTTGCTATACAATAGTTAAATTTTTATATAGTATAGTTTCAGTACATCCTATTTTTCTTTTAAAGCACCTGCATTTGTTCTCTTGGTTAAGGTTTCTTTTTCCATATGGACTTTAAGATTATTTTATATAATCAGATGCATCTATTGGGATTGTTATTGGAATTGCGTGCAATGTGTTTGCTAACTTTGGGGAAATTGGCATTATTATTTCAAAGCTAAAGCAGTGTTTGCAGATCTTATATTTAATTACTGATTTGGAAGTGTTTTTGAGCCTCATGCCAGGTACATTCCTGGCCTCCCTTGCACTACTCTCTCATGTAATTCTCATAATATAAAATATCCTTTAAAATTTTTTATTTTATAGATAAAGAAACTGGTACCCAGGAAAGTTCAACAACTTGTTTGTAAGTAGCAAAGCAGAGATTCAAAGTCCAATTTTGATTTTCCTCCAAATGCTGTAGAAGTTATACTACTGGAAATGGTGGTGGATTGATTTTCAGCAGAGCAGTAATATAAACATCCTCAGTAGGAAGGGATTAGCGGTGTAACTTCTCTAGAGCAGCTTCTCAAACCTTAATGTGCATAAATAAGAATCACCTGGGCGTTTTGTTAAAATGCAGATTCTGATTCAGTTGGTCTGCATTGGGGCCTAAGATTCTGCATTTTGATAATGCTCCTCCATGAGTAAATTTTAGATCATGGTCCCTTTCTGATTGGCTGATGCTGCTGGTTCAAATACCAAACCTTGAGAAGCAAGGTTTTCGGTATTTGCTTTTAGTTCTCTTTTGAATTAGAAGCAGAACAAACTAGAGTGGCATATGAATCCCACTTTCTAAACCAGACTTTGTATCCTGGGTATGGAAAGGGAGATTGTTTTTCCCTCTAGTTTTATAAGTTTGAGAACCTGCCCTCATTACCTCTGGGATGAAAAGCTGCCATGTTTTTCTTTTTTTTTCTAGGAGGTACTGGAGATTGAACCCTGGACCTCATACATGGGAAGCAGACACTCATCCACTGAGCTACACCTGCTCCTTTTTTGTTTTCAATTGTTACCTTTATTATTTTACAATGTATTTCAAAAAATGTCTTTACAGTTGCCTTAACTGCCCTATAAGACCTGCAATAAAAGAACACTTAGAATTAGAACACAAAGACACCAAGCTGTAATACCTACTTGTACTGAACCATTATTACCAAAGGGATGTAGTTTTTTTAAATAAGCAGATGTGTGGCAATGCACAATAATATACAAACTTGTTAAAACAGAACGTAAAACTTTGCATTAATGGTGATAGAAAGAAGGTGGTTTTGTTTTCTGTTTTCAGCACATCTGGTTCTGGCAGCAAGTTTTATTATGCATTGAAGGCAATATGTGCTCCTGAAAGCCTGTATTTTCAGTTTGTGTGTATCACCTGACAACATGAAAAAATATAAACAAACAACTAGTCTGCAAGTATGCTTCTCAATCAATACCCTTCCTGTAGAAGCTCACAATATTTAATAGGCTTATTTCTTTCTTTCTACTGTATTAATGCCTTTCCCATTTGTATTCTACAAAGATTTTAAGGAAAATAAAAATAATTCTTTATTAGGAAAGCACTGAAAAACGATAGTATTTTGTTTTGCTCTTCCAAGGAGTTGAAAATCAAACCAAGTATTTTTTGTAAGTGAACAGTACATCTTAAATATTTAATTTTTTAAAGTGTGAGGCATAGACATGTCTAAGAGGAAACAATCCACAGCACATTCAAGATCACAAGTGTACTCTTTGTTGCTGTGGATCAAGTTACCTAGAGTTATCATCTTTTTTTTTTTTTAAAGATTTATTTTATTTACTCCTCCTTCCTTGCCGCTTGCACTTGCTGTCTGCTCTCTCTGTCCACTTGCTGTACATTCTTCTTTGTCTGCTTGTCTTCTCTTCTTGTCTTCTCTTTAGTAGGCACTGGGAACTGATCCCTGGGATCTTCCTACACGGGAGAGAGGCATTCAATCACTTGAGCCACCTCAGCTCCCTGGTTTATCGTGTCTCTCATTGTCTTTTTCCTCTGTGTCTCTTTTTATTGTGTCAACTTGTTGGGTCAGCTCTCCGCACGGGAATTGAACCCGGGACCTCTCATATGGTAGATGGGAGCCCAATCGCTCGAGCGACATCTCCTTCTCATCTTTTTAGTGGCTGTTCCACGTTATGAAGAGGCATGATCCTGGTCCAGTTGTAGTGTGGTTGGCAGCCAGTTAGTGAGCCTTGTACATTTGTCATGAGTGTTGTAGGGTTGTAACGGGAGCAGGTCACAGACATGGTACACAAGGGTAAACTGCCCCTAGAGCTCCTTTGAGAATCTGAAGTGTACTCAGTGGAGTGAGAAAGTGGGTTATCTTTATTTCAAAACTTTCCAGCTTTTACTGCAGTAAAAGCTGGGTATTTTAGTTTCTTAGGCTGCTCAAGCAAATACCATGAAATGGTTTGGCTTAAACAATAGGAATTTATTGGCTCACGGTTTTAAGGCTGGGAAAATGTCCAAATCAAGACATCATCCAGGAGATAATTTTTCCCCCAAACACTGACATTTTGGGGCTGGCTGCTGGTGATCCTTGCTTCCTCTGTCACATGGCAAGACATATCACAGTGTCTCCTGGCTTCTCTCTTCTCTTCCCGGTTTCATTGGTTTTAGTTTATGGCTGCTTCCTCTGTGACTTTCTCTCTCTTTGTCTGAATTTCATTCTCTATAAAATGAAAAAAGGACTCCAGTAATAGGATTAAGACCCATCCTGATTGTGCTGGTAATGCCTTAACTGAAGTAGCCTCTTCCAAGGGTCCTACTTACAATGGGTTCACACACCCTTAAGGATGGATTAAATTTAAGAACATGTTTTTCTGGGATACATACAGCTTCAGACTGCCTGAAAGGGCATGCCACTTGAATCAATGAAAGCTTTCCATCAATTTTAAAGCCAACTTCTGTGGCTTTAATATATTAATGTTCTTCATTCTTAGGGGGTAATTTTCTGCTATTACAAATATGGATGAGGGTTCTCTGAAAATTCCTAAAATTTACTAACACTTAACATTCATCAAATATATGTACCTTTATTATTTTATAAAAGTATAATGTGCCATCTGTAATTTTTAACCCCCATTTCTCACCATCAGATAAGAATTATTCTTTTTCACTTACCATTACTAAAGATAGTAGCAGTAAGGAGAAACTACCCTGATTAACTTTGAAAAGAAACATAACCTGAAAAGAAGACAGGAAATCTAGTTCACACATTTTAGGAAATGTGAGGCAGATGAAACAGCAGAAGGCTCAGTGATCTATTTTTATTTTATTTTATTTTCCTCTGGCCACCTATAGTGAACCTCAGGTATTTGAATGATGCAGCTCCTAAAGAGCTAGATACCAGGATTCTTGGCAAGTGGAAGTTTGTATTCCATGGCATTTATATAGTCACATAAAAATACTGTGGTTTAAATTGATACCCTACAAGTTTATACTATGAATGGCATACAATTTTCTTTAACTATCCCAAAGGAATAGTGGTGAGCCATCCAACAAATGTTTGCTGTCTTTAAAAATAACTGCAGTCTAAGGGAAATTCTGATGTCACCATCAAGACCTGATTTTAGCCATGATAAATCCCTTTAGTCTCAGGAGCAGAGCTGATATACTTTTTAATCAGCTGAGCAAAGGACTTGAGCCACTGCATGCTTCTTAAGGAATGCTTTCTGCGATGTGCATGGATTCCTTGGAGCACATCCCTTCTTTAGATTGGAACAGTAGGCCCCTCACTTACCTGTCCCCACTTAGAGAATAATCACCAGTTGGGGTATTGGGGAAGTGAAAGTTATTGCAATTTGACTGCACAGAAACTGTAGTGTAGAATGTGGCATTTTCCCATTCTTTTATCTGCAGCACCTGTAAAATGGTCTTATAACTTATCATGGAAATCAGGACAATGTTGAGAGTGAAGTGAAAGGGATGTTTCTACTAATAATTACTCCAAGACAACTGTGGTTTAAAGTGGGACTGTCCTAGTCAGACCAGGATGTATGGCCACCCTATCTATAGGGAAACTATCACAACAGCTAATGAGTTAGTTCCTGGGTGCTATTGACTTATTCAGCTCTAATTAATAGCTGTTCATGCCTGAATGATACCCACAGGTAATCTCCAGACCTCATTTAGCCTTCATTTACATTGCCTATTCTTTCACAGCATTACCAAATAATGCTGTTATCTGTTTGCTCTACTGTCTCTGCCCATCCCTTAGTGGAAGTGAAGCTGGTAGAGTAGGAGGGACAGGAAGCAGATGCATTGCCAGGCAGAACTTACATTGGGCTGCCAGCCTCCAAAGAGTCAAGAATCCATCTTACCTTTACATATTTACATTTCAATAAATACAATTTAACTCCTGTTTTGTTTTGTTTTGTTTTTAAGAAGAAATGGAATTTAAAAAGCTCTTACTCTAATATCTCCATTTAAAGATTTGGAAGTTTGAATTACTTGTCCAAATTCTCTCTGTGGAGATAAAACTCTAACTAAGATCCAGCTGTCTTCTGGCTTTCTGCTCTTTGCTAATAGATTTGACATAAAAAGAAAAGTTCTAGTAGGTACTTTTAGGTACCTGTCATCCATGAGCAGAAATTATTTGTGACACTGTCACCTTATGTGAGAGCATATGTTATGTATAGCAAATATTTAAAGAATTTAAAAACCTGCTTTTTGACTGTCATTTCACTATTCTATAGAAACTATAGGTATAGATTTCATAGTAAATTTAAGAACTAGTCTTACATACACAATTCTGATTTAGGAGACACCTGGATTCAAGACTTGTTTTTAAGTTTATTAAACTCAAACAAAACCAGAATATGGCCCCAATACAGCATTCTGTATTTCTAAATATTTATTGAAAACTGGCATTTTCTAAGTGTTTTAGAAGATGGAATGAAGCAATTGTCCTATTAAGTAGTATATTGAATATATATTAAATATATTTCTGTAAAGTAATACTTGTGCTATTTTCCAAGTAGTTCCTTGAGCTTAAAATAATATTTTAATATTGGGATAAATTTAAGGAGCTGTGAGCCTAGTTACATATGATAACTACAATGTTCCTAATAATTTAGTCATCATGAGTCATAGTTGAAGAATTATTTTTGTAACTAATTTGGAAAATTAGCAGAAAATACCATTATTTGTAAGGAGTTCTGAATTGCTCTTTTAAGTTGGGCTTCTAGATTTAATAACATCAGGAATACTTATTAAAGTAACTTAGACTCATTTTAGCTTAGTTTTTTTCTATAGGCATGCACCATATTTGTTATTACTTACATTATTTTCTCAACCCCAGTGAGGAAGATCACTCTTTGAGAAAGAAACTGTTCCCAGATATTTAATACTGCTGGAATTAATGCCATAAGAAAAAGCAGTTTGTTCTCAGAGTTGCTTGTTTGTTGTAAGATAAGGCTTTGTGTTGATATTATTTATTTTGACTAATGTTCTATGCCCAGCTGTGATACTTGGGTATAGTCCTGTGGGTGAAAAAGAACAACCACAGAAACCAGAAGAGCAGAGTAGACTACAAAGTTTGTGTTAAAGGACTTTTGAGAGCATCTAAGCCAGCTAACTGACCTGATACATAAATCTTTGAGCTTATCATTTCAGCAAACATCTGTCTACTGGAACACTTGCAGTGATAGAAAGCTTAGTTCTTATTAAAGCATCCCCTTATATTGTTAAAGATCCCTAATACTTTATCTAGTAAATTGAAATTATCTTCCCTTAATTTAATCATTCATTCATTCATTCATTCATTCATTCATTCATTTCATATGTATTAGGTCCGACTACTAAGCCTGATACTCTGCTATGTGATGGGGATATAAAGATGAGTAGCAATGGTTTGTGTACTCTAAAGAGGTGAATTAGGTGGGTGAAAATGGGAAACAATATGATAACTGTTGTATGAGGCCCGCACAAAGGACATTGAGAGGGAGGAGGTCTGTGGGTAAGAAGGAGTGGGAGAATATCTTTATACTGTAGCTGATGCTTGAGCTGGATAAGTAGAGGTTGTTTGACTCATAAGGGCGGGAAGGCTGGGGCAGGATGGCATCCCAAGCAGAAAGAACCACATGAGTGAAGGCAGGGAGGCATTGGAAGATCTGCATGGTACATTTTGGAAAATCTAAGTGCAGAGTGTGTGAACTAAACAGTTTGCAGGACATAGGTTAAAGGGTGATAGAAAGGGGCCGGGATGCCCTGCTAAAGAGTTTAAACTTTTTTCTCTAGGAGGGAGTTGGAGGAAAGTAAGTGAGGATTGGGCAGGAGTAGTAAGGAGCAGCTATCGTCACTTCATAAGCAGAATAACTTGATCTATGTTTTATAAAGCTAAATGGATGGTGAATTCGGGGTGGAATCTGTGCGATGGTGAGTTCTATTCTATGGTGATTGTAATTGCCTGTCAAGAGACGATGAGGGCCTGAACAAGCCAGAAGTGGCAGGAAAAGGGGAATATGTCACCAGAGACACATTGCAGGAACAATTGCTGGGGCTTGAAAATTAGATGTAGGGCTGAGGGAGCTGGAGGGTTCGGCTGCCTGCCAGCCTGCACATCATGTGATGGAGGGGTTGATTATGATAGGAAAGGATAGGAAAAACAGGGGGAGGGGACACACACACACAGGCTTTGAGGAGAATGGAGAGGAGTTCAGTTTTAGAGACATTGATATTAATAATGAGCATGGTGGTATATCGGTATCTATATAACAGAACTTGATCCTTTGTCGTTTGGTAGACCTTCAAATATCTGAAGATTTCGTTTCTGAACTGATTTAGAAGTAGTGTAGTCTCTTAAACTAGCTAAGAAAGCTTAGGCGAAAGCCCTTAAGTACAACAGTTTAATCCTGTTATAAATGATAGACTATAGTTAACAGTACACTTATAAAAATGTTCTTTCATGAATTGTAACAAATGTACCCAACTAATGCAAGGTGTTAATAATAGGGTGGTTTATGGGAGCTGTAGATTTTATGCATGGTTTTTCTGTAAACCTACAACTTTTCTAATTAAAAAAAAAAAGAAAAGAAAAAAGTAACCTCTGACAATAATAGGCAAAACATATGATTGTTTTTTAATCATGTAAATCCTTTATGAAATAGGAATTACTATTATAACATTATGTAGGTGAGGAAATTGAGGCTTAGGAAAAATTAAATGACATGCCCAAGGTCATATTGCAAAAAAGAAGCAGAGCTGGAATTCAAGCCTGTTTTTTAAAGTCGATTTTATTGATACATATTAATAAAGCATAAATCCATCCAAAGTGTACAATCAATGGTATTTGGTCTAATCACACAGTTGTGCAATCATCACCTCAATCATTTTTAAAGCATTTTCATTATTTCAATAATAACAAACAAAAAACAAATTTCATCACCTCTCAATCTCTCTATGCTTCCCTTGCTGTACATAGATGATATTTCGTTTCCTTCTCTCTAGTATATTTGTATTTATATTTTCTAAAAACTCATATATGCAATATATCCCATATTCATATTTTACATGATATTTCACTATGTTATACAGTCCCTGGTTACATTTTTTTGACTTTCCTTCTAGTAATGTATATGTTCTTAGACTTAGCCTTTCAACCAGTCATATCCATATAAAAGCTCTGCTAGTTACAAACACTGTGATGTACTCACCATTTCTATTCATTTCCAAAGATTTACAAACAAACTTTTTACCAAGTCTGCACAGATTAACCCTCAGCTTTCCATTCTATACTCTTATTCTATTTTTCTGGTGACCTATATTCTAATTATTAACTCCATGAGTTTACATAATATATTTAGTTCATAATAGCACAATCATACAGTATTTGTCCTTTTGTGTCTGGCTTGTTTCACTGAACATCATGTCATCCAGGTTCATCTAAGCTGTCATATGCTTCACGCCTTCATTTCTTCTTAATGCTGCGTAATATTTAATCGTTTGTATACACCACAATTTGTTAAGCCATTCCTCCGTTGATGGACACCTGGGTTGTTTCCAACTTTTGGCAATCGTGAATAACACTGCTATGAACATCGGTGTGCTAATGTCTATTTGTGTCACTGTTCTCGGTTCTTCTGGATATATACCTAGTAATGATATTGCCAGGTCATATGGCAAGTCTATATTCACTTCCTTATGAACTGCCAAACACTTCTCCACAATAGCTGTACCATTCTACATTCACACCAACAGTGAATAAGCGTTTCTATCTCTTTACATTGTCTCCAACATTTATAGTTTGCTGACTTTTTAATAGCAGCCAGTCTAATTGGTATGAAATGATATCTCATTGTAGTTTTGATTTTCATTTCCTTTATCACTAGTGATGTTGAACATTTTTTCATGGGTTTCTTTGCCATTTGTATTTCTTCTTTGAACAATGGTCTTTTCAAGTCTTATGTCCATTTTTTCATTGGGTCGTTTGTCTTTTTATTGTTGAGTTGTATGACTTCTTTATTTATCATGATATTAAACACTTATCAGATGTGATTGCCAAATATTTTCTCCCATTGAGTCGGCTGCCTTTTTACCCTGTTGACAAAGTCCTTTGTGGTGCAAAAGTGTTTAATTTTGAGGAAGTCCCATTTATCTATTCTTTCTTTTGTTGCCTGCTCTTTGGGTGTAAGGTTTGAGAAACTACTACCTACCACAAGATCTTGAAGATGTTTTCCTACATTTTTTCTAGGAGTTTTATGATTGTCACTTTTATATTTAGGTCTTTGATCCATTTTGAATTATTTTTTGTAAAAGTTGTGAGATAGGGGTCCTCTTTCTTTCTTTTGGATATGGCTATCCTCTTCTCCCAGTTCCATTTGTTGAGTAGACTGTTCTGGCCCAGCTGGGAGAGCTTGACAGCCTTGTCAAAAATCACTTGGCTGTAGATGTGAGGTTCTGTTTCTGGGTTCTCAATTCAGTTTCATTGGTCAATCTGTCTGTCTTTATGCCAGTAACCATGCTGATTTTACCACTGTAGCTAAGTGATATGCCTTAAAGTCAAGAAGTGAGCATCCCTTCATTTTCCTTTTTCAAAGACGTTTTTGGCTATTCGGGGTCCTTTACCCTTCCAAATAAATTTGATAATTGCCTTTTTCATTTCTGCAAAAAAGGCTGTTGATTCAGTTTGGGAAGGATTGACATCTTAAGGATATTTATTCTTCTAATCCATGAACACATAATGTCCTTCCATTTATGTAAGTCTTCGTCAGCTTCTTTTAGCAATGTTTTGTAGTGTTCTGAATACAGGTCCTTTATGTCCTTGGTTAAGTTTATTCCTAAATGTTTGATTATTTTTAGTTGCTATTATAAATGGAATTTTTTTTCTGATTTCCTCCTTAGATTGCACATCAGTGGTATATAGAAACGCCATTGATTTTTGTGTATCCTGCCATTTGGCTGAACTCATCTATTTGTTCTAGTAGCTTTGTTGTGGATTTTTCAGGATTTTCTAGATACAGGATTATATCATCAGTGAATAATGTAAGTTTTACTTGTTCCTTTCCTATTTGGGTGCCTTTTTATTTTTTTATCTAGCCTAATTGCTCTAGATAGAACTTCTAGCAGAGTATTCAATAACAGTGGTGACAGTGGGCATCCTTGTCTTGTTCCTGATTTCAGCGAGAAAGCTTTCAGCCTTTCACCATTGAATACAATGCTAGTTGTAGGTTTTTCATATATTCACTTTGCCATCTTGAGAAAGTTTTCTTCTATTCCTATCTTTTGGAATGGTTTTATCAAGAAAGGGTGCTGTATTTTGTCAAATGCCTTTTCTGCAACAATCGAGAGAACCATGTGATTTTTATTCTTCAATTTATCAATGTGGTTTACTACACTAATTGATTTTCTTGTGTTGAATCACTTTTGCATACCTGGAATAAAACCCACTTGATCGTGGTATATAATCCTATTAATGTGCTTTTGGATTCGGTTTGCAAGTACTTTGTTGAGGATTTTTGAATCTATATTCATTAGAGATATTGGTCTATAATTTTCTTTATTCATAGTATCTTTACCTGATTTTATTATTAGGGAGATGTTGGCTTCATAGAATGAGTTTGGTAGAATTCTTTCCTGTTCATTTTTTAGAAGATCTTGAGCAAGATTGGTATTAGATCGTCTTTGAATGATTGGTGGAATTCACCTGTGAAGCCATCTGGTCCTGGGCTTTTCATCTTTGGGAGTTTTTTTTTTTTTTTTAATATATTTTTTATTGAAGTATATCATTCATACATGAACATGCATAAACAATAAGTGTATGGTAAAGATTGTGAACTTACAAAATAAACATATATAACATCATACGGGGTCTCATACATCACCCCTCCACCAACACTTTGCATTGTTGTGAAACTATGCAAAAACAACGTCAAAATATTACTACTAACTATAGTCCCTATCTTGCATTTGTTGTATTTTTCCTCCAACCCACCCTATTTTTAAAAAATATATTTTTATTACAGAGATTGTGAACTTGCAAACAATCGTACATATGTGTAGAATTCTTTGGGAGGTTTTTGATGGCTGTTTCAATCTCTTCACCTTTGATTGGATTATTGAGGTCTTCTATTTCTTCTAGGGTCAGTGTAGGTTGTTTGTGTGTTTCTAGGAATGTGTCCATCTCTTCTACATTTTCTAGTTTTTTTGGCATACAGTTGTTCATAGTATCCTTTTATGATATCTATTATTTCTGTGGGGACAGTATAATGTCCCTCCTCTCATTTCTGATTTTATTTATTTGTATCTCCTCTCTTTTTTCCTTTGTCAGCCCAGCTAAGCAGTAGTGGATTTTGTTGATCTTCTCAAAGAACCACCTTTTGTTTTTGTTGATTCTCTCTATTGTTTTTTTCTTCTCCATTTCATTTATTTCTGCTCTAATTTTTCCAGTTTCTTTCCTTCGGCCTGGTTTGGGATTAGTTTGCTGTTCTTTTTCTAGTTCCTCTAGGCATGCAGTTAGATCTTCAATTTTAGCTCTTTCTTCTTTTTTAATGTAAGCATTGAGAGCTATGAATTTCCCTCTCAGCACTGCCTTTGCGGTGTATCATGGGTTTTGATATGTTGTGTTCTCATTTTCATTTGTTTCAAGATATTTGATGAATTCTCTTGCAATTTCTTCTGTGACCCACTGATTATTTGAGTCAGTTGTTTAATCTTCATATATTTATGAATTTTCCATTTTTCCACATGTTATTGTTTTCCAGCTTCATTCTATTATGATCAGAGAAAGTGTTTTGTATAATTTCAATTTTTAAAAATTTATTGCGACTTTTCTTGTTACCCAACATATGATTTGTCCTGGAGAAGTATCCATGAGTGCTTGAAAAGAATGTATGTACTGTTGTTTTGGGGTACATTGCTCTATAGATGACTGTTAGGTCTTGTTCATTTATTTTATTATTAAAGCCCTCTGTTTCTTAATTTATCCTCTGTCCAGATGTTCTGCCCAACACTGAGAGTGGTGTGTTGACATCTCCAACTATTATTATAGAGATATCTATTTCTCCCTTCAGTTTTGCCAGTGTGTACCTCATGTATCTTGTGGCACTCAGATTAGGTACATAAATATTTATTATAGTTATTTCTTCTTGTTTAATTATCCCTTTTATTAATATATAATGACCTTCTTCATTCCTTATAACAATTTTGCATTTAAAATCTATTTTGTCCAATATTAGTATTGCTACTCCAACTCTTTTTTGGTTAATATTTGCATGGAATATATTTTTCCAACCTTTCACTTTTAACCCGGTCATGTCCTTACATCTGAGATGAGTCTCTTGTAGACAACATGTAGATGGCTCATATATTTTTTTAATCCATTCTATCAGTCTATGTCTTTTGATTAGGGAGTTCAAGCCATTAACATTCAATGTTAATACTGTAAATGCATTACTTCATCCATTTTGTCCTTTGGCTTTCTGTTGCCATATCTTACTGTTGTCTGTCTTTTTACCCTTTAATTTACCCTTCTTAATAATCTTCATTTCTACATCCTTGTTTTTTCCTGTTAGGCTCCCTTTAGTATCTCTTGTAATTCTGGTCTGTGTTTGTCTGCGAAGACTTTGAACTCACCCTCATTTTTGAAGGACAGTTTTACTGGATACAGAATTCTTGGCTGGCAGTTTTTCTCTTTCAGTACTTAAATACATCTTACCACTTTCTTCTTGCCTCCATGGTTTCTGATGACAGTTTGGCACTTACTCTTATTGAGGATCTCTTGTATGTGATGCTTTGCTTTTCTCTTGCTGCTTTCAGAATCCTCTCTTTATCTCTGATATTTGTCCTTCTGAATAGTAGGTGTCTCAGGGTAAGTATATTTGGATTTATTCTGTTTCGGATGCATTGTCCTTCTTGAATGTTGATATTTATGTCTTTCTTAAGGGTTGGGAAGATTTTGTCATTATTTCCTCAAATATTCTTTATGCCCTTTTTCCATTCTCTTCTCCTTCTGGGACACCAATAATGTGTATGTTTGTGCAGTTTGTGTTGTCATTCATTTCCCTGAGACTGTGTTCCATTTTTTCCATTCTCTTCACTTTCTCTTCTCCTGTCTTTTCCAGTTCAGATGTTCTGTCTTTGAAATCACTAATTCTGTCCTCAAGCAATTCAAATCTGCTCTTATGTGTCTTTAATGTATTTTTAATCTCATCCATCGTGTCTTTTATTCCCATAGGAAATTGTTCTTTATGCTCACCCTGTGTCTTCGTAATATGTTTTATTTCTTTAGTCATATTTTCTTTCAATCCTTTGAATTGATTTAGGGGAGCTGTGTGATTATCATTGATTAATTGTCTTAAGTCCTGTATCTGTTCAGGGTATTTGGTTTGTTCCTTTGGCTGAGCCATCTCTTCCTGTTTCCTAGTATGTCTTGTAATTTTTGTTGATGTCTAGGCATCTGAATATGTTGATGAATTTATTCTGATGGCCAATTTCTCTCTCTTGCCTATTTTTTTTCACAGCTTTTCTTTGATATTTGGTTCAATTTATTCTAAGTCTTTAAAAGTGTCCAGTTTAAGTTATCAAAATTTGTCCAGGGATTCACTAATGGGGCACAGATTTTCTCCCAGGAATTTGGGTTAGAAGAGACCTCTAAAAGTAGTTTTTATCTGTGCAGTTTCCAGACCAGCCAGTAGATGGCACTTGTTGGTGCTCCTTTTCACTGAGGTCTTTCTTTCAATCTCCACTTTCCTGTGTTTTGATCTGGCCACAGCTGAAATTCAAAGCTAACAGGGAGGAAACATCTGTTCCCCTCTAAATAGTCTGGATTTTATCCTGGCTTAATATCTTGGAGGTGAGAGAGGGAAACACCTCCTGGCTGCCACTGGGGTTTGATAACTCCCATATTTTTGTTTCAGGTTCTTTGTCTCTCTGTTCCTCACCCTCCTTGGAACTGTGTAGCACTGCACTGGCCTGCTGACCTCCAAAGCAGGTCCCTTGGACATCTTTTTGCCCTTTTACCATTGTTTTTGTGAGAGAGTTGAGTCCTGCTTGCCTACTCTAATGCTATCTTAACAGAACTCTCAAGCCTGTTTTTTTTTTCTTTTTTTAATTTAATGGCTTCCCATTGCCATTATGGTCAAGGCCGTACCCCTTAAAATGGTCCCTAAGTCCCTTTGTTATCTGGGCCCTGCCTTTTCATTCTTATCACATGCCTCTTTCCCTTCCTTGAACATACCATGCTGCCTTCCATCTGTTCTGTCTGGCCAATGAATATATTTCAGACATTCAGAGCAAGCTTGACCTCTACAGATTTTTTTTGTAATGGGGGGGGCCCGGCCCCGCCATTTTTTTTTTTTTTCCACATGCTTTGCAAATTAGGCTCTTCACTTCGGTGGTGGAACGTGTGATATTCATTTCTAAACCTGGGTGTAAGTTAGTAACTAAGCTTGGAGTGCCAAAGCCCTACTGTCTGGATTTGAATCCAGCTCTGCTACTTAGTGTCTGTGGGACCCTGAATGATTTACTTCACTTTTCTGTGCATCTTGGTACTTTTTTTGCAGTCTATAATTATCTTATTTATATATGTAATGCCTATTTCCTCCAATTGGTTCCACAAAGCTTGGGATCTTGTCTCTGTTATTCATTGTTCAGTCTTTGAATCTAGCACAGTGCAAAGCAGATAGTGGTGTTGAGTAAATGCTTGCACATGAATGAGAGGAGTGAATCTGTAATTGATTTTACAAGCAGGTGCCATACTGTACCATAGGTCACAGAGCTCTACCTTTTGGGTTTATCATGGAGTCTTTATCCAGAAAGCATATTTCATGGCCTCTGCTTGAGTTAATATAGATTCATTCCCATCTTGTCAATTCTTTATATCAGTATTTAAGAAGCTAAATCTGTAGTGCATAATGGTATTTGATGTTCATTATGGTGGCAGACATTATGAAAAATCAGTTTAAGTTGAATTTCACTCTATGTGTTTAAGAAGGTAAGTATAAGGCACATTTTAGAAAGATTTTCATCAAAATAGTAAAAACCTTCAGAACTTAGGGATTAACCTTTAGTTTTCTGAAAAGCTTTCCAGGAGGACTCATTTTCAACACATTCTAGATAGTTGCTTTTTTAAATTTTTTGAATTATGTATAATTTCACATATATTCAAAAGTAGAAAGCACAGTATAATACTCAAACACCTGTTATCCAGTTTCAACAATTATCAATATACTCACCACTTCCCACCTAATCCTCCTGTTGTGATTACTTATTAAACCATATCCCAGTAATCATTATATTTCATTCATAATTACTTCAGTATATATATCTCTAAAAGATAACTCTTTTTTAAAAAACATAATCTTAGTACTATTTTCACATCTAAAATAACAAACGATAATTTCTTAATGTTCAGTCAGAGTTGTCTCATAAATATCTCTTTGCAATTGGTTTTTTCAAATCAGGTCAACATATTTTACTAGGTTATCTCTTAAATCTCTTTAATCTATAATAGTTTTTCCTTCTGTATTTTTTCCCATTGTCAATTTTTTTTATTGAAGAAACAAGATAATTTGTCCTGTAAAATTTCCCATAGTCTAGATTTTGCTGATTACATACCCATGGTAGCATTTAACAAGTTTAAATCTATTCCCAGTATTCTTATAAACTGATAGAGCTGGAGGCTTGATCAGATTCAGGTTTGACATTTTGGCAAAAATATTTCATAGTTATTTCTGTGTACTTCCAATAGCATCACATTGGTGATGCCTTATGCCTGGTTGTTCTTTTTGTGATGTTAAGATTGATCAGCTGGTTCTAGTATTGTCATGCAGGTTCCCATTAGCCTTTCACTTAATACAGTTATTCTCAACCCTGACTGCACATTAGAACATCTCTGGAGCCCTTGCAAATTTCTGATGCCCTGGCTCCACTCCCGAGAAATGGTCTATGGTATACCTGGTCTCAGTATTTTTTTAAAGACTCCTGGATGACTCTCCAGTACAGATAAGACTAAAAACCACTAACCTGATAATTCTCACAGCCATTGGGGATCTTTGCCTAGAGATACAATATTGCAGGAGGGTTGTTAAATGATGATACTCTATCACGCCTTCTGCATTAGCAGAAATTTTTTTAATAAAAACTTTCCCTCATTAAGTCTTTTGTTTTCTCTTTAATTTGTTTATAAAAGGTAGGATAACTACTAGACTAGTTTTCTGAATAATGTACTGAGTATCCAATATCCTACAAAGGTGCTGAATGAATTTTAAGTATTTGTATGAGTTCAAAGGTTTTTAAAATCATATTTAATACGTTTTAAACCATCACAGCCATTATTATTATTATTTTGATGCTAAAATTGTCCAATCTTTAGCCCATAGAAGGCCTTTCAAGTTGGGTCCTGTGTCTTTTTGGCAGCTTCAGTAGTGTTTGATTGCTTTCTTGCTTTCAAGTATGACAACATGGTCTAGCCTCACCTTATGCATTTGATAATCTAGTTGCTCTGTGGTTCCCTCATCTTGTGCAATTCCTGTTCTGAATCTGGATTTAGTCATTTAATAGTTTAGCTTTTCTGAATCCTATTTGATGACATTCTATTTAGTGGCTATGCCATGACTACAAAATGGAATGGCAGATACTGATTTATAGTAACAATAAATTTCAACAGTTGGCAAATGGTAATTAGAAAAAAGCATAAAGTTTATGTAATGAAAATAGTAAAAAAAATTTTAATCATTAATCCTTCAGCAAATGTTGCATAAATCCTTGGTAACCAGTTTATGTATTTTTTCTCCACAGTTAATGTCCATCAGTGTGCTGGCAGTTTCTGCTTGGATGAGGGACTACCTGAATAATGTTCTGACTTTAACTGCAGAAACAAGGTGGGCTTTATATTTAACAATTAATTCCCTTCATCAGGTTTCCTCAGAGGCTGTTTTTTAAGTAACTTTGCCCTCAACTGTTTAGGTGTAGTGCCATTCCATGATCATTTGGAAAGTTTTTTCCTGCTTGTGGTACCTTTCTTGCAGAAGCTTGTATTTTCCAACATTCCTTTAAGGTGTACCACTGGTCCTAGAAGGGATCAGTGGCAGCATATTTATATGGTCATTTCTGATTATTGTTAATACCACATGCCTACCATCATGGCTGTGGTCAGTCAATCCATATTTGTCTATAAAGGTCAGCATATTCCTGCTACTTTTCCCTAAGAAAATCACCATCAACTTTTTCTTACCTTCATATTCATGAGCTGATCTTAGAAAACCAAACTCCACAATACTATTTTCTTCTCAGATTTCAAGTGTTGATCCATTAGCATTAGTAGGGGCAAATTACTTAACTTTTCTGAGCCTCAATTTCTTTTTCTCTGAATGGGGATTGTTAATATTTGCCACTCTGAATTGTGGTAAGGATTAAGTGAGAGACATTTATGTAAAGTAATTAGCACAATAGAGCTTAGTTAGCACTCAATACTGGTAAATTTTTTTTCTTGTCATTATTATTACTCCTACTATTATGGTTCTCAGTGAATTTTCCATAGTGTTCTAGCAAAAGTCATCTTTCTTCCTTCCTCTTTCTTTTAATATATCCCTTTGCATAACAGACTTCCACATTTTGGGGGAGGACCAATTGTTGGGGGGAAGGAAAGTGCTGCATGTGTAGTCTCTTATCAGAGAAGAGGGATATTCCTCCCAGCTGGGAAATCACAAAGGGTGACTTGTGCTTTACTCAGGCTAAAACTTTAGAGTTAATAATAGAAATGGTTCTTATTGCGGGCCCCTATCTTATTTTCTAAATGAGTTGGGGATAGGAATGCTTGTATGAAAAATTAAAAAAAAAAAAAAAAAAATTAAAACAAGCAAGCAAATTGAAAAAACCCAATAGCACAGTAATTTTGCCAAGAGCAAGACAGTTACTAGCTTTGAAGCACAGTGTTCTAAGGAATTACTGATAAAAATCACTATTTTTGTCTTGTACTGTGTCTTAGACATATTTTGATTACATTTTGTTTATAACATGATATTATTTTTCTTGTTTCAGGGTAGAGGAAGCTGTCATCTTGACTTACTTTCCTGTGGTTCATCCGGTCATGATTGCTGTTTGCTGTTTCCTTATCATTGTGGGGATGTTGGGATATTGTGGCACAGTGAAAAGAAATCTGTTGCTTCTTGCATGGGTATGGTGATTATATCTTTCCTTTATTAAGGTTAAAAAAAACTATCCAGTAATGCATTATGTTTTAATCAGCCCACAAGATTATGCTGGGAATCTGTGATAGTACTCTAATCTGTGGTATCTGTTCAGCTGCCTGTGAGAAGGGAAGCATTCTTTTCGTGAGAGATGATTTTAGTACAAATATTTACTGTACTCCAACTATGCTATGGAAATGTGGGCATTGTTTGATTATTTCATTCTGAATGTGTTAACCTTTCCATTTGTAAGTATGAGTTCTTTCCTGTGTCATGGGCTTTATGACCACTCAAAAAGATCCCTGAGGAGGAGAACCGAGAAGTCACAATGGAATTCTCTTTCTTTCTTTCTTTGTTTTTAAACAAACCCACTATATAAACATGTCCGGAAATGTGGTGGTGAGGTAGGAGACATAGATTATAGTCCTGGCACTGCCTTTCCACAGTTTGGTGGACATAAGTGAGTCTTAACTTCTGCAGTCTTAATGTGTGTGTGTGTTTTAATTCTGAAAGAGTTGGACTAGCTTACTTCTTAAATTCCTTTCAGAATTAATTAAAAAATTAAGAAATTATTTAATATTAAAAATTTGAGTTAATTAAAAATAGAGTTTATATATAGATTTCTAAAAACACTTTGATTGTATAAACTATTGTGTGCTAGTGATACCATGCAGTGAGGCTGCTAACATGCAGATATGTAAGACTCCTGAAAAATTAATCCACCAGGTAAATTCCTTTCTTTGAAGTAGTTCTCTTCTGTGTATCAATTTTATGTAGGGAATTTTAAAAAGTATTTATGGTGTGCTGCTAAGCTGGATCTCTGGGGAGGAAAAAGCCCTGACTTGTAGCATTTGAGGATTTCCGAAATGACGTCACTGATTGTGAAATTGGGAAGAGATGAGCACAAATCTGCTTTCATCAGCCAGATTCCACATACCAATGCTTTCTGGCTCCTGCCGCAAGCCAGTTAAAACAGAATCTTAGTTTGAGGCTGAGTTAAAGTTTTGAATTTAAAACGAAAAACCTGTGTTGATGTATTGCTTGACTTCTTGGAGGATAACTCTTCAGGTCCATGCTTGGAACACAGAAAATGCTGTTGAAAATAATCCATGCACACTACCTTAATCTCTTCATTGTGAAAAGGAGAATGATGGAAGGCTTTGGAATTTTACTGTGCAATTTAAGACAATGGGGCAACAATTGAAATATAAAGTTCATGTGCTCTATATGAAACTTCTATAATTTGAGAGAAGAATAATGTATTTAAATTAAAAAAAAAATCTCAGAATCATTTTTAAAAAAAATTATAATCTTATGATGTCCCTCTTCACCACCAATTTAAATGTGATTGCTATTTTTCTCCCTCCTCCCAACTTGTACCAATCTGGGTGATCCTGGACACCCTGGGAGTAGGGGCTAGGAAGGTGTATTTCATGGAACCCTAAAGGCTTTTAGGAAGACATTTTGAAAACCATTTATGCATTCTATTGGACTGCTTAAATGTTAAGTTGACAAGTAAAGCAATTTGATCTGCTTCTCGAGGCATGATGAATCATAGACTTGTGAATGAGAGTCTAGTTTTTGATACTGGAAAGAGCCTTATGATGTAAAGGTGACACGGACGACTGAGGTTCTAAAGGCCAATTGCTTGTTCATTTATTAATTCTTCACTTAGTGAAGACATATGCACTACTAGTTTTTGCCCTCAGACTAGTCTGTATGACAGACACAGTTCTCTAAGAACTATGATTGGGTTTACATGGAGTGCTGTTAGGACAGAGAGGAGGAGCTCCAAGCTCAGCCCCCAGGGCTCAGCACCTGCCTGAGGGAGGCTGGTGAACACAGATGGATACTGCCTTTTCCTGTGTTTTCCTTTGATGATCACATGTCTGTTTTTCACAAGACAGCCATTTATGCAATGCTGTCTGTGGGTCCATGTTTGCCACCTACACCTGGATTGCTTCTTCCTATTGATAGCCTGTAACAGGGCATTTCCAATTCCAATTTGCTTGCCTCTCTTCTCTTGCCAAGTTTGTAGACCTTACTGTGTCTACAACCAGACCAGCTTTTCCATTGCTATAGAATGTCTGTGGGCTCAACTCCTGGTAATCTATTAATCACAAGAAACATATATCTGGTCTGCTTCTCAGGCTATTTCTTCTCTGGCTCCCTCTCCATAGCTCATGCCACTTAAACGTTGCCAAGTCCTATAAGTTGTGGTTCTACAAACTTGGGAACCTATGCCTTCTTTTCTATTCTTGTTTGGAATGCCCAGGTTTAGGCTCTCCTAATGTCTTGCTCAAACAGCTGTAGAGCTTCCTGTCTGATCTTTCTGCTTCTGTTGTCTCTCTCTAGTCCACCCCAATCCAATGCTGCTGGGTTAATCTAATGCAACCATCATCACATTACTCCTCTGTTCCAAGACATTGAAAGACTCCTTGTAAGGAAATGAAGTATTTATAGACATCTCACCTTTGACTTTGTATCAAGCCATTCTGAGATAAATACTTGTTCTGCTTTTTAAAAATTTCTTCTGGTTATTTTTTCATTATTTCATTATTCTCTGGTTAACTGTATTTATGATCCCTGAGCAAATTTTTCTTGCTTCTTTCTTCTCTGCTTTTATTCTTGTTGCCTCTCAGCTGGAACTTTCTTCTTAATTCTTTTGTTCTAATACTACCAGCCTATTAAAACTTGTCTGAAATGCTACCTCCTGAGATGATAATGATGATGATAAAAATAGTTAACATTGCTCAGGTGCTTACTGTGTGCCAGACATTGTTCTAAGAGTTTTACATTAATTAACCATTTTTATCCTTTCCACAAGTCTGATGAGGTAGGTTCTATTATTATTTCCATAATACAAATGAGGAAATGAGGATGGAGAGGCTAGAGACTTGCCCAAGTTTGTGTGCCTAGTAAACTGAGGATCTGGAATTGATACCATGACAGTCTAGGTCCAGAAAACACATTTATAACAACTTCACTATTTTACCTCTGTAATGGCTGTCTTTTCCTCAGTGCCTACAGAGTGTCTTGCAGTGTATAAAAGAAGTATATGTGATCTTTCATTTTAAACCTGACAACAGTCCTCTGAAATAGATAATTATAAGTGAGGCTCTGAGTTCAGCAATTTGTCCAAGATCACCCAGCAATATGTGTTAGAGCTCGGAGACAGATCTCAGTGCTTCTGCCAAGCACATGCTCTTTGGGTCTTACCAATGTCTCTAACAGACTCTTCTCAACATTTGAAACCCAATGCATTGCCCTTGTTATAAATTTTCTTCTTTTATAATCAACCCAAATTACTAGACTGAAAACAAGTTTATCATATGAATCTTTGACCTTGCCTATTGTTTTAATACATGTTTATTCAATTGATAGAGGAAAGGAAGTGAGAAGAGCGGTGACCAGCACATTTAGCTGAGGTTCTTGGAAGACATTGAAGAGAGTGAGATTTTAAAGGAGGAGCTTGACTGTTAGATAGGTTTAGGCTAATAAGGGAACTAATTGTTAAAGGAAGGAAGACTAATGCAAAATGTGACATGCTGTTAGGTCTTCAGCAAATAGTTGCAAGGCAACTTGTATGGCTTTTTTCCTTTGTGCCTTTTATCCTGATTTTTTTTTTTTTTAATGAACAAGTTCCTTATCTTTATTTTCAATATAAATATTTAAACAAGAAGAATGTATTCAATCTTTCCCTGTACTCAGGCTTGTTTCACTTTCAAAACCTGTAAACCAGATTAGTGCGAGGAAGCGAAATGTATTATTATATATTAAATATAGCTTAGATATGCTATATGTTTATAATATATTTATAATTATATATATATATATTTAAGACAGCCATATCTGAGAGCCACCATATCTCTTGACAGATTACAAAAGAAGAACTTGCAACTGAGCCACAGTACTTTCAAGCAAAAGTCAAAAGGCCATCATTAATCGTACTTGTCAAGAAAAAGTGAGATAATCTGAAAACAGATCTTTCTGCCTCACTCCACCTCCACCTCCCCAAATTGTACATTCTAAGAGGCTACCTGTTGGTAAACATTTCTGGTAAAACTTAGTCATGAATTTGACCCTTCTATTGGATGATAGATGCAAGTCTTTAAAACACCATAATTTAGGGTTCCTAAATAAAAGAAAAAATGCCAAATTAAATTCAAATTTCAGATAAATAACAAATAGTGTTTTATATAAGTATGTTCCATGCAACATTTAGGATATACTTATACTAAAACATTATTTACTGTTTATCTGAAATTCAAATTTAATTGGGCTTCCTGTATTTTTTATTTGCTAAATCTGGCTACCCTACTCCAATTAGATTGGTTCTTAGTAAATGTGAAACTGTTACAGAAAAGAAACTTTAATATATTTATTATGAGGAGATTAAGAAGAATTTATTTTTAATTATCCTGAGCTACAAGCCAAAAATGACTAGGAAATAAAACTTGTATTTGCCCTGACTTTGAAGTAATTTCAGTAGCAGCAAATTTTTCTCTCTTTAAGAGAGAAATTGAAGCTAAATGGAAATTTCTTTAGCCTTAAATGGGTATTTCCAAAGGCTTTTAGCTGTAGACTAAATGAAATTCATTTGTTATTGCAATTCTACCTTGTTCTTAAGACAGGCATTAGGAAAACAGTGCCAGCTCGGGGGGAATGTAAACAGATTGAACAGACATGTTTACACTGTGGACAACAGCTGAATGCCACCATCAGGAGATCATCATTTGTCAGAATGTGATGCTGATATATGCGCTACTGCCTGCAAACCACAAGTAGTCAAGTGCTGGACAGAAATTAAATTGGAAGCACCTGTCAATATTTAAGACCAGTCTATTGTATTTAAAGAGGAAGATTTTTTTTTCAATTTCATTATTTCAGAGAATTTGCATATGACTATCAATTGTGTGTGCAAGCATTTTTAAAGCTTTCTTAAAATACCAAGTGATTGGACCAGATCAACAAATAATTCTTTTAAGGGAAATCAAGTCAACATTTAAGGGCTTTGGAGAAATTTCCCCTTCTTCATGTTTTGTTGTTTAAAATCATAATTCAAAGCCAAAAGATATTTTAATAATAATAAACTTTGCACAGATTCTCTGTTTAAGGCCTGCTCTTATGTAATTATAAATATTTAAACTTTATAGCTAGTCATAAGTTATTAAGTTAAAGTCCCCCTGAAAAATCCCTCAGAAAATACCTGTTATTTTCTGTTTATTCATTTAACAACTTAATTTCTAGATCAAGATCCATTGTATCATTTGCCATGTGTTCAGCATCCAGTGTTTTACCATTGTTTTCTCAGAAAATACTTATAGCAACGATATGTGGTTAAGCTTATTTTACAGATGAGGAAAAGTAGAATGTCCAAAGCCACACAACTCATAGTTTCTTCATTAGGGTTCAAATACAGCTATGCATATTTCATTGCACCACCAGCTGTTATGATACATTTAATTAATTCCTGGTGTTATTTCCATAAGATCTAAATATATATCATTTATTACTCCAAGGCATTCAGTTGTCAACTTTTAAAAGTATAATCTTTTAGCACTCTTATTGTAAAAGAAAGTTTAAAAATTCTACCATATTTTTCACTCTCTCTTAAAAAATGGTATTGGGCATTATGCTGTCAAAGAATCAAGCAGTTTTTCCTTCCTTCCTTTCTCCCTTCCTGCCTTTCTGTGCCCTTTTCTTTCCTTTATTCCTCTTTAAACATTTACAGAGTGCCTGTCAGTGACAGACATTTGAAATGCAAAGAAGAAAGGGGACAATAAAAAGAAAATGACAAAGCAAAATAGAGTATTAAAGCTATAAATAAATTACTGTGGGAACACAGAATAAGGAGAGATCAGAGACTTCCAGAAGCTTTCAAAGGAGAGTCTTCATTTGAACTGGATATTGAAAATGTGTAAGAGTTTTCAGGTGGAGAAGGAAGGGAAGGGAATTTAAAGTAGCATGGAGAGTGTATGAAGAGACACGGAGATGTGAAGGACACGTTTAGGCAAAACTTAGAAGTTCAGTGTGGCTATGCTGTTAGGGGTGGTAGGTGCCCTGTGAGAACAGGATGAAGCGGAACCAGTTGTGAAGTTCCTCCTGTGTGAGCCGGAGAGTCTGATGATATCCCCCAGGCTATAGAGAGGCAATAAATGTTTCAAAAGTGGGCTGAAATGATAAAATTAACTTGTAGGGCTGCAAGCACTGGGAAACCCAGCTAGTGATTACACTATCATGTTCAGAAGCCCATGATAGAGTCTGAACTATGACTTTGGGGGCTTGGAGAAAAGGGGCTGAATCAGTAGATCTTGTTGATATAGAATTACGTATAAACAGTTGTATATGATAGTAATGTTCTATTACTTGGCAGCAGAGACTGAGATACTATCCACATGCATTTTTACATTTTTCATATAATAGAATATTCCTTCAAAATATACATTTTTAAAATTATTTTTATTTATTTATTTATTTATTTAGGAGGTACTGGGCATTGAACTGGGGACCACAGAAGTGGGACGCAGGCGCTCAACCACCGAGTGACAACTGCTCCCCTCGTACATTTTATTTTGATGTGTAACACTGAGTTCTTTAAAAGCTATATTTTTAAAAACTTAGTTGCTTAATTCATTAAATCTCAAGTAGAGAAAACTAAGACAGGTGTTTCTTGACTCATATCAAGTTTTTGCATGCACTAGAAGTTATAGCAGAGTCCAGTGACCACTTCTGTTTCTTAGAGGTGTTGGTTTGACTGCCTCTAATTTTGCACCAAAAAGCATGTAAACTTTCATTAAAGATGTCTTTAAAAGTAAATGCTGTGCCAGAGTTTATGGCCTGGAACAACTGTGTGATAGTCATGGCCTTACGGCGGGGTCTTTGTGACAGGTATTTGGGGTGCTCCCTGGGCTTTTTGCTTACTTCAGGATTTGAAGTATGAATGGTTCAAGGTTTTGATTTCTGATCTTTGTATAATTAGGTATACTCTATCATAGTAAGCATTTAAAGTCTGTTATATTTGTTTTCTCAATATATACATCTGAGATAATCTTAGTTAAATATAAGCCACACAAATTGATCCATTGATTTGTTAAGCGTCCTTAGGCTGTGCAAAGTTCAAAGCCACATGTTCCTTTGGCAGCACATGCTATCGCAGTGTTTGTCTGTTTCAGGTGTGAATGCTCATCACCAGTTTGGCGAGTGCTACCTTGAGGTGAATTCAGAAATTGTGTGGTATTTTCTTACTTTCATCTGTTTTCATGTTGTTAGTCTACTTCTTTTGGCAAACACACAAAAATATAGCAGACGTTCATTTAAAATTTCATAGCTGTCTAGGTGACTCAGGAAATGGTGTCCCTAATTGCATACAGGGTTAAAGCAAGAGCAAGAGAAATATCACACTTAGAAGATGAGAGAATTAAGTCATATATGACAATGAGGAAATTTGCTTTCAGATAAACTTTTTAGAAAAATGATGTTTAATGTGTACTTTGTGTGAGATGTCTAATGAGATTGATAACTAAATAACAGATTGTGAATTAATAAAGTAAACTTTCTCATCATGAAACTTCATAAATTAAAAAATTGCTTTTTCAGAATTGTGATCCACATACCTTTCCCCTCTTCATATAACAAGGTGATAACAAGGTTCTGGTTATATGCTTAAAATTAAGATGAAGCTTCTCAGCTCAGATGACAGAAAGAGTAATTTTATTTAAAATGTATAAATACTATATTTACTTTTAAAATGACTGGTTATTCCTGAATTTTCTTTAGATAACTATTATTTTAGTTTTAAAATTTAACTGTTGGAAGCTATGCATATCCTCAAAATGTCTACAATATAAAGATGATTTAGAAACATTGTCTTTAAGGAGATACGAATTTTTTAGATGATGAAATTGCTAATTGTTTCAGTATCACTTCTCTATGAAACAAGCATTTGAAATATTTCAAAATTTTGAGTCCTGTAGAGGGTTTGCCTAACTAAATTGAAGGCGCAGACTGATAATTTTTAATGAGACAAGTTAACCAATTAGAGGTTTGCTTTTTATAATTAAAATATTTCAATTCTAAAATTTCTCTATTTTTTTTAATAAAGGTACTTTAAAAGAATTCTAAGGAAAAATAGCCTTGTTCTATTGAAAACATTTAATAAAGGAAATTAGGAAGTGTTGTTTGACCTGAAAGCTAATGGGGGGAGACAAAGGGCAGGTGGGTGGTGAATAGGGCCAGGGATAGAGCAATGGCAGATGGAAAGGCACTTGTTGGGGAAGTAAGGCAATTTTGAGGAAATGAAAGGATAGTGGAGAGAGCGATTACTGGGAAGTTTAGTTATGTTTGGAGAAGGGCATGCGGGTGTCATAGGGTGGATATGTGCTAGACATGAAGGGGTCAAGACTTGGCTCTGTGAGCTGGGGCCAGAGGACAGAGAGTCTTGAATGTTGTTTTCTGCAGTTTGAAATTTTGTGAGCTGAAGTATGACATGATCTTGTGACATTGTCAGTTTTTGGTGGCTTCTGGGCCTTTTGCTTATTAAGCCTGGAAGAAAATAGCTACTGGCCCTTGCCACTCCTGGCTAAGGGGGCTTCACATTTAGAAAAACCGTTTTTAATGATACAGAAGAGAGAATGATTTTATACTAACAATGTACCTTTACTGATCAAAGTTAAATGTTTTAGGTTTTCTTTCGGCTATATATTATTAATAAAATACTGTTTAGATGTTGTAAGCTCATATGTAATAGCAAAAAATGTATTCAGCAGCTTCACTAGGCAAAAGGAAACTCGGTGTCAAGCTTAGGTGTTGCTAAGACAAACCAGTTACAAGGTCCTAGTTAAAGGGCTACAACAGTAATTCTTTGAATCACTGCAACAATTTTCCAGCTTCAGGGGGAAAAAAAGTTGCATAAATAAATGGCTAGTATTAGACGACTGTGATAGAACTGCTTCACTTATTTTAGAACAAAATTTTCAAGCATGTTAGCAGCAAACAGTTACCTATAGATAATGAGTATGCTCCTTTTAAATCACCAAGATCTATGAAGAAAAGCCAGTCTTCAAGGAACTCTAATTTTCGTTATTGTATAGTTCAAATATTTGCTGTTCCAAAAGTGGATTTTGTTAAATTTGTTTTTTTTAATTTAATTTAATTTAATTTTTTTTAAACAAATCTATTTTATTGGTACATATTAACAAAGCATACAATTCATTCAATGTGTACAATAATAGTATTTGGTATAATCTCATAGTTGTGCATTCATCGTTTCAATCATTATTAGAGTATTTTCATTATTTCAACAATAATAGTAAACAAAAAATGACAAACAATAAACAAGAAAATTCCTCACCTCTCCATCTCTCTGTTTCCACTTCTTTTTTTTAAATTTTATTTATTTATATATATATAAATATATTTTAAGAGGTGCTTAGATTACCAAAAATACTACACAGAACCCCCTGGGATTCCCATGTTGCCCACCCCCCACACCTCCCTCCACGTCCCACACAAACATCTCCCACAAGTGTGGCCCACCACCCTCAATGGACTTATACATCCTGGGGCCTTGCCACCAACCATAGACCACAGTTCACATCGTAGATCACACTCTCTCCCACACAGTTCAGAGTGATGTGTGCTGATTTAAAATGGCCTACATCCGTTGCCACAATGGCACTCAGGACAACCTCTAAATCCCAAAGAAGCCCCTGTATTTCAACTGCTCGTCCCCTCCCTGCCCCAAAAGTGTCAAGTGGCCACTGGCTTCACCTCATTGTTATAATTTCTTCCATTGCTAGAATCACCATATGTGTACATTTAATTTATTTCAACCTGGATTTTCTGTATATTAGACTGAATCATTTATGTTTTAGCAACTTTGGTAAGAATTAAATGATTTTAACACTTTTCATACATGGTTTTCTTTCCTGGAATATTGAGCATGCTTGTGAACTAGGTGGTAACACATTTCAAAAAGAGTAGTGTTCTTTTACTTTCCTTTTTAGGGAAGCTAATATAATTTTGGTTCTGGAAGAAAAAGTGTTTTTGCTTGATTAGATTTACCAAACACAACACAGGTGCACACACACATTACTCTTGTAATAAATATTTCTATATGTGGATTTATAAAATTTAAAGGAAACATTTTCCTTTAATACTTATTTTTAACAATCAGAGTTTGTGATTATTCTGGAGAATATGCAAAAATAAGTTAAAGTGCATATCTTGGCTCTGAAAGTAAAGGTAAAACAATTAAAATAATATGATTTTGAAGAAGAAAGGACTTTCACAGATATCAGAGTTGTAGATAGCTTCAAAATTATTGGCAGATATTTAGGTTGGGTTGTCTTTCTGCTTGATCATACACCATCTTTTTAAATTTTCAGTTTCTCAACCTGTCATCTTATAAAAACTTTTATAAAGTTTCCTGTGATAATGAACTCATGTCTTTCTTGTATTTGGGAGGTATATGACCACATTTGTTTGGGTCCGCTTCAGAGGCGTGAGCTGCATCAGAATTGAGTCGGCTATTGTTTGGGCAGTGTTGTTCAGCATTTTCTAAGGCTCCTTTCTACTTGAATGTTCATGTCTGGGTTTGGGTGGTGAGGACGCCCTTCTCACATTCTGAGGAATGACCCAACAATATTCAGAGGCAGCCGCTTCGGGGACTGGTAACACCCTCTAAATCTTCTGAGATAGGGTTGAACATGCAGGCTTGAGCTGACCCAGCTTACAAAACAACAGAAGCTATGTACACAGTGACCTCTCTAGCCTGTCTGGCTGTTTTATTACCTTGGCTTTAATGTTTTACTTCTCACGATATACATCATTTACACTGGGGACACATAGCCCTCAGCTAGTCCCTTGGATCCTGTAATAACACATTTCTCTGTCAAGTAGTTTAAATAGCACATGAAGTAAAAATTTACCAATGTCTTTGATGAAAAATTAGCTAAGCAATTACCAATGTAAATAAAATTGAAAAGGAGTTTTTAAGATAATGTATTCTTTAAATTATTAGAAATATTTGTATATAACTGTGAACAAAGGACCATAGCTTAATGATATTTCCTTATCTTAGTTTGAATTTCTATATGTACACAAGAGGTACAAGACTTTATTTGTTCAAAAACTGGTCTATATTTCTAGCATTTTCCTAAATTAGAGTTTCATTCCAATTATGAACTTTAAAAGAAGCATATTTATTATTGCCTTTTCTTTGATAAATTTGTAGAAAGACATTAATCATGGTGAATAATTGGCCTTTAGAAAGTACCAAGCCTGTGTCTGCTATTACATCCTTTTGAAAATAGAGTAAAACAGAAACTGTGTGTGTATGTGTGTGTGCGTGTGTTTAAGTAGCGGTACTCTTGTACTGTTAGTATTTTACTTCTTGTGGATTCTTAACAGAACATTGGCTGTTCCATTACCTTGTACAAATATTTGGCACTGGAATTCCCTTATTTACTAACTATAAGTAATATAATATTTTTAAACATCCAATCACTAGGAAAGGAAAAATAAACAACTGACATAGAGATACTTAGCACTGAAAGCTTGCAGAGTTTACTATTTGACAGGATAGAGACTGGAGTTTATCATTCATCATTTAGTGAACACAGGCCTTTAATCAAACCTTTTGTTTATTAAAAGTGTTGTTTATGTAGCATGTAGATAGAAGTCCAAAGACACCCTATTTTTAAAATAATAAAATATCCAGTAAAATATATTTTGAAATACTTTTTATTTTGGAGAAAGTGATTCTCAGGTTGTACTAATTTTCCAAGATAAGCAAATCTAACTTTTCTGTTTTCAAATCATCTTTGGCACTGCTTACAAAAGAAAACTGAGTTTTCACTTATAAATTAAGAGAGAAGCAGGGTAAAATAAAATTTATATGGTTTATAATTTTTAGTTTTCTCAGTGAAATAAATTCTTACTGTGCTTACTGTGATACTTGATTGTCTGCCTGCAAAAAAAAAAAAAAAAAAAAAAAAAATTAAGTAAAAGTGTTAAAGAAAACATGAAAATTTCCTTTTCATATAAAAACTCTTTTCTAATTGGCATTTGTATAGAAAAGCAGCTTGGAAAACAACTGCCTTGTCTATTAGTCTTTGTGGTGAGTTGCACATAAGGTTTTTTTGTTTGCTTGTTTTTATTTTTAAAGAAGTATTAGATTACATAAATGTGACAGCAAAAATATAGGGGATTCCCATATGACCCACTGCCTCTCCTCCCACACTTTCCCACATTAACAACATCTTTCATTAGAGTGGTACATTTATTAAAATTGATAAACACATAGTGAAGTATTGCCATTAACCATGGAATATAGTTTACATTATAGTTTACACTCTGCCCTGCATGATTTTATAGGTTTTGACAAAATATATAATGGCCTGTATCCGTCATTGCAAATGCCAGGCAGGATAATTCCAATGGTCCAAAAATGTCCCCATGTTATACCTATTCTTCCCTCTCCCTCCCCTCAGAACCTCTGGTGGCCACTGCCTTTATATGAATGATACAGGTTTTTCCACTGCTAGAATAATATGTCTATAATAGAACAATAATAAGTCTACTTTAGTCCATCATTCATTCCCCAATCTTGAGGATTTGGGGATGGTGATGCCCACTCTGTTTCTGATTGAGAGGGGTTTAGATCCCACGGGGGCAGATGGATGGGAATGTCTTGCCATTGTTGTCCATCATCATCTCCTTGTTAGTTGTCCTGGGTGAGTCCAGTGAATGGAGAGTAGGTGTTGCAACTCTGCTGAGATTCAGGATAGGGTTTTAAATTCTCAGACTCCTCTCTCCATAAAGCTGGAGAGAATGAGAATGTTGTTTTACATTTATAGAATGTATTTTCTCTAAAGATGCTCTTATTAATTGGAAACATCTTTTCCCACATTTCACAACTGCTCTAAAAGATATATACACAATAAATTGATTGTCTTTTTTTAGGACAGATTGCTTTTTCCCCCATTAAATTGATAAAAGTTATAAATGGAAATTTAAAAACAAGCTGCATTCTCCAAAAGTGAAACATTAAAATCATTTGAAACTTTTTATACAAATTCAAATATATTTTAAGAAATTTTGTTAATATAAATTAATATATTAAGAGTAATCAAGTATTGAGTATATAAAATAGCAAATATATAAAGGTACATAAAACATATATAAAGAATCAAGTGTACTTAAATGTAGATATGTGTATATATAGATATATGCAAATTATTTTCTCTGCTAGAAATTTACAGACATTATACCAGTTATTCCTCAAAAAACTGTCATTACCTCTATTTTTAAAAAAGGGAAATTGAGCAAGGTGCTCTTTATCAATGATTGAGAGGTGATAGCGCACTAAGTTTTCAGAGCACAGGCTCTGGAATCAGGCTTCCTGGATTCACATCCCAGTTCTACCACTTAATATTTGGACAAATCCCATAGCCTCTCTGAGCCTCGGTGTCCTCATTTATAAAATGACGATAACAATATTGCCCACCTCATAGCATAGTTGAGAGGATTTAATAAGTTAATACATATAAAGTGCATAAAATAGTGTCTGGCACATAGCATGAGTTCTATTAGTGATATTGCTGTTATTGTTTTGTCATTAGGAATACTTCATGATCCATCATCTACAGACCCGTCTTCTGGACACAGAACACACTTGCATGCATGAATGTACAAAATCCTTCTTGTCTTCGAACTAGGGAGGAAGGAATTAAAACCCTATGTTCCCTTCCTTGGCTATAATAATCAGAGTTCCAGTTTTGACAAATGTTTAAGGCTAGCAAATAAAAGTTCTTTTTTTTTCCTTCCACCTACTATGGCTAGTTAAGGCACAAATGCTGCTTCAATTGTACAGACATACCATAATTTTGGTCTGATTATTTGTCAGTGTTGTCATGGTTATGACTATGTAATTGCTATTCACAGCTGGGCCAGGTAAAGTACTGGCTTTACTTTTTCTTTGTTTTTCTTAGACTTGTTAATTCTCTTGTTTGTTTAATTTTCTATGTATTCAGGGCTAATTCAACTCTAAACTCCCCCTGGTGTAAGTTTCCTTTCTATGTATTCTAATTCACTGGGCATTCTATTGATGATATTTTTTTAGGAGAAATCTCTTACAGAAGGTTCTAGCCCTGCTCCTGTCTAGGTCTGCTGAAACTATTGCTGTCGTGGGTTATTTCTTCACTACTGTTCTGGGGTTTCCTTTGCCTTTCTCTTGTGTTAGATCTTCTTGTTTCCTGGATTCCAAGTCATTGATTTTCACCACCTATTCTCTCATTTTAGGAAGCACATCTTCCAGTAGCTTCTTGAAAAAACATACATAGGAGGTAAATTTTTACATAGCCTGCATGCCTGCCAGTAGCTTTGTATACTCTTACATGGCTATAGAATCACAGGTTGGGAATCATTTTTCCTCAGGATTTTGAAGGCTCTCTTCCACTGTCCTCCAACTTTCAATATTATGTTGAAAAATCCAGTGCTCTCTTTGGTTATTTGAGTTTTGAACCTTTGTAGCAAAGGAATGTAAATTTGAACTTCAATTCTCTGTATTCTATCCTCACTGTACCTAGTGTCCTCCAGTCTTGAAACTCTTTATTTTAGTGTCTCCAAAGATAAAGCTCAACACTTCTATATTGGTGGGGGTGGGGTAGTTACTCAGGTGCTTAGTGTGGGGGAGGGGACCTGAAGGTCTAACTTCCTGAACAGATTTTTGGTGAATCCCCCTCTTTTTAGTCTGACCTTCATTCACTTCCAGAGGTATCCAGAGCCACCCATTTCTGAGCTTTTTTGTGTGTGTATGTAATCTTTGATGTGAAGCAGGTTGTTTCCCAGCTTTCCCCCTACTGGTTTAGCAGTCAGCCTTTGGGGTACTGCTGCATTATTTGCTACTCTTCTATCTGCTTTGCACCTTCCAAAAAGTTCTTGCTATTGTCTTCTTTCCCTTTTTCTCATGAGTTTATGCCTTTAAAATATTCCTTTATTGTTTTGGTAAAGTTTAAAGAGGGATAAGGGGTAAGTGCATGTGTTTAATCTGCCCTTTTAAGGGGCTAGTGATGTCAGGGAACTGGATCATTTTTATAAATAAACCTTTCTTTAAGAAAGTGACCATTCTGAGGTTTCATTGTTTGGTCTGTACACTTAAAATGAGGTGAAATAACCAGTAATAGCAGGGAATCAATCCCCTTAGTTGCTATCGGGGCATGCATTTACCCACAAGTCACCATCAGCTTAAATAGGAAGGTGGGATTTCATGCCTTTCCCTTAGTCCTCAATACTTCTAGAGGACAGAGTGACTGGTAACCTATGCCATTCTTACCCATCCATGGCCCAATTTTAGTTAGTTTAAAATAAAAAACCAATTGTCATTTTAAAAAGAAGTTGTGTTCTCTACCCGCCACAACTTTTCTGCTTCAGTGTTCTAATATAGATGTTTTGAAAAATACCAGCCTCTATTCTCACTGGACAGGTATTTTACCAAAGATTTTTACAAATAGCTTGTGGCACTGATCACAGGAGGATGGACGATTTTACTTACCATCATCCTCTATTGTCATTACCCCTTATTCAAGAAGTATGTATTGAGTATCTACTGAGTGCTAGGCAGTGTGTTAAGCATTAAAAACATAATGATACCTCTTGTCTTCATGGAGTTTATGTTCTAATGGATAATATAATACAGTTAATAATGGTTACCATTTGGATGGTGCTTACAAAGCTACAGTGCTCTGATTCGCAGTTTACCTGTAGTTTTAGCATTCTCATTTCACAAATGAGGAAACTGAGGCTTAGAGGTTTGCCCAAGGCCATCCAGGTAATAGGTATGGTGCCGGTATCTGAAGCTATGTCTATTTTATTTCAGAGTCCATATTCTTTCATTTGTATATTTTTAAAAAAGTCAACAAAGAATTTTCACACTTCTCAACAAACCAGCGAGGGCACTCAGTTTTGAATGGAAAGATTATTCTTAGCTTCAGAGGTTTAACAAAAAAGCACTAATTAATTACCTCATTTTGGGGTTGTTTCCTATTATCTGTGTTCCTTACTTGATGCAGTATTTTTATGAGCATATGTTTAGGATGTAAAACTTACTGGTAGAACATAAAAATTAATTAGAATACAGGAACTTTGCTATTTTAAGGAACTCTGTATTGAATATTTTTATTATTTTTTTATTTTATTTTATTTTATTTTATTTTATTTTTTTTATTTTATTTTATTTTATTTTTTTAAAGATTTTATTTATTTATTCATTTATCCCCCCCCTTGCTGCTTGTGCTTGCTGGGTCAGCTAACCACGCCCCGTGCGGGCGGGCTTGCCTTCACCAGGAGGCCCTGGGAACCGAACCCAGGGCCTCCCATATGGTAAACGGGAGCCCTACTGATTGAGCCACAGCCGCTTCCCTGAATATTTTTAAATACTAATAACATAGTTTGTAGTGCAAATAACTACATTCAAAATTTCTTTAATAAAGACACATTTTTCCCATTCTTCAGTTAAAATGTTTAATTGATAATAGTTCAGGAGAAATGAGGAACGTCTGCTTGTTGTTCTTTTTATTTAGTTACATGTATTATCTGAATTGCTTAGACACAGTGGATTGTCATAGGATGAGCCACAAAAATACACATAGCAAAAAAGAGAGATAAATATTTTAAACAGTAAATTTGTAGGCAGAAGTTGAGCATTGAATGTTAACAAGAAACTCAGGGTTTAAATTACAGAAACCCAAGGAAGTCCTGGAATTGGTCTTTTTAGTAGGTAAGCTGATCATTATTTCCACCGACATTTATTGAGTCCTGCTGTGCAACAGGTACTGCTAGGCACTGGGGATAAAATAATTTTTAAGCCCAAGATTCCTGCCAGTGGGAACTGGCAATTAAAGGGAGCACTGTGACTTGTTGCTGAAGCTGCCAAGTGGTTAAAAATGCTGAAGCCTCTGAATCCTGAAATATTGCAGATGGGGACATCCTGATACATGGAGGGAAGGAGAAAAAATAAAAGGTGAAATACTGGGAAAAATTAATGATGCTCAAACTGTGGCAAATTTGAGGGAATGAAGGCTATGTACGGGAGGGAAAGAAAACTCAATATAGGATTATATATCACAGATTAGAACAGAATAGCATTCCTATAATATTTTACATTTTCCAGCGGACTTTCACATATATCAAATCAATCTTGACAATATTTGTAAAGAAAGCTTTTAAAATAACCTTCATTATACAGATGAGCAAACTGAAGCCAGAGCAGTTAAATGATTTACCAAAGATCACCCAGTGAATTTCCAAGCTGTATTTGAACTTAACTGTTCCGACTCCAAATTCAGAGCTCTTTCATTCGAGAAGTAAAGCACACAAGCAGAAGGGTGAGGTGAGTTTCTCTAAACTACTACAGGACATCTTATCAAACCACATGGGTAGTGGGGGGAGTAAGAAGCACTAGAGACTCACTGACACTGCCAGGGGACCTCTCAGAGTTCCTTTTACATCTGGTAACACCTCAGAAGAGCAGCTAGATGTTGACCTGCAAGCTACATTTTTTAAATTTGTGACAACTAAAAAAGTACCTATTCTTAGAGGAATGAGGAAGGATGAGAGCCTGTCTAGGGTTGAACTCGACTGCCAGGCATGTCTGGCTTCTGAGCTCTGAGCTTCCAAGTGTGAATTTGTTCACTACTCATTTACTTTTTTTTTTTTTTTTTTTAATTAGAGAAGTTGTGGGTTGACAGAAAAACCATGGGTCAAATACAGTGTTCCCATATACTACCCTATTATTAATACCTTGCATCAGTGCGGCACATTTGTTACAACTGATGGAATCACGGTTTTGTAATTGTACTATTAATTATAGTTCATGGTTTAACTTAGGGTTCAGTATTTGGGTAGTGTAGTTCCATGGATTTTTTTTTTTTTTTTTAATTTTATTCTGTTACCAAATGTTAGATTGAATATATAGTAACAGAGATTGTGCTTTAAGATATCATAGGATGAGAACTTGGCCCTTGATATTCAATTAGAACCTTTTGGCCAGCACACTTGTTGCTAAACAAGTGGACTTGTTGCCTGATGTGCACATTCCTTTTTATGGATGAATGATCTTATGTTGTATCAATTGGGATTTAAAAAGATATAAAATCAGTATAGAACTTCAATACATGGTTATCCCCAAGGCAAAGTCAGAGAATCTCCTATTCTCTTTCTACCAACTTTACACATAAATATCATCCATGTCCATGTTTTTACTTTAGAGATATCTTGGCATTTCTGCACCACTTTAGATTTTCATTGTAACCTGCCAACAGCTTTGAAAAGAATTCAGATTAGGGATCCGAGAGAGCAAAGGTATTCCACAGCATAGTTTTCCTCCTGAGTCTCACTCTCTCCTAGGGTCATTTCTGATCTTATCAAAGATAAGATAATTGATCTAGCATATAATTACAGATCTTTGGTATTTTTATAACATAAGATGCAATTTTAATATTGTTTATGTCTAGAAATCTCTTAAGTAAAGCATCAAAGAGAATTTGTAGAAAAACTGACTTGGAGTGCTGTACTCACAAAATTTCTTTTAGTCATCATGTCAAGGCTGAAATCATTAAAATGTCTCACTTGGACATGAGATCTGGGTGGACAGAAGCTGATCATTAGTATTACATATGCAAAAAATAAAACTGAGTACTTAAGAAAATACTATTCTTTTTTTTTTTGAGCCAATTATTTTTAAGCCATGTTATTGTCTAAGAGATTATGCAGTTATAAATTCTTTGTTTTTATATGAAAGAAGCAATTGAAAACTAATGGCAGTAATTTGTATCTTTAAGTATTAAGGGATGTATCATGGAAGTAGTAGAAAATCAGCCCAATTTTTCTATATCTTCTATCGCCCCGATTTTTTTTTACAAAAATTATAAGCAAAGAAATGCAAAGCTCAAGCCTGATGATTAAATCAGGCCACTGTTTTTCATTTTCCTCCTGCTATGATAGTTCAGCAATCTTTTATTTAGTCATCCTGGTCACACAGGCTTTTCTGCAGTTGTTTTTCACAACAAAGCCAGAATTATGTTTTCATATTGTACATTAGCTCATGTCACCTGCCAGTGGATTCCTATTACGCTTAGAATAAAATCCCAAATCCTTCCCATGGCCTACAAGCCTTTGCATAATATGGCCCCTTGTACCTCTCAATGTCATCTAATTGCACCCTCTCTGCCCATCCCACCCCCTCTGTGCTTCAGTTACCACTGGAGTTCTTAACTCACTCACCCAGTAAATTGGCGTTGCACTTGATATTTTTCTTCCTGGATTGCTTTTCCACAAATCCAAATGGGATTGTCTCCTCCTTGTTATTACTGACTCATCTTTAATAATGCCTCTCTAAGAGGCCTTTCCTAACCACCTAGTCCAAGGCACTTACTACCACTCTTGTTTTGTTTTCATTCATTCATTTATGTCGGAAATATTTATTGAGCACCTGTTAAGTGATGAAGAGCACAATAAAGTACCTGTCCTGTGGAGCTTGTATTACAGTGAAAAGAGAATCAAGAATTTTCACTGCCTGTCCTCCCACCTAACTCTGAACACACACCATAAATGGAGTGGGATGTTCATGAAAGCAGAGCCATTGTTTTATAACTGCTGAAATTAGTGAGAACTTTTGGAGAGCCCATTATTTTTCACTTTTACTCTTTGTCTTTGTATAGTAACCTCAACAGCTAGGGAGGTGGCAAGGTATAGCATATATTTACTATTCACTTTTTGTGCAAGTCATATTATCTCCTTTTTACATTAATTTTCTTATTTGTAAAATGAGAGAGGCCTATTTCACAAAGATCTTGAATGAATCAAAGATGAAAGTATTTAAAAGTAAAAGTAAAGCACTATCTGTATGCTGTGTTTTTTTTGTTTCTAATCATCATAATAATTTCCATTTCTATCCCAGGTCTACATTTTCAATAGTTTGATAAACATTTTTATGTTTACTAAATAAGACACATCTAAAATGAATTTTTTCATGTTCTCACAAGACTATTCTCTTTTCTCAACTTCTCTATTTTGGTAAAATGCATTTTTCTCCTCAGTTTCTAGACCTAATCTGTCAAAATGTTTTATTAGTTTTTCTTTTGTTATATCTTTTGAAGCTACTCTTTCCTGCTACCACCTAAATTCAAATCCTGTCCACTTTGCTGCCTCCTAAGGGATCTTCTGCCCTCTGGCCTTTTTCTTCCATGCCATTTAAAAGTCTATCATTATTTAATCTGTACAAACATTTTTTTTCTTGTCTTTCTCTTATTCTGAAAAATCTTAAAGATGCTACCTCATTGCTTGTATTTATAATCCATTAACTTATTATTTGAGGTTCTTCATAAATTGGTTCCAATCTATCTTTCAAATTTGATCTTCTATCATAACCATTCCACTCCAGCTATATGGATCTGTTTTCTGTTCCATGAACATTTTCTTTACTTTCCTGCTGTCTCTGCACACTTGTTCATGTTTTTCATTTGCTTGGAATGCTCCCTTCTGCTCTCTGTTCCAATCCTCATCTTTTGGAGCCTCCTACTTTCTCTGATTGTTTCTTAGTAAGTCTCTGAATTTTTATCTTCATTTCTGTTTTTGACATTGTATGCAAACTTACGTTATTTCTTTGCTTACAAATGCCTTATCAGGATTTCTGATATCCTTTTATATATTCCAAGGACATTCCACATAATAGGAACTTACTGCTTATTTTAAAGTGTGATTGGTAGTTGAGATTTTGCTCTATAATTTTTCTAAGAATGCAAAGGGGAAAAAATGCCTAGAATGATGAGTTAAAATCTGCTCATAGTCAGAGCATTGAACTTGTTCACCTTACCTTATCCACTGTGAAAGAAATTAGGTCTGGTTTCTCACCCACTGTTGGGAGAACTTGATTAGTTTATCAAACTTTAACATGCAAATTCTCATTTAACCTAATGAAAATTTTGGCATTCATAAAAGATTTGTACACAAAGACTAATGAATGACCCACTTAGGTGAGTATTGGGTGTTGTCTGCACATGCCTATTGATTTGATGAAGATTTCCCCTTCTGCTTCCAATGGAGCTTCATGAAGATGTGCCTCTGCTTTCTTTTTCATTAGGTAAACATAACACTGAAGAATATTTAGCTTGTCTCTGATGACCATCCTTTACTTTGATCTGTACTAACAGCGTAATTTTTTGTTCTTCTACAGTACTTTGGAAGTTTACTTGTCATTTTCTGTGTAGAACTGGCTTGTGGTGTTTGGACATATGAGCAGGAAATTATGGTGAGTTCAAAATGGGAGATAATCACAAACTAAAACAATATCCAGTTCAGCCTTTTAAATCAGTTACTTAGGATTAATTTAGGCACATGGCTTTTAATTTGAATGTTTATGCTGCATGCTAACAATGAATAGCACCAATACTTCTGAGAAATAACATTTTCTTTTCTGTCTCTATTCTACCTAAAGCACATTTCAAACCATAGTTTATAATATTTCATGCGGTATGCTGTATGAGTACGTCTGTAATTCCACAGATTGCTTAATAGTGCAAAGCATGTAATGGAGTAAAAATAATGGATGTTTTAAAATAAAATTTTACCTACTTCTGAGTATATAATAGGAAAGGTTAGCATTTGCAGCAGGATGTTTGACAATGCTTGAAAACTTACATGAAAGCTTTGTAAAATGCTGACCACAGCAGTAAACCCATGGGTAGGAAGCTTGCATCTCCTGTTTGTAAAAAGCTGGACTGTCTTCCACTTTAAGAAGTATGTTTGAGGAGTTGCTGTATGTTTACCCCAGTCTAGAAACACTCATAGTTTGAGACTTGGCTACTTGAAAATAGCTCTTCAGCAATTTTTCTCTTTTATTTTAGCAATTGAAACTGCAGGAACAACATTAAAAGGTGTGTTAGAAGGAATGAGGATAAGAGGATAAGAGTTTCTCAATCTCAAGATTTTACCAGTCTTGTCTGGGTTAGCACTTGCACTTCATCATTATATGCACTAGGTGTTATTTGTTATTTTATGTTTGCTCATTTCACTGTTGAATATTGGTGCATTTATCACCAATGACGTCGAACACCTTTGTAAATGTATGAATGCTGGCTGTTTTCATGGAAGCAGGCCAGAGTTTTCCACATTAAGCATTGTGGAGCAATTCTGTTTTGGGAAGATGGCATTTTTTCCCAAAATGTGTTCCTTGGACCATCTGCATGGAGTCACCCAGGGTAATTCTTAAAAATGTGCATTACAGGACTCCAACCAAGATCTGTTAAATCAGAATGGAGGAAAAAGGTAAGGCCAAAAGGAACAGGGACTGGGCATGTGCATTTGTGACAAGTTCCCCCAGATGATTATTGCACATTTAAAAATGTGGGAACTATTAAGAAGAGAAAGACATTATTTTGTATTGGTTTCAGAGAGATGAGTGGTATTTTGTCAGTTGTTTAATGAAATTAGACTTGTATCTGGTGCTGATTCAGACATTAAGGATTCTTTGGTGAATCTGCTACTCTCCTGTGAGATTATCTTGAATGCTAAGTGATAATTACAGTTTACATATAAACATGCTTGGTACCTCCACATATCTGAACCCCAATGCATGACAACTCTCAGTGAGAAGAGAAGAATTTATGATTTTTTTTCTCTATTAAACAATGAAAAGTCAAGACAATTTCTACCTAGTTTAGTATGAAATTAAGACCTTTCTTCAGAACTAAATATCTCATTAAATAGAAATTTTATTGATGTCTTTGAGAATCATATTTCTACTCCATTCCTAGGAGCTTTGCATATTTAGGGGAGTGAAAACATTGTTGGTTTCAGGAACACAATTTCTATGTGTTTTATTGGCAAATTGATTTTCTTATTAGCATTTCTGTTTTCAAATGATATATTTATGTCCTTGTCATTGAGACGATAGACAATAAATCTTATAATTAATTCTTGAGTCCCTTACCTCAACTTTTGATTGTTTTCTTTGTGGTAATTAAAAAAAATTCTGTTTTCTGAAATGAGTTTGCTTTTGGTGAATGTTTGAAATGGATTATTTAATGTATATGTAATATTAATATATGATAAATCTCATAAGTTGTAAGAAGTTCAAAATGAATAAGATGTTTGAAAGAAAATATTTTGATTCTAATATAGTTCTAAGAAACATGAGACTGAGAGGAATTTATACTTTTTTAGACACTTTCTTCTTTTCTGTTAAGGGGCAATCTGAAAATAGCTTCTTAGTATACCAGAGGGACTAACTGGACACATACTGCCATTTCAGTTGAGAGCATACATCACTGTTTTGCTGGTGTAAATCTTTCCCATTAAGTTACCAGGATAGAGCAAGGGCTGTTTAAAAGTGAAATGTGGAAATAGGCCTTTAGGAAAAAAAATTGTTAGAATTTTTACTGCCTTTACACTAATAGCAGTGTGAATGAAAGTACCATTAAAGTTTATTATCTGCCAAATTTTGCAGAACCCAAACTTTACATGGAATGAGCTTTGTGCTTTTAGCTGTTTCATGCTAGAAACCAATAAATATGTGTTTTACTTTATGGCAAGATATCAATATATTTTGCCAGAGCCTCAATGGTCTCCCCTGTTTCTTGCCACATTTGTTCTCAGATCGGTTGTGGTCACAATGAAGAAACAACCTCTATTTTATTTTAGACAGTAAACTAAAAAACAATACAAAAAAAACAAAACACAACAACAAAAAATGCTGTTCTAATAACTAAATCAAGAGATTTGAAATATTGTGGTCTGTTTCTCCCCTATATTTGTTGTATATTCAGTTCACCTCCTATTTATTCCTTCACTAGATAAAAATCTGTCAATAATATTGTTTCAGATTTTAAATTTCTACAGAATTTATTTTACCTTCATTTATTTTATGCCCAAAAGAATATGAGATGATAATTTATAGTGAGTAGCCTAAATTTTGGCTAATACCTTGAACTTTGTTGAAGTGATATGAATACAAAGTATATCTAGTCAATCCATAATTTGGGAAATACAATGGTGTGCCTGAGTGTTTGAGTGTTTTCTTTGTATTGTGTTTCCAAGTCATAAAAAAGAAAATGAGCAAAGAAAAAAGTAAAGAATTCCTGTGGTCAGGCATTTTAAAACTACTTCTACTGATATTCCTATCTTTTTATATGATCTAAAAATAATCCTAATCTTGAGTTCTATGGAAGACCTCTCTCCTTCCTCTCTTTTTCAACAGATATTTACTTTATTTATTGAGTGCCAAGTTTGCCTAAGGCAGGTCCATATTACTCTATGGAGCAGATGTGGATGTCTGCCCAGTTTTTCAAGAATTGCTTTAACAGCACATGTGTGGTGATTCTAGGATTTGTATACCTCAATTTATCCTGTGGCCCTGTAGGTAAAACATAATGTGATATGCTGGCCAGATTTATGGCCAACTGCTGTGTTGCATACCTGAAACTCTATCATGATTAAATAATTTCTTAATGGATATGGTACTAGGTGACCTGAGAATAGAAGCACAAAAACTGCTTCAATCTGAGCACTGCCACTTTCTAAAATTCTAACATACCTCCTAAATCCAATTTTTGGAAAGATATTTACAAAATTATTCCAGAATGAGCTTGGCATGGGCTGAGCTTGTTCCCTTATTAATTTCTCTTCCTTTATTTTGTATCATTTTCTGCATTCACTCCAAAATACAACAACTTCATAGCCTTATGAAATCAAATCATAGGCTCTTTATTGGCAGGGATCATTTGTTAGTGGTTCTTTAGGTGTATATTTATAGGATGTATAGGTACCTACTTGTTTTGTAATTTCCTTGAGCTTGGTATTAACATTGCAATGATTTATCATTATTTGGCCTAGTACAAAGTATCTCCTCATTTTAGTATAAAACTTTACACATAGAGACTGTTCAATAAGTAGTAACACTGGGCATGATTCTTTGATTCTTTGGTCACAAAGATTTAACATAGTATTTGTCATCTATGGCCATACCACCCTGAACACGCCTGATCTCGTTTGATCTCGGAAGCTAAACGGGTTCGGGCCTGGTTAGTACTTGGATGGGAGACTGCCTGGGCATACCAGGTGCTGTAGGCTATAAAAAAAATAAAAATAAAATAGTATTTGTTAAATACGATATAGTCTGAGGATATGTGTGAGTGAGTGTGTTTGTGAGTTTGTGAGGGTATGTGTGTGTGTGTTAAAGTTGGTGATATTTCCTTTATATTTCCAGGCTCCAGTACAGTGGTCAGATATGGTCACTTTGAAAGCCAGAATGACAAATTATGGCTTACCTAGATACCGGTGGCTTACTCATGCTTGGAACTTTTTTCAGAGAGAGGTAAGTGCTACAGTTTCTGAAGTAGAGTATAAAAAAGTGCACATTTTTAAAACAAATGTCTGAAGTTTTGGGTTTGGTCATTTTCTCTGTGCTGAAAAGTTAAGCCTATGATTCAATTACCACAGGTACAATTCTGTATTGAGAAATATCTCAAACAGCACCGTGACCTATTTATCTTATTTGTCTTACTGTGTGTATCATTTCTCCTTCATTTCACATGGTTCACTTATATTTTAGAATTTCTTGAAAGCCATTTATGTAAACTGTTGTGAAGTTTCCTTTTTATGAGGGTTACTTAATAAATGTCCAAGTTTTATTTTAATAGATAATTTTCATGGCTTTTAGAGCTATTTGTAATAATCATTTAATTTTTAAAATTATGGTTCTTATTTTAGAATTAGGAGTCAGTTTATTATTAAGGGCATGTACTTTCTGTAAGAATGATCTTGATTCCAATCCTGGCGCTGCTGATTTCTAAGAGAGCTTCTTTCATTAACTTAATCTCTCTCAGCCTTAGTCTCCTCATCTGTAAAATGAGGATAATAGTCCCTACCTCTTTGGGTTTGGGTTGCTGAGAAGATTAAATGAGGTCTTAATTTTGATCTCATTTAAATTATGGCTATTAACAATAACATTACAAAGTATAGGCATATTTAGCTTTTCTTACTTAACTACTATATAGCACTGCAACCAATCATCTTCTCAAATGGGGACTATGTTTAGATGTTAAAAAACTGTGGCTTGAACTTAATCATTGATCTTGCTTCAAATCAAGCTCTACTCCTAAGCAGTTTTCTTGCAGTTGGAGTGACATTCATAGATGACCAAGTATATTAGTTTCTTTTATTTTCTCTTAGAGCTGGACCACAAAGTGTTTGAGAATCAGTACCTTGGTGATAGATATCCAGCTCTCTGCTTGGCTATTCTGTCTTGAATATGGGCAGAGGTTCAATTCCAGGACAATCTCCAAATCTGGCTCTTTGTGTTACAGTTGTTGAGATGGTGAAAATTATCATTGTAACACAGACTTCCTGTTTATTTCAATGTTTCCTGACTTTGTTTACTGCTCATTTGTACTAAGAACAACATGAAGAGAAAATAAGTAAAAGCATTAAGGAGTTTATAGTAAGCTGTGTTCAATTACTGCTCAGCGTACCTAGAGCTCTTTATTTTCTGGGATGTGTTATCTGGACTATGATAATCCAAACTAAAACACAAAATGATTCTTTTCGTTTGATGGGGGCTCCACCTAGATGAACAATGTTCAAATACTGCAAATAATAGAACACTTATTTTTAGATTTGTCACATGGTAGGGTCACACCTCCATATCATAGATATAATTCAGCCAAAAGGAAGTGGTAAAGACCTCTGGGTCCCCTGGAAATTTTTAAAACCCCCTTCCAAAATTGTGATATTCTTGAGATGAAAATGACCTTGTCCAGGCCCCAGTTTTCCTGACTCCTGATTAAGTGCTATTCTGTGCATATTACTCAACTTTGTGGATTTTTGCTTAAGCCCTGGTGATGTTTATTTTTATTTTTAAAAAGCAAACTTGAAAAAATAATCTTTATTATTTGGAGCAATTTTAGATTTATAGAGAAATTGCATAGAAAATACAGAGAATTCCTATATACACCTAGCTCTTTAAAAAAAGAAACAATATAACATAGTAGTTGGAGTATGAACTTCTGAATAAATAGGCTTTGCCACACACTGACCCATGATCTTGACAAGTTACTTGATCTGTCAGAGCCTCTGTTTCTTTATGTGTAAAGTAGTGATGGTATTTTCTAGAGTTTGGCAAAGGGTTAGTAAGAGTGGTGCTACCTAATAATGTGATATAAAAAGAGGCAGAAAAGCTACAAAGAAGATGTAGATCTTGTAGAAGGGGGTTTTAGAATTATTTGTTTAAGGGAATCTTTAGGAAAAGTTTCGTACAAATTCAAAATCTTCTGTTGAAGAAGAAAGGCAAACCTGTAAAGAAAAATTATTTCGGTAAATTATTAAAATAAAAAGTGCTTTGGCACTTGAACGTGGTATTTTTAAGTAATTTGGAACAGTCATTCATGTGGCATGCCTCATTTCCTGACAAGGCCCAGATAAATGGGCTGTTCCATTGTGGATGGACTTAGAGTCTTCCAAGAACTGACCTTCTGTCATCAACATAGAAAGAACACATATCATTAGGAAATGAGAGAAGTGGGTTTTCTATAAGTGCAAGGTTTTCAAATGACTGACTCAGCAACATAGTAGTTAATGATTTTTAAAAAGTAAAGTCCTTTTGCTGTGTATGTTTTCATGGATACTCAATGAAGTATGTATAATATATATGATGCCAAATTATATTTGTCTTAATTGGTGATGCTTATGGTATATTCATAGCGTTTAGAACAAGTGTTTTTTTTTTTTAAATGAAATACTAAAAATCTAAAAGAATGTTTATCAAAAAATTCTAGTAGTTTTCATAGCTTTCAGTAATTCATTATTTATAATACTTTTAAGATGATTTTTTCTTTTTAAAAAATAAATAGGAAAATGAAAAAAATACAAAATAATTTATAGGATTTTTCCTCATTTCATTTTGGGTAAGAAGTTCAGAATTGCTCAAGGTTAATTTTAGTTAAATTTTGAAATGGCAGTGTGTGTTGTGATATCTTGTGATACAATGTAAATCCTGAAAATAGAGCTATTGAATGACATCATTTTCAGAGCCAGTCACCCTTGGCAAAGTTCTACTCAGAGACTGCCCATTTTTCTGGCTTTTGAATATCTGGAAGGGTAATCTCCCTCTACCCAAGGGCAGAACACTGTTCATCATAGTTAATTGTTCAGAATCGAATCTACATCTGCCCTTAACCAGTGTTTCTAAACCCTGACCAAAGAAACTTTTTCCTAATACTTGGTGAAATGAGAAACAAACAAATCAAAACATAATACAGTTTCTCTTAAATACAACTGTATTCAAGCTAAAGGCGCACCATTTCTTTTGAGATTTTGATGATAATATATGGTAGTTTATTTTAAGAATCTCCCTTGGCTGAATAAAAATTCCTTGGCCAAACCCATTGTTTATAACTCAAATATATTTTGAAATTTTACCTGATAATCAATCCAAGTCTCTGGTAATCTTTATATTGCAGGCTCTTGTGAACACATCTTCCTACAGAGACTATGGGAAATTTTAATAGAATATTTGAATTTCTTGAGTAATTAAACCAGTAGCTAGAAGTTATACAAATAGATTGTTCAACTACTCTGTAGTTGCTAGAGATTTAATGCTAAAGATATGATTTGGGCTATTTGTTTTGTTAGTGTGTATGTTAAATCTGCAGCTGTATAATCACTTATACAGGCTCCTACAATTAGGCAGTGAGATTAGTCTTGTCTAAACTGTTTTCATGTGTTATAGGTGTTATTATTCAGAATTGTTCCTTTATGGAATGGTCAGCCATGGTGTTCCTTTACCACATTTCTATCATCAGCACAGAACGTACACATATCATTAGGTGATGACAGAAGTGGGTTTAGCTCTGGGTATAAAAATTTAAGAAATCTAACCTTTAAATCCTCCAAAGAAAATATTTTTGTAGTCTCTGAGCCTGACCAGGCATTCTTTTGCAGTTTAAGTGCTGTGGAGTGGTGTATTTCACTGACTGGCTGGAAATGACCGAGATGGACTGGCCCCCAGATTCCTGCTGTGTTAGGGAATTCCCAGGATGTTCCAAACAGGCCAACCAGGAAGATCTCAGTGACCTTTATCAAGAGGTAAGGCTGTAAGGGGTTAACTTGTCATGGATAAAATTTTTCTTTTAATAACTTTTAAGTAAAGACTCAAGAAAATGCCAATGAAATTTTCTTTTTCCATAAATGCCCTTAAAATTATTCCCTGATATTTGATGAAATAGGATTACGTAAAACGCAATATAAAATTCTGAACAGTAATTAGCATTTTAACAAAGGTAAGTGGGGAAGACAGGGTTTTAGAAATTAATAGCTCACAAATTGGATTTTAAGCTGTATTGTCTAGAACCAATGCCTATTGCCACTTCTTAAGGATCCTTTGAAAACAGACACATGCAGGATATGTAGCTAACTCTCGATATTTAGGAAGGCAGGATTCAGAGGTTGGGTGGAGGGATTTTTAGGCCTCTTCATAGCCTCAAGGATAGGTGAAAAAAAATCCTACTCTCCAGAGAAAATACTGTCGTGCTACTCATCAGTTCCCCCTGCTGGCTAATGGGTAGCGATGTTAGTTTGTTAGCGTGCACATTTAAAGAAGTTTTATACTCACTGGGATTAAAATCAGAAGTCAAATATCCAAGAAACTTTCATATATGTTTTCTGGGAGAATTTATCGCAATCGTTAGTATTCCTTTGTTATAGAAGTTTTTCTATTCTTTAGTGGTACTTTTCAAACTTTTTAGCAGTGAAATCCAATCTTCAGTATGTCCAGTATGTAGCCAGTAGAAACATGTGGCTATTTTAATTAAAATTAAATTAAATTAAAATTTCTGCCTCTTAGTTGCACTAACCACATTTCAGGTGCTCAGTGGCCACTTGTGGCTCCTGTATGGGAGAGTGCGGATATAAAACATTTCCATCATCACAGGAAGTATTATCAAGCAGTGCTGATCTAGAATGAAATCTCAAAATGTAAATCAAATAGAAAAGAAACTTCTCAGGCTGAGAGGCTGGTATTATTCCCCAAACACATCTCCAGTGAAATAGCTAGGTACCACAAAGCACTGTTGAAAATCTCTGACATAACAAAGTATCAACTTATACTATTCATAGTACATCTCATATGTGTACTATGGTCGTAAAGGACTGAAACTTTGAAAAAAATTCAGGATTTATAAGATATACATTTTTATATATTTCAAGACAGGTACCTTGGAGGTTGTATATTCCTCTCCAAAAGTACTGTTATTTTTCAAACCATCTTTTGGACTGTCTCAATTGTAGAGATGTACAAAATTCAGTGCTATTAATTTATAGTGTGAATTAATTTTAATTTGAAAAAGAAAGCTATCTCACCTACATAAATTAACCATCTTATTCATGTTCTAGATGTAACTTTTGACTGCAAAATTTCAGTTCAAAGACAAGAATGTGCCATATTTAAGGATAGGCAAAATAAAGAGCCTTTGGCTCTGGAAGCATGCCTCCCCCCAAAGAGTACCAAAATATTTTTTTAGAGTTTCAGAATTATTGAAACAACTGAATAACCCATATTGTTTGTTTTAAAAGATAGTCACATAATTTTTGTGTAACATTTATGTAATCTAAGCATCTTATAAAATATATATATATTGGGAAAAAAAAGGTAATCATAATACTTTTAGTCATGCCTCACACTACTTGGAAGCATTCTGTTTGGATGTTATCATTTTAAACATGTTATGTTTGGAAACTTTGGCTTAGAATGAAAAGGGATAGATAAGGCATAGCTTATTGAACAAAAGCTTTTTGGGTTAGTGAGTTTTGGTTCCTCAGTGGTTATGCTACAGCTTTTTACTGAGCGAAAACTGAATATTACCTCATGTCTCCAGTAAGGATAGTCAAATGAAAAATACAACAAAGTCTTGCTCACATTTCTTTTGTGAAGGGTGTTTTAAAGTTAGTTGGGTAAGACTTCACTCCATAAAACAGAAAGCAATATTTAATATTTCTAAGATAATATTAAATATAAACAGTTATAGCTACTTAAACATATATAATTGACCATTAGGTGTTAAAAGGAAAGATAGTACAATATAGATCTAAATGTAGACATGTGAATTGAAACCTAATAACTTTCCTAGTGTGAACTTAATCCATTTGTTGGTCTTTAACAGTAGCAAGTCAATATGGGAAATTACCAGGCTACAACACCATAGTCTAATACTTTCTTCCTGTTTCAGTGATTAATACTGATCATATGATTATAATAACCAATATTGAACATGAAAATGTCAAAACATAAGCCAATTTACCAGATTTTCCCACAAAGTCTGAATTCTCTTGAATTTTACTTATTTTTATAGTTGAGAAATGTTCAATTAAACTTTTAACATAACTTTCTTGTAAAAATGCAAATTTTTTTACTAATCTGTCTTGAATTATCTTCAGCTGGTAATGTTTCTCACTCACTAATAGCCCTTTATAATGAGATGCTTTGCTTTTCAGGATATCTATTATTACATGTTCCATGAATTTTGAGATTGGAAGAAGCTACAGTATTGTACATATGAAAATTGATAGCTCAGATTATATTAAGTTTTCCATCAAAAGACCTTCTAAAACAAACTGTCATTGTCACTTATGGGATGTTCTTTAGACATAGATTTCCAGCTGAGATGGAGGTTCATTCTATCAAAATAATCTTCTTTTACATTTTACAATTAATAACAGATGCTAATATTGGTAATGATACAGTACATAATTACATGCATAGTTGATTTACAAATGTGGATCATTTACTAGCTTCATGGCACAAGTACAATTAAATTCATAATTAAAAATAAGACTAAATTCCATGTTGCCCTGGAGAACATATGTTTCCTAATTGCAGTGGTTCCAGAGATTTTCTACTAGGAAGATGAGAGGTCTAGAAGGAGCGATGAGTAAGAAACAGCTGAAGGTATTTGGGATATTTATTGTGAAGTAATAGAAAACTAAAGGGAGACATTTTAGATGTCTTCAAATATTTGATTGTTCATAATTCAGAACAAGGACTAGACTTATCCTTTGTTCCTTCAAGGACCAGAAATTATAGGAAGGAAATTTTGAATCAGTAGCAAGAAGACCTTGTTCATTAAAATCTGTCCAATTGTGAGAGAGGTTATCTTATAAAATACTGAGTGTTTCATCAATAAAAATATTAAAGTCAAGGTCAAATAACCATGTCATTGGTGGTGTAGAATGGGTTTTTAAATTAAAAATGAACCTGGACTAGATGAACTTCAAGGCCCCTTTTATCTTTCATGTTCCGTAAGCTCAGAGATAAGAACTGGCTTTCATCTTGTAATCTTTCTTCAATAGTCTGAAATTAAGGAAATAAATCATTCTTTACCATCTGGTGGCCAGCATGTCCCCTGAACCATTAATATTTTATAACACATTTTGAAACCTGTGGCAAATGATAGAGCAAACATATAACAACAATTGCACATTTGAGAAAAATTCCGATCAGAGATATTGTTGGATTTGTCACATAGCTCCTTAAAATATCCATAATAAGATGCACAGTTGTATAAAAGTATAGCTTTAAAAATAATAGATGAAAATATCTCTGATAGCCATCGGTTTAGTTGCATCATATTCAATCATTCAAAATGTTTTCTGAGTGCTTACTGATTCCAGGTGCTGTTCTAAATGTGAGGGATCCGTTGGATAACATTGCAGACAAAAAATCTTTCCTCTAATAAAATTTATATTCTAGTTAAGAAATGCAAACAGGCAATAAGAAAATGAAAGAAAAAAAAAAACAAGAATAATTTCAGTTGGTGGTAAGTATTTTAAAGATTCTGAACTTAGATAATGTGCTAGAGAGTGGTTTTATTGGGAGGAATCTACTTGATATAGGATGATTAGAAATCAGCTCTTTTAGGAGGTGACATTTGAACTGAGACTAATTGAAGAGAAGGAGTCAACATGCAAAGACCTGAGGAAGAATATTCTTGGCCTAGGGAATTGCAAGTGCAAGGCCCACCTTCAAGTGGCCAGGCTCAATGATTACTGATGCCCTACTACAGTGTATGTGGTGGTTTGAAATACTACATATCCTAGAAAAAATCATATTCTTAAAGCAAATCCATTCCTGTGGGTATAAGCCTATTGTAAGTAGGACCTTTTGATAAGGTTACTTCAGTTAAGGTATGGCCCAGTGTGGGTCTTAACCCTTTAATTGGAGTCCTTTATAAGAGAATGAAATTCTGGCAAAGAGAGAGAAAGCCATGGAAGCAAGAAGCTGGAAGCAATGAAACCTGGAAAAGAAGGGAAAGACCACCAGACTTTGCCAAGTGCCTTGCCATGTGACAGAGGAATCTAGATCGCTAGTAGCCAGTCTTCAGGAAGAAAGCATTGCTTGATCATGCCTTGATTTGGGCATTTTTCTCAGTCTCAAACCTGTAAGCTTGTAAGCTAATAAATTCCCATTGTTAAAGCCAATGCATTTCAAGATATCTGGTTTGAGCAGCTTAGCAAACTAAAACAGTGTTCTTTGGAGTTGTCCATATAACCATACTCTTTAAATATTAGATTTGAGACTTGGTCTTAGTAAAAACAGAGTTTAATTTGGTAGAGACCTGTAGTTTACCCTTCTCAGGTTCTTTTGTTTAAAGTCAACGATGCTCCCTCCTGCCTCTCCGCTTACTTCATTACCTCCACAGCCACTGTTGGTTAGATCAGGTTGACTCTGAGTTGGGGTGATGTCTGTTTTAACGATCAAAGCCCCGCAGGACTAGTTTGGGCTTTTTTCTTCAGTCTTTTCTTCATGTAATAAGTTCTTGAACTATTCTGACAGTTTTGCTTCAGGTATTCAAATACATTCTTTTCTTTCACTCTCTTTCATTTTGCACTTAGAATTTACCAGTGTGAAAGCCATTATAATATTTTGATCTGAAAAAGTATCTCACAAAGTAACAGTTTTAGATTTGTGTTTAAAAATCATTACATTGGGAGTAGAGAATGAGTTGACGTGGGAGATCAAGGTGAGAAAAGTGTCCTGAGGCAGGTAAATCAGGTGGGAAACTGTGAGTGATTTTAGGAGTAAGAATTAAGGATGGAGAGAAGGGAATGAATGTCAAAGTTCTTTATGTGGTACAATCAACAGGACCAGGTGATATATGACTGTGAGGACTGAGTGACATGGAAGCTGCAAGGATACCTAACAGGTCCTTGACTTGGACCCTGAGTAGATGAAGATGTTTATTGAGGGGAGAGGTTGGGTTTGATTAGTTTGATTTTGAAAATGCTGAGTTGAAGGTGCCTGTCAGGCACTCCATGTGCAGAAGCCCAGGAAGCAATAGGGAGTTCAGGAGACAGAACTCAGCTAGAGACAAAAGATTTTGTGGGTCTTAATTAGAGAAAGGGCTACCCCAAAATACAATGGCTTGAAGAAGGCAGGATCTTATTACTATCTTTTAGACCAGTCAGCTGTTCCAAACTGCCAGGCAGCTCTGCTGTACAATTTCATCCAGGGGCCCAGGATGGTGAAGCAACTTTGTCTTTTTTATACTTGTCTTCCATAGTTGATTCTGTTTATTCTCCAGTTCCAGCCAATGGGGGGAAGGAGTGGCAAGGAGCACATCCAATGCTTTAAGGCCTACACTCATCACCTCAGCTCATACTCCATTGGTGAGAACTCACATAGTTTTACTTAGCCTCAAGGGAAATTGAAAACGTGGTCTCTTCCTAGGAGGCTGTGTTCTCATATACAAGATCATTGCTATGAAGGAAGGGGAGAATGGATTGAGGTAGGGGAGTGAACAGTTTACAAAGGTGCCATCAGTGTATAAGTGGCAGATGAAGGCATGGGAAGAGATAATACCACACTAAGAGATGAGGTAGTATATGCAGCCAAGGACAGGATTCTGGGGAATGCCAACACTTAAGGGCAGAGAATGAGATAGCATATTGTAGGCAGAGAAAGGGGTGTCCTGGAAATCAAGAGAGGAAAGGTTTTTAGAAATGAGTTTTCCATGGTGAGTAGCACAGTTCCAAGGCTAAGAACACTCTGAAGCCAGACTCTGTGGATTCCAGCCTTGGATCTGCTCCTTACTAGCTGTGTGACACTGGGCAAGTTTTTAATTTCTCTGTGCTTCAGTCTTCTCATCTGTAAAATGGGGATAACCAGAATATCCATCTCACAGAATTGTTTACAGAGTTAAATGAATTAGCACATATAAATTCCTTAGATCAGAACTTGTTTGCAGTGTCTATACTACAATAATATCTGATAGTTAAAGAAAATCACAGTTGGAAAGTATACATTGTATTTTTCAAATAGGATATATATATATATTTATAAAATACTTTGAACAAGTGTTTACATGAATTTAAGCCTTAAAACAGGCCTATGAAGAAGATACTATCTTATTTCTATTTTACAAATTATAAAAGTGAGGCATAAAAGACTCAGGGACTTGCCCAATGTCATAGAGCTAGTCAGTGGCTGAGCTCAGGTCTACTGGATTCCAAAGCCCATACTTTTAGACACTAAAATTTTGAGATGCTATATGGTGAGAAGCTGAGTATTTGTAGAGTTTTCATCACTTCTAAACTCTAATTTCCTTATCTATTAAATAAGATAATAATAGTACCTATCTCATTGCTGTATTACAAATTTAAATTGAGGTTCTACATGAAGAATCCTTAGCAAGTATGTTCCAATATGCCTGGAACATACTGAACACAAATATTCAGTGAACTGTATTTGCTAATGATAATAATGGAAATAATAACAGTAATTTATTGAGGCATTCGCTAAAGTAAATAGGAAAACTAGCAATCTATACTTGGATTTTTAAATTAGCTAAATTGCCACTTATTTTACTTGTGATGAAAGGAAAATATGCTACTTCCGGTTTTGAGAATTGGGTTCCATTTCAAATTCTGATTTTTAAAAATCACTTTCCAACTTCATATAGACAAACTCTTAGGGTGGGCAAAAAGGGCCCAAGGAGAAAAACTGTCTCAATTAACAGTTTGTGAATCTACTTCTGTTCAGGCAGTCAGGCAGGCAGGCAGGCAGGACTGCTAGAACTGGCCTTGCAAGGAAGTGTGGCACCTTTTGGGTTGTCTGAATATCTTTTCTTTATAACCACATTTTTGGTAAAAGTGAAAAACGTTCAGTAAGTGCAGTCTTTTAAATTTTGTCACTGCTTATCTAAAGGGGATATTGTGAGGATTAAATGAGATATGAGGACCTGTTGTATATTAAGAAATAAGATATTTTCTATTGCATTTTCTATGTATGGGTTTAGTTAATTTTACTCTTAAGAGTACAGAAAGTCTTACAGTGAATTTTATTGATTGCTACTTTTTTTTTTTTTTTTTTTTTTTTTTTAAGGAAGCATTTTTTTTCCTGCAGACAGAACTTATATCAGTGGAGAATGTTTGGTTTAACCCAGTTTAAAGCTCATGAACTCATGAACTGCTATGATTCCATTCATTTCTAGAAGGCATAGGGCTAAAGATTATATATTTGTATCTGGTAATTGATACAGCCACTTCAAACGAGAGTCATGTTTATTTTAAAAAATCACTTACAAAAATTGTTAAAAATATGGCATGTATTAGTACCTAGATTTTATCTTTACTTCATAAATATATTAAAAGACTGCTTAAATTTTGCTTTGGCTTGTGAATATTTTGTACCAAAAAACCATGGGTATTCTTTCAATTTTAGAAACCCAATTTTGGAAATAGATCAGAGAGTAATTTCAAATGTATAATTTCTTCCAGTGAAATATGGCATCCTGACATGTTTTCAAATGGATTCCCAGAAATGTGGAGATTAGTGCTTTTTCTCTGAGAGAGAGTGTTATTATTTGTAGTTAATAATTGACCAGAAATTTTTTAATGTAACAAGTATAATAGGTTAGCCATCATGTCTTATCCATATCTTTGAATTATCTGAGGTTATCAACATATGGCTAGCATAGCTTTATTAGGCAGAAAGCATTCAATTAAAATCAAATGAGTATTTTATTTTAGGGAAAGTAAATGACTACAATTCAGTTATTTCCCATTCTGATTAAAACACCTTTTGTGAAAGGGAAGGCAGTTTTGAACTGTAGATTTCTGTTTTCTTTTTGACTCAGTCAACAAAAATGCTTGTTTATACAACTAAGTATCTACAAATAGTACAATGGCTTATATAGACACTCATCCATATATTATTTTTTCTTCTCTAGAATTGGTGTCTTAAATTTCAACAACAGTGCCCAAGTTTACACTGAGAAGTGTAAACCTTACACGTGATTACTTGACCAGCTCAAAATAAACTAAGGGCCTATGCTCAGTTTGAATCATTTTAATAAAGATGATGCAGAATAGAAAATACCCCTAGAGCTGTTTCTATGAAGAATTTAGGAAGTGACTGAAGAGAACAATTATCTTATATAGGGAAACATGGAGAGCCACTTGCAGAACAATCATCTTATATAAGGAAACAGAGAAATACTGTCTCAAGAAGATGAAAATTCTTTTGGAAAGTAAGTCCTTAAATTTAAATACTGGGGGCAAATTTGGCTCAAATGGTTGGGCGTCCATCTCCCATATGGAGGGATCTGGGTTCGATCCCCGGGACCTCCTGGTAAAATAAAAGAAAAATATAGAAGGTGTGCGGGTGCCCTGCCCAGGCCCCACGAGTGGGTGAGCCCCCAGGCCCCGCCAAACCATGCAGCAAAATGATGACATAATAGGAGAGTGACACAAGGGAGAGCCAAGACGAGAAGTGCCAAGAAACCAGGAACTGAGGTGGCACAGGTGGTAGAATGCCTCTCTCCCACATCAGAAGTTCCCAGGATCCAATCCTGGTGAAGAAAGGAGGAGAAGGATGAGAAGAGAAGGCAGGAAACAGACACAGAGAATTTCCCAATGAATGGACAAAAAAACAGCAAAAGGAGGGATGGTGGTTTAAAATGGATAAAAAGTAAATAAATAATTTTAAAAAATTTTAAATACTTGCATGATACCAGATAAAGCAAGTTTCTATAATGCCTTCTGAATTATCAAAGAAATATTAAAATGTGTACCATATAGAGACTTTTATACTTTTATTTATATATTGACACCCTGAATCTTTTTTTAAATAAAGGATTTAATGCAACATGCAACTAAAAAAGATACAATGAATTAATAAAATATAAAGAGAATTTGGAAGTCAGTGCAAGGAAAAAAATGAGCAAACATGCCTACCATGAGGGCAAATGGGGTTGCTATAGTTGAGTTTCATATTTGTGTCTGAGCTCGCTAACAGCCCAGGTGAAAGGCAGACATGATCATCTGCTTAATTTTAATGTAGGGAGAGCAAAAATTAGAATTAATTTTTCAAATGAAGCAAAATTCTAAAAATTTATTTTGTGTGGGATTTTATACCTAGAACTCTATATTGTAAAGGACAATATCTTCATTATTATTTTTAAAGGAACTGAATTCTCAAATTTAATACAGCAATTTCTTATGCTGATCTTCAACACATATCATTAAAATATACCTTAGTGGCATATAATATGCAAGGGCAATAGGTAAATATATTCTAAGTTGGTACATTTTAGTGATCTGGTTTTAATGTCTGGACATAATTTAAAGTACCAAGAGATGTCAATTGATTTAATTTCTTTGAAATAATCTGCAGATAAAACCAACAAATTGAGGAGCCTAACTGATACCTTTGCTTTGAATAAACAACCCTGCCCATCTCTACATGGAGATAATCTTCAGGGTGCAGTAGTCTGGAAGGAGGCCAAGTCCCAAATATGTGGCATACCAATACAAATCCCATGTCCTTTCTTCTGGCAGGCTCCAAACCTTTTTTCACTGGGATTTAAACCCATTCACAATAGCCTTGCTTTTCTTAATATTTTATTATATTTGTTAGTTTTTAAAGTAAAAAATCAGTGTTTTGAAGAAACATTGAGAAAATAGCACAATCCAGAAAAGGATCATCAGGATGATGAAGTGCCTATATTGGAAAGCTTGAAGGAACTAGGGATATTTAGCCTAGAGAAGAGAGTGGTTAAAGGGAAAGGGATGATTTGACTTTCTACTGTAAAGCAAAAGGATTAGGCTGAAAGGAGATCTAGAACCATTGCATCCTTGTAAAGGAGGCAGTTTCCAAAACAGAAATGCTTGTTAAGAATTAGTATTGTTCATGTGTGGATAGGACTAGTGAGTCCTCTCATTAGAGGTACTTTTTCATTCATAGATTCCCCCCCTCCCCCATGTATAGACCACACTTCCTAGTTTCTCTGCATGTCTTATAATTCTTTGTTAAGAACTGGACATTTTATATAATATAAGTGGCAACTCATAATTAGAATCTCTCCTCTTCCCAGACTTTATTGTTATTGTTTGTTTAATAACTTTTTGGACCTAATTCTGTAAAGTCTGTATTCTTTGTCACATGTAGCCCACTGAAGAGTGTGCTCATTTAGCTTAGTGGTCAGCTAATGATTGAACCCAGACAGCCTTAGATGCCTGGATCCAATAAGTCTCCCACACTTCACTGAGAGGCACTGTATGTGTGTTGGGGAATACCTTCAACACTCAGGCAGTTGACACTTTGCTTTAGCCTTCACTTCCTGCTTGTACAGAACTTGGAGGTTAGCAAGAGGTGAGATCTTAGGGCCTTTTCAGGTCTTTCCTGAGCATGTGCATGGCCCTGGATATGAGTACATCCCTATATAAACTTCCAGATTCCCAAAAATATGTCAGTGCTTTGCCAAGCTGCCTGTATTAGTTTCCTAGCACTGCTGTGACAAAGAACCACCAACTTGGTGGCTTAAAACAACAGAAAAGTACTGTCTCACAGTTCTGGAGACTAAAAATCCAAAATAAAGCTATTAGCATGGCCATACTCCCTTAGAAAACTGCAGGGGAGAATCTTTCCTGCCTCTTCTAGGTTCTGGTGTTTGTCAGCAATCCTTGGTGTTACTTGGCCTATAGATAAATCACTTAAATGTTTGCTTCTGTTTTCTCATGGCCTTTTCTGTATGTCTCTGAATTTGTACCCTAATTATATTGAGTTATGTACCCCAACATAGACATGTTCTTAATCTTAATTCACATTCTGGTGGTGTGAGCCCATTGTAAATAGGACCCCTTGAAGATGCTATTTCTGGTTAAGGTGTTGTTCAAGTGAATGAGGGTGGATCTTAATCCACTGGAAGTCAGTGGAAACTGGAAGAGCTGACACAAGAAGAGACCACCATGTGATGGGAGATAAGGATGCAAGCCAAGAAACCCCAAGGATTGCAGCAAGCCAGCACCAGAATGCTACCAATTTGGGGGAGAAAGTATTGCCTTTTAACACCTTGGTTTTGGACCTCTAGCCTTCCAAACCTGAGCTAATAAATTCCTGTTGTTTAAGTGAACCCACTGTGTGATATTTGTCCTAGCACCCTGTCACGCTAAGTTATAAGGACACCAGTCATACTGAATTAGGATGGTCCCTAATTCAATATGACCTAATCTTAATTGAAAATATCTTCAAAGACCCTATTTCCATAAAAGATTACATTCACTGGTCATTCACAGATCATGGTGGAGTTGGAACTTTAACATTTCTTTTTGGGGGACACAATTCAACTCATAACACCCCTATGGACATCTCATACTCCAGCTTTTCCTTTTAAGCTCTTTGGATAGTCTTTTGTTTGCAACTGTTATCTACTGCCTAAGGCAGAATTGGTGTTCAACAGTTGCCTCTGATTGCTTTCAACAAACACCCCAGGGGAAAAGGCCATTTGTATTGGTAGAGCTCCCAGTCAGTCTGACTAAAGACAGCCTTGCAAGTGAGGTCTTCCAGGAAACTAGAGTTGTCAAATCATGACAAGTCTCTGGCAGAGACTTTGAAGGAGCTCCAAATTAATTCTGCCCCCTCTAGTGGCTGCCTTTTCCTCCTTCGGTGGCTTCCAGGCTACTGGTTTTCATTATGATTATAGGCTGTTGGTTTTCAGGCTACCTTGGAGCTTGAGAGGGGAAATGGGAATAGGGAAAGTTAAAATGTCCCAAAGCTACTGTTATTACTGAGATTCAGCACTGAATAAATGCTCCTCATATTGCTGAAAGCCTTGTTAATCTCCAGTGTTCTGAAAATGTTGATTCTGGTGATATTTGCCAGTGCTTATTGCTTATATGAGGAGAGACTTTTTTGGAGGTCCCATTTCAGCATTTTTATTACTGTTACTCAGGAATTGCTTTTCAGTCATGTTTTTAAAAGATGAAAAGTTTAATTGAGTGACTTCCAAGCCCATTCCCACTCTAGAGAATTTAATATTAACTAATATAGCTCATTCTTATATCATCCCTAATGATATAATTCACTTTTCCTTTTTATGGATGTGATTGTTTGAAATAAAGTTGAAGCAGACTTTATGCAGTGCCAAAATATGAAACACAATAGACGTAGCTTAGTTATCAATTTTTGCTTTGTTTTATTTGCAGATTTTAAGAAAGAAATATTATATCTCCTTCAAAGTTTTTCAGCATAGAATGAATTATTCTAAAAGGGTAGAAAATCTTATACAAATAGGAAGAAATGTATAGATAATATTTAAGCTCCAGAGACTATTGAAATGATAAAAATCATATGACAGTTGTCTGTAGCATTTCACAGGATTGAATCATCAGCATAAAAATTTCTTGAATGGTTTACCTTTAATTCTAAAATTTGTTGTACTTATTAGTACTAAAATGTATGTCCATGCTATTTCTTTCTTTATTCATTAAAGATCCATCTTCATACTAAACAATGAGAACATAGGCAAGGCATCAACTTAACATAATCCAAGGCCTTTTTATATCAATTTCAGATATGTGGATATGGTGCCATATTACTTGACAATGAAGTGTCCCTATAAATTTATTTTCCAAGTGTCTGAAGTTAAAGCTTTTTAACTTAACTGTTTTTGAGGTGACTCCAAACTAGCCTAAATACTTCTCTGCTTAATCAGGAAACTAATGATCTAATGTCTCAGTGGCAAATAATCATTTTGGATAGTTACTTCACTGTCCTGGGAGACAGTGATGCCACCTTGGCTCTTAAGATAAAGGACTGTCCCACCAATACTCATTAGTAGCACAATACTGTGCTTTTGGTGCTTTCATACTCTTATTTATTTATTTATTTATTTAGTGTAGGCAAGGGAGTATAGAATTTATTAAGAAACAAGAAAAGAAAAGAGTAAACAGGCCTAGACATGGATATGGGGGTGCTGCAGGGTGAGATGCCCCTACTCTTAAATAAAAGTGTTGTGGCTTGTACCTCTCCTTTAAAATCAATTTTTTATAGATTCTCTACCAATTTTAATTAATTTTTTTAATTTTTAAAAGATTTATTGATTTACTTTTATCCATTTTAAGCCTCCCTCCCCCCCATTCCTGCTGTTTTTGTGTCCATTCACTGGGCAACTCTCTGTGTCTGTTTCCTGCCCTCTCTTCTCATCCTTCTCCTCCTGTCTTCACCAGGATTTGATCCTGGGAACCTCCGATGTGGGAGAGAGGCGTTCTGCCACCTGTGCCACCTCAGTTCCTGTTTTGTTTTTTTTTTTTGGCGTGTCTCATCTTAGCTCTCCCCTGTGCTACTCCCCTCTCAAGTCATCATCTTGCTGCATGGCTTGATGAAGCTTGGTGGAATGCCTTCTATATTTTCCTTTATTTTTACCAGGAGGTCCCGGGGATCGAACCCAGGGCTCTCCATATGGGAGACGGATGCCCAACCATTTGAGCCTCATTCACCCCACCAATTTATGATTTCTTATCTTCTGTGTGCTGACATACCAGATAAAAGCTGATACCAACTAAACTCTTACTATGTACTAGGCAACATTCAAGTGTATAAATATATTTTTAAAATTTAATTCTCTGAGCATTACCATTAGGTAGGTACTATTACTACTCTGGTTTTCAGATGAGAGAACTGAAGCACAGGGAGATTAAGTAATTTGCCCAACATCACTTAGCTTATAAGTAGCAAAGCAGGGAGTTGAATTTAGAATTCTGGCTTTGTGAGTCACGATCTGAACCATTTTATTATACTTTGTCGTACAAGGATGTTTGTTAGAACTGCCCATAAACTTAAAAGCGAATGGACTCTAATGAAACACCTGAGTGGAGCTCTTTGAAAAGTACTTGAACTCTGGTGAATTATTTTTATGGCATCTATTTTGACTTCCCACGGAATGTGTGTGTGTGTATATGTGTGCATTTTTGTGTGTATCAATAGTAAGATGGCCAGAGAAATTACTTTATTAAACCAGTGTTAAGGACCATTAAATGATAATTATTTTAATTTCACTTTTGGTGAAATTGATGAATCTTGCTAATCTTTTGCTGTTAATTTTCATTACATAGTATATTAGAAAAAGATAGTTTTGAAATGTGTCTATGACTAGTTTTATATGACTTTTTATTTCTTGAATATAATGTCTTTAGTAGGGTAGAATTACTGATTAGTGTCTTTGAAAATCTGAGAATTTTATATATTCATTCCTCCCCTCTGCTCCCCCAGTGTAAAGCACAAATCAACAACTCATTCAGTAGTCTGGTTTCCCTTGGTTTTGGTAAGTGTTTGTGGAATTGAGAGGAGAAAACAATGAGGCAGTTAGTTAAATAATTATGATTTTCTTTTTATTCAAGTAGCTGCCTATGTAGAATAAGCACTGAGTCACTTTTACTCCAAACTCAGAATAAAAGAGATTTGAAAAATCACAGTTCTGTTCTTTGAAGATTATTTTCCATGGGACTTTCACATTTCCGCATGTCTTGTAAGCAAAGCAGGGGCACTGGGTGCCTTGGTTCCAGACTATCTTTTCAAGGATGTTTATTTATCAGACAGCCTTGGAAGACAGCAGTAGCGTCTCCCTTCAGGGAAAAGGACAGCTTTGTTTATTGTAACTTCTATAAAGAGAATGTCTCTCTCCAGTGCAAAGTGAAGGCATGCTTACTGCCATCACAAAAGATTTGGGTTCCCTAAGTTTGGGGTTCCTCTTCCAGAGTACAACTCCCTGTGTTTGCAAGCATCATCTGTTCTTTGTGCCACCCTGTGGGAATTCTGCCAGCATCCAGGAAACTGTGCCAGACTAATTTGTTAGTTTGTAAGTAGGGTAAAATTTCAGAACCTCCAAAGTTCTTGAAACTTGTTATATTTATAAATATATTTCCTAGATTTGTACCTTAATTTAGCATTAACTACCCTTTGGAAGAGTGAATTATCATTTCTTTGCTGTGGACTCACTAGAGACAAGGCAGGTAGCATACGCTTGCTTCACCTGAGAAATTGACTTTGTTAGTCACACTTTACCACCTTTTCTTAGGTTGTTTTATCCCAGTGGTTCTTTTATTTATTTTTTAAATCCAATATATTTTATTTTATGCATTTACTTATTGCTCTGAGAAGGGATCTGTAGGACTCACAGACTGCCAAAGAGTCTCTGGCACAAAAAAGGGCTAAGAACCCCCACGTGAACACAGACATTTCAAATCATTAAAGCACGACTAGTGCGGCATAAGGCATTTGGGAGCCATGGCTGTGAATCTGAAGAACTGCAAAGTATGATTCTAAAATTGCCTTCATAATTTGTGGGGGTGGTTGAGTGAGTTAAGAGCCCTTAGGAGCTATAACTGGGAACTTCAATTTAAAAAAAAAAAAATGTTTTTCAGTAATTTCAGAAGCCAAGTGTAAGCAATGAGGATAGGAGGGGCCTATTCTAGTCTCGAGCTTTGTTACTGGCTGCAAAGAATAGCCAACAACCCACTTCCTGTTGACTGAAATTTGCCTATCCCCACCCAGATTATACCCCCCACCCCACCCCTGCTCAAAGGAGCATAAACCACACTCTCAAAGAAAAAAAACCTATACAGCTGAGTCAGAGAACTCTCTTTCAAAATTTATGTCAGAGAATTTCCCCGCTGTCCTAGGTTCCTAGACCCTAAGCATGCTCTAGTAGGCTCCATTTTGTCTAGTCAGCACAACAGGGCCGGGGGTTCTGGAGTAGTTGCACCTAAAAGTTTCATCCACAACCTCAAGTTTGAAAACCATCACTTGCCCCGTGGGAAGATTCCCGCTACACCTGGCTGGAGGTCCATTTCCTTTCTCATCTCTCGGGGAGTGTTTTGGTTCAGGACACAGGTATCCTTTGCTTAGAGGTCAGCCTGTTCCTAAAAGAGCCCTAGTTGGGATCTCTTTGAGATGCCAGGTTCGAGAATCAAACCCTCTAGTAATTTTATCAGTCTTTGCTTCCTTCCCTGGAGCCTGGGCAATACTCTGCCCCAGTGGTTCTTAATTTCAAATTGTGGAGAAGAGAAGAAAGAATAGGCTCATTAGAATCACATGGGCAGCCTTTTAGAAAGCCATGTCCCCCTTCTTGCCTCCAGTCTCATTCTCCTTTTGAGTAGTTTGCGTTCCTTAACTGTACAGATTGTTTACTTGTACTATGTCTAGTTTTTGATTCTATATAATACATGTAAAGTGATATTGACTGTGTTATCTGTTTTACAGGGTTGCGGGAAGAAAATGTATTCATTTTTGAGAGGAACCAAACAACTTCAGGTGCTAAGGTTTCTGGGAATCTCCATTGGAGTGACACAAATCCTGGCCATGATTCTTACTATTACTCTCCTCTGGGCTCTCTATTATGATAGAAGGGAGCCTGGGACAGACCAAATGATATCTTTGAAGAATGACACCTCTCAGCACCTGTCATGTCACTCAGTAGAGCTGTTAAAACCAAGCCTGTCTAGGATCTTTGAACACACATCCATGGCTAACAGCTTTAATACACACTTTGAGATGGAGGAACTATAGAGAATGTCAATGGAGAAACCACAAACTTGTTTTATTGGACTTGTGAATTTTTGAGTGCATACTTATCTGTTTCAGAAATGTATAGAAATAAAAATGTTCTCATAAAGGAATGACTAAGCATATGATTTTCTGCCCTTTAAAATGAAGAGGAAAAAGTTGCATATTATGAGTCACTGCCTGGACATAGAATTGATACCTTTTATAATGCTGAGGGCAGTCTAATACCTACTTAATAACTTGTGTAAGATTTTTACTGAGCACAGTTATGCTTTGAGGCAGCATGGTTTCACCAGCATTTCTACATCCATGTAAACTGAACATGCTATGGAGTGGTTGGAACAACAGTAAATTTTGATTTACTTCCACAAGCTTGTTAGTATATGAAGTACCAATTAACTGCTAACAGTACTAACGACTTTTATTATATTCTTTTGAGGGTAAGTAATGTCTCCATAAGATCGGTGGCTACCTAAATGTGGTTTTTGTAGCATATTCTTACCACTTAAAAGAGCAAATGTATACATTGTCTTAAACTGATCAGGGATCTATATGTATATGAGTCTGTGTTGTTTGTATAATTTAGTAGATTTCAATTCTAATAAATGCTAAGAATAACAATTGTGGAAAGCATAAGTTTGTCTGTATAGCACCATAATGTTTAGCCCTTCCTGTCAATAGAGCTTTAAAATTCTGTCTTGGGTTTATAATATATACATAACTGTTACTTTAAATACTTAACCACTAATTTTGAAAAATTTCAGTGTGATAAATAGGCATAATTATTATTCAGAATGTAGTCTGATCTCTAGGAACTATTAACAAGAAATTTTACACATAACTTAGTTCATTTTGTAAAGACTTGGATGCTATTTTTTTCCCAAACTAAGACCCTTTTTGAAACTAAATGCTTTTTAAAGAAGCTTATCTTTGGAGTAACAGTCTCCAAGTCTGAATTTAATTTAACATAGAATAGTGTTCCTTTTCTCCAGTAAAATACTGTGAGAACCATTAAAATAAGTGACAGTTTAACAAGAGACTGTGTTTGCTTTATTTCACTGATTAAGATTCAATAGTGAATTATACAGATTATTAAATTTTTTACAAGAGTTACATATATTTATTTGAAATGGGAAAAGTGCATTTTACTGTATTTTGTGTATTATATTGATTTTTCAGACTAATGAAAGATAAAACAAGTGTCAATAAATATTTTCTAGAGAGTAATATTTTGTTTGTGCCCAATTTTTATACATTACAAACACTCTAACCATTTAGGAGATCAGCATAGGGAGAAAAATACAAGAAGAAATAATTCAAAGTGTTAACAACTATTTCCAAACTCTGGAACTAATCTATAAAAGTGTGTTTTTCCTGAGAAAAGATACCCACTTATTTTTCAAGTTTGTGTTTAAACCAAGTGATAAATAACATAGTTGTTTAATATATGTGGATTTAAATGAACATTGAATAAATTATTTGCTCACTCAGAACCATTTTATAATTTCCTCATCTCCCCAACTCCCCATAATTTTACCTAAAGTACCCACCTAATTGAGTCAGCTATGACTCTTATTTGAATTATTTGGATAATGGCCAATTTGGCTACTTCTTTTTTGATGTGTCTCACAGTCCCCAAAAGAACAAGTATATATTGTGTTCAACTTAGGAAAAAAAAAATCCTCAAATTAAAAAATAAAAATTGCTGCAGTTTTAGACGTCAGATATTTTGATATATTAGCTGATTTAGTACTTTCCAGAATAGTCAACATAGATTTAAACAATCATCTAATATATAATACATTTGGCTTAATGGGAACAAATAACATTTATAGCAGTAGTCCACAAAGGCCTCTTATGGTAGCAGTGCACCTGGAATAATAAAACTGTGAGGAACTTTAGTGTACTTAATGGAGTAGAGCTGAGGGAGTTCACTGTTTGAGTACACTGCAAATAAAATGAACTGTTTCTTTGGGAATTTTTAAAAGCCTTCTCTTAAAATCACCAGTTTTTAAGAAAAACTAAAGATTATTTCTAGACTGGTTAAGCATCAATCAAAGTGCCTTGGAGATTCAGAGATGGCGATAAGATATGGTCTCCAAATTCTGTAAAATCTGGATGGGTAAAACCGATGCTAACCACAGCTACCCAAATGCAGCCCTATCTAGTGAGTGGGGCCATGTAGGAATAAGAGATGAGGAGAGGAAAATAAGGCTGCTTTACTGAGTAGATGTCCTTCTAGCTGGGTCAGGAACAATGAATGGACCTCATCACTACTTTGAGGTTAAAACGTGTACATTATCTTGAGGGCATGGCCCACAGTTCAGTGTTGTTAGACAAACCATAGAATGATTAAAATAATATTATGGGAAAGGAAATGGGTGAAATTTGGGATTTTAGCTTCATACTGTAGGTTCAATGGGAGTCACTGAAAGTTTTCACTAAAGTAAGTCATTTGTGGTTAAGAAAATTAACAGGATCAGCTAAGTGAGAACTTTGCAGTGGGGAGACATGCACCTATTACAAAGCTCCCCAGCTGCCCAGGGTGGGGCATCATTTACAACATAGTCTGGGTACACCGTGCACTCTGGAGTTCATTGTAGAATACTAGAGATCCTCGAGGGGGATTGGCTGGGGTAGTTTTCCTGTGACCCTGTGGAGAGATAAGGATCCTCACCAGGACAACAGAAGTAAAACACAAATACAAAGAGCAAAACAAAACAAAAAACAACAAAAACAAACAAACAAAAATCCCTGAATAAAACAGATTATATATAACAATGAATCTGCAAAAAATGACAGCGGATTGACCTTGGGGAGAGTGGGACAAGAAATAAAAGAACTAAAATGTCTAAATTTTATACCTGGTAAAATAGCAATACCATTAACCTAGATAGAAGACTCTGAAGGGGGAATGGGTGTGTAGGAGAGTAATTAATTTGGTTTGTGACATACTGAGTTGGAGATGCCTGTAGGACATGCAGATGGAGATGTCTACAGGCAGCTGTAAATTCCAGTCTGGAGCTCGGGAGAGTTCACTGCCGTGCCTGAGAATTTTTATGCATTGCTTTCCAATCTCAGGGAGCCTGACAGAAAATGGGCTAAGAACCAAATCCTATATGAGGAGAATCTTAAGCAGGGTGATACAAGAGCTTTCTTTTGTCTAAACTCCCACTCCTGTGGATGAGCCAAGGGAGGTAAGAAATGAGAAATGAATACAAAACTGAATCTTACATGGCAAAAGGGGTTGACCCCTTTAAAAAAATACTGCCACCTGCTATATTGCTTCACCCAAGCCTTCTTCTTGTAATCATCCCGTGCTTTACAAGTGGATTCATATTTCCTATAAAGATGAGCTCTTCTTTCCTTACATCAAAGCACATCCTAGAAAGGTGTATGGGAGAATCTTTGATATCATCTTAAAAGCTCTTTTATTTTCTATTATAACACAAGGATGACTGCAATCATTTTTTATCTCATTCATTCATAGGGGTCTACTGTGTGCCAGGAACACAGTGCTAGGTGTTCTCTGCTCTTTGTAACTCTTTTTGAAATTGGTAGGCATCACCATCCCCATTTTCAGATGCAGAGGAGGGGCTCTGAGAGACTGAGTAAATTTATTTACCTGGTTAGCAGCAGCATCTACCTTCCTCTCTCGATTTTGTGACATGCATTTTTTTCAGCCTGTGGTGAATCCCAGCCACTTCCTTATAGAGAAATATTAGATTCTCTTGCATGTGAAGCAATATATTCCAGGCTCAGTTGGCCTCCAAATTCTGTTACTTCTCCCTTCAAAATGGCTTATTGTCTTTCTAATTTCATTCCTCTTATTATTTCCCCAGAAAAAGTCCAAATTATCAAATGCTTTGATTAGAGCCATACATTGCATTTTCTTTCCTCTCTATCTCTTGTTTCCTCCCATTGATCCATCTTGTACACACATGACAATACACACAGAGACAGATCAATTTCTTTAATCAATTTTATTGAGGCATAATATATAAATACAATAAAGGCACCCATTTTAAGCATACAATTCAATCAACTTTGACAATTATGTATACTCATGTAACCACCACCATGATCAAGATAGAGAACATATCTATGACCCCAAAATGTTTCTTCATGCCCTTTTGCTATAAAACCCACAAACCCCACTATTGGCCCCAGGCAATACCAGTCTACTAAAGCCAAGGTTCTTATGATGTCATTTCCTTACTCAAACACTTCTAGGGTTTCCCTGTTTTAAAGTAAGACAGAGCTTCCCAACCTGTTGATACACATGCATGTCATTGTGCTTATAAAAAATGTCAATTATATGGCCTATCTGGGTGAATGAAGGTCAAAAGTGATTGGCATCCTGGGCCCTACCTGGTCACCATAAGGACAGCAGGGAAAATCTCTCAGCACACAGAACTGGCTGCTATGTTAGAGAGCCCAAAATGCAGTGGATCAAATAAAATAGAAGCTAATTTATATTTCACAAAACTTGCATATATGAGTAACCCAAGATACGGCTGCCCAAAGGTGTGAGAGACTCAGGATCCTTCTTTCTTGCTACTCTGCTATCCTATGGTTGTGCACGTGGTCCCAGATGGCTCATTTCTACATCCACATTTCAGGCAGCAGGATGGAGAAGGAGCAAGTTGAAAGGACAGTCATGCTTCTTTGCTTGAAGGACATAACTGGAAGTTGCCCACAACTTTCCATTCACATATCAGCTGTAAAGGAGCCCGGGAAATACAATCTTTATTCTGATCACCCTTGAATCCAGTTAAAACAGAAAGTTCTATGACCACAGAAGGAGGAAAAATGGGTATTGTTGTCAATTAGCAGTCTCTGCCACACTGTTCTATACCTGCAAAATAAAATCTTCCACTTGAATGTACTTTTCCAAATCTATTCTGAATACTTTCCCACATGTCACTATATACTAACCACATGGGCCAAGCATAGTCCACTCATCCTGGGTATCCTATGTCTCCTTGATTTTGATCACATACCCTTATTTCCATACAATCAACTTGTACTCAATCCTTAAATCCCAGCTCAGGAGCCACCTCTTATATGAAGCTTCTCCTGACCATTCCTGCCCACAGCAATTATTCCTACTCTGAGCTCAGCATTTAGTTGTTGCCATGATATCTAGTTTAGTCCTTGTATTTCTATTTTATAATATTATTTTCATTTATATTATTATTATTTCCTTTTTCTTTCTGTGTCTGGTCCCTCTTGAGAACAAATATTTATTTTGTATCCAACTTAGCATTTTCCATAGGCCTAGGCAGTGTTTCTTACATAGCAGTTGTATATATATTCACTATGTGTATGAATTAATATATATATGAATTATGAGTCATTTTAATGTATCAAAAACCATGGTCCAATATGATTCCCAGAAATGGAACCTACTCTAATGGAGACTGTTTTCCTTGACTAGGATAGAGGACTCTGGGTTATCTTGGGCTAAGCACTCATTTAGGTATGTGGATGTGGACTGGATCAGCAGAATGTGTTTAGAGCTCAGTCAAGTCTTACAAATGTTTGAATGAATGAACAAAATATACTTACGGTCAAATAATATAATAGTGCCTTATAGAATGTTTTCACTCCTAATACCAAAGCCTTTAATCTTTAAATCACACTTGTTTAACTGTGAGTGTACAGAGGAAAAACTGAAGGAATCCCTGGAGGGTGGGAGATTGGAACAGATGACCACTAACCTTGCAATTTCCATGTAATTCATGAAAATTATTTTTCTAAATATGTGTAGCTCCAAATGTTCTGTGCTGAGTGCATTAAACACCATGCTTCATCTACTCATATCATAAGCTCAATGAGGTCAGTTTCATAATAAAGATGAAGTACTAATGGATAAGCAATATTAAGGAATGTACCCAAATTTATACAGCATGTAAGTGATAGTTCTTGGATTTTAACCAGATTTCTCTAAATTAAAACTCCATGCTCTGAACCACTTTATTAGAGAGCTACTTTATTAATAGATTTCCTCAATTAAATTATCCTTAATTTCTTGATCAAGGTATGTTATTTTAATATACTGCTGCATTTTGCTCACTAGTATTTTAATAATTTTTTGTGTATATTCAAATGAATATTCATTTTTTGGCATGTATATGTGCATGAATAAATTCATCCTTGATAGTGTATCAAGCATAAGCTAGATTCCTGTAAATACTGTTTTTATTTTATTCTAAGAATTTAAAACACATAGATCCTCTCTTAAATTCTATAAGAACCTCTCTTTCTCTAATTATCAACATTAATAATAGCAAAATAAGACTTCTGCTGCCATCTAAGATAGAATAACAGGTACCAGATATACCCTTTTGCCTGAAAAAAACAACAACCATAAAATGACAAAATATTTGAAACAATGATTTTTAAGATGCTGGACACCAGACAATAAAAGACTGTGATTTTTCTAAGAGACAGGAAACAAATGAGGTGAACCTTATGATTTGCCCAGCTTATTGCCTTGATAAAGCTTCTTGACAGGATGGAGGGAGAGGGAACCTTGTTGGAAACTGTAAGACTCCATAAATTGAAGAGATAGAGCTAAGAATGCAGGAAAACCATGAAAGTTGGAGTGCGGAGGATGCAATAATGGAAAGGAAAGAGATGCGTACAGAAGTCCACAGATCCATAGAGTATCCCCTTTGAACATTCAGCAGAGTGATAATCTAATTCCAAAAGGATTAGAGGGAACAGTGCCTGGTTCTGACACAGGGCTGGGACCAGTGACTGTTCTCACCATCCAGACTGGAAAACATAATTTATGGGACATTGGGTAAAGTACTCAGCAGGATCTTGCCACAGTAGTGGGGAAAAATTAGCCCTAGACTGAACATAGCTCTATTGGAATTAAAATAATTAAAGCAAGATCCTAGATTATCATATTGTTTTCAGTAATTCAATTGCATACCAGAACAAAGCTCAATAATGTTTAATGAAATACGAAATATCCAGCATGCAATAAGGGAAAATTCACAATGTCTGACATCCAGTCAAAGACTACTGGCATTCTAAAATGAGGGGGAAAAAATCAATTGAAATAGATTAAAGATATTAAAATTAGCAGACAAAAACCTTAAATCAGTAATTATAGCAGTATTCTATATTTTTAAAATTTAAGTAGAGACTTTACACCCAAAGCATAAGCAACAAAAGGAAAAATAGAGAAATGGGATCTCATCAAAATTTAAAACTTTTGTCCCTTAAAAGCCTATGTCATCAAAGACAAATGACAACTTACAAAATGGGAGAAAATATTTGGAAACCACATATCTGATAAGAGTTTAATAACCAGAATATATAAATAAATTCTTCAATTCAACAACAAAAAGACAACAACCCAATTTAAAAATGAACAAAAGACCTGAATAGACATTTCTCCAAAGATATACAAATGACCAAAAAGCACATGAAAAGAGAGCCATCAGGGAAATTCAAATCAAAGTGAGATAGGGAGTGGATATGTCTCAAGCAGTTGAGCACCCACTTCCCATATGGGAGGTCCCAGTTTTGGTCTCCGGTGCCTCCTAAAGACAGAGACACAAACAACAAGCAAACAACCAAAAAAACCAACTCAGGAGAGCTAACGATTACAATAATTGTTGAAGACTTCAGCACCCCACTTACATCATTAGATAGAACAACTAGACAGAAGAACAACAAGGAAACAGAGAACATGAACAATATGAAAAATGAGTTAGACCTAACAGACATATACAGAACACTGCATCCAAATTCCGTGGATTATACATTCTTCTCAAGTGCCCATGGACCTTTCTCCAGGATAGACCACATGTTAGGGCACAATGCAGTTCTCAATAAGCATAAAAAAGATTGAAATTATAGAAAGCACCTTCTCAGATCATAATGAATGAAACTGGAAATCAATAATAGACAGGAAAAAAGTAAATTCGCAAATATGTAGAGGCTGAACAACACACTCCTAAATAATCAGTGGGTCAAAGAAAAAATTGCACATGAAATCAGTAAATTATTGAGACAAATGAAAACTAGAACACAATTTATCAAAACTTATGGGATATAGTGAAGGCACGCTTGATAGGGAAATTTATAGCCCTAAATGCCTACATGAAAAAAGAAGAAAGCGCTAAACTCAAAGATTTAACTGAGCAATAGAGAAACTAGAAAAAGAAGAGCAAACCAATCCCAAAGCAAGCAGAAGGAAAGAAATAATAAAGATTAGAGCAGAAATAAATGAAATTGAGAACAACAACAACAACAAAAAAACAATAGAGGAAATCAACAAAACCAAAAGCTGGTTCTTTGAGATAAAGTCGACAAAACCCTACCTAGACTAACAAAGAAAAAAAGAGAGAAGATGCAAATAAATGCAATCAGAAATGAAAGGAGGGAAGTTACAACTAACCCCACAGAAATAAAAAGAAACATGAGGATATTATGAGAAACTGTATGCCAACAAACTAGATAAACTAGATGAAATGGACAAATCCCTAGAAATGCACAACCTACACTGATGCTGCAAGAACTACAAGAACTTAACAAACCAATCACATTTAAAGAGATTGAATCCATCATAAAAAATCTCCCAGCAAAGAAAATTCTAGGACCAGACGGCTTCACAGATGAATCCTACCAAGCATTTCAAAGAGAATTAACATCAATCCTGTTTAAACTTTTCCAAAAAATTGAAGAGGATAGAAAATTACTGAACACATTTTATGAAGCCAACATCACCCTATACCAAAGCCAGGTAAAGATACTACAAGAAAAGAAAATTACAGACCAATCTCTCTAATGAACATAGATGCAAAAATTCTCAACAAAATACTTGCAAATTGAATCCAACAGCATATCAAAAGACTTATACATCATGATCAAGTGGGCTTTATTCCTGGTATACAAGGCTGGTCCAACATAAGAAAATCAATCAATATAATACACCACATTAACAAATTGAAGTAAAAAAACATGATAATCTCTATTGACACAGAAAAGACATTTGAAAAAATCCAGCATCCTTTTTTGATAAAAACACTTCAAAAGATAGGAATAGAAGGAAAATTCCTCAATATGATAAAAGACATATATGAAAAACCCACAGCCAACATCATACTCAATAGGGAAAGGTTGAAAGCTTTCCCTCTAAGATCAGGAACAAGACAAGGATGTCCACTACCACCATTGTTATTCAATATTGTACTAGAAGTTTTAGCTAGGGTAATTAGACAAGAAAAAAAATTTGAAGGCATCCAAATAGGAAAAGAGGAAGTAAAACTCTCATGTTTGTGGATGACATGATCCTCTACTTAGAAAATTCTGAAATAACCATGACAAAGTTACTCTAGCTAATAAATGAATTCAGCAAAGTGACAGGACACAAGACCAATACGCAAAATCAGTAATGTTTTTGTATACTAGTATTAAACAATCTGACGAGGAAATCTGGGGGAAAAGACTCAAATACCTAGCAGTTAATTTAACCAAAGAAGTACAGGACCTATCTATATGCAGCGAACTACAAAACAATGCTAAAAGAAATTTATAAAGATCTAAACAAATGGAAAGACATTCGTGTTCATGGATTGGATGAATAAATATCATGAAGACGTCAATTTTACCCAAACTGATTTAGAGACTCAATGCAATATCAATCAAAATCCCAACAGTTTACAGAGTTAGAAAAGGCAATTGCCAAATTCATTTGGAAGGGAAAGTGCATCCGAATAGCCAAAAGCATTCTAAAAAAAGAGTGACATTGGAGGAATTTCACTGACTGACCTTGAAACATTTTACAAAGCTAAAGTGGTCAAAACAGCATGGTACTGGCATAAAGACAGACACATTGATCAGTGGAATAGAATTGAGAATCCAGAAACAAACCCTCACCTATACAGTCAACTGGTTTTTGACAAACCTAACAAGTTGATGTTAATGGACAAAACAGTCTCTTCAACAGAGGGTGCTGGGACAATTGGATCTCTATAACCAAAAGAATGAAAGAGGACCCTTATCTCACTCCCTATACAAGAATTAACAAAAAATGGATCAAAGACCTAAATATAAAAACCAGTACCATAAAACTACTAGAAGAAAATGTAGGGAAACATCTTCAAGACCTTGTAGTAGGTGGTGGTTTTTTGGACCTTACACCCAAAGCACATGCAACAAAAGAAAAAATAGATAAATGGGACCTTCTCAAAATTAAACACTTTTGCACCTCACAGGACTTTATCAAAGGGTGAAAAGGCAGCCAACTCAATGGGAGAAAATATTTGGAAATCACATATCTGATAAGGGTTTAATATCCAGGATATATAAAAAGATGTTACAACTCAACACTAAAAAGACAAAAAAAAAAAAAAAATTAAAAAATGGGCAAAAGACTTGAATAGACATTTGTCCAAAGAATTACAAATGGAAAAAAAAAAAAAACAAACAAAAAAAACAAACATGAAGAATTGCTTAACATCACTAATAATTAGGGAAAAGCAAATCAAAACTATAATGAGATATCATTTCACACCTATAGAATGGCCACTATTAAAAAGAGAGAGAACTACAAGTGTTGGAGAGAATGTGGAAAAATAGGAACACTTATTCACTGTTGGTGGGAATGCAGAATGGTACAGCCACTGTGGAGGACTATTGGGCAGTTCCTAAAGAAGTTGAATAAAAACTTGCCATGTGACCCTACAATACCACTGCTGGGTATATATCCAGAAGAACTGAGAGCAGTGACACAAACAGACATCCTTACACTGATATTCATAGCGGCATTATTCACAATTGCCAAAAGCTGGAAACAACCATTTGTCCATCAACAGATGACTGGATAGACAAACTGTGGTCTACTCATACAATGGAATATTATGCAGCTGTAAGAAGAAATGATGTCGTAAAGCATATGACAACATGGATGAACCTGGAGGACACTATGTTGAGTGAAACAAGCCAGACACAAAAGGACAGATATTATATGATTGTATTACTATGAACCAAATATATTATGTAACATATTGTATGATATAAAAAATTGTTTATATGTATCCAGTACATTTAATTGAGAAATGTATGTTTTCATTTGACTGTGTTTCTTTTTAGTTTTTAATTGTTTATATTTTCAATTATTAAATGTACAAAATAAAGTTAATTAAAAAAAGAAAAAGGAATGAATTCCTGATACTTGCAACAACATGTTTGAAACTTGAAGACATCATGTTGAGTGAAAATAAGCCAGACACAAAAGGACAAATATTGTATGATCTCACTGATTTGAAACAATTAGAATAAGCAAACTCATAGAGTCAGAATCTACACTATAAGTTATCAGGGTATGGGGTGGGGATAAGGAATGGAAAGTTAAGGCTTAAAATGTACAGGTTCCTATTTGGAACGATGGAAATGCATTGGTAATGGATGGTGGTGATGGTAACACAACATTGTGAATGTAATTAACAGCACTGAAATATGTATCTGAATATGATTAAAATGTTACATTTTATATATGATATCAATTTTTAAAAAATGCATGGAACTGCACTACACAAATAGTGAATCCTAAGTTAAACCATGAACTATAGTTAATAGTACAATTATAAAAGTGTGCTTTCATCAATTTTAAAAAAAATATACCATACCAATGCAAAGTGTTGGTGCTGGGGTGGTATATGGGAATCCTGTATTTTATGCATGATTGTTCTATAAACCCACAACTTCTCTATAAAAAGAAGAAAGCAAAAAGGAGAAATATCTCAAATCAGAAATCTCAGAATGGAGGATCTATAAAAAGAGGAGCAAACTAAGCACAAAGTTAGCAGAAGGAATGAAATAACAAAGATTAGAGCAGAGATAAGTGAAATAGAGAATAAAAATGCAATAGAGAAAATGGGCAAAACCAAAGGTCGGTTCTTTGGGAAGATCAATAAAATTGACAAACAGCTAGACTGACAAAGAAAAAAAGAGAGAGGATGCAAATAACTAAAATCAGAAATGAAAGGGGGAACGTTACCACTGAGAGAACAAAATAAAAATGATTGTAAGAGGATACTATGAACAACAGTATCCCAAAAAATTAGATAACTCAGATGAAATGGACAAATTCCTAGAAACACAAACTATCTACACTGACTCAAGAAGAACTAGAAGATCCTAACAGACCGATAGCAAGTAAAGAGACTGAATCAGTAATAAAAAACCTCCCAACAAAGACAGTCCAGAACCAAATGGTTTCACTGGTGATTTTACCAAAAATTCCAAGAATTAATTCCTATCCTGCTCTAACTCTTCCAAAACATTGAAGAGAAGACTTTCTATATCATTCTATGAGTCCAACATCATCCTAACACCAAAGCTGGATAAAGATACAAGAAGAAAAGAAAATTACAGACTGATATTCATCAAGAACATAAATTGAAAATCCTCAACAAAATATTAGCAAAGAGAATCCAAAAACACACTTAAAGAATTATATACCATAATCAGATTTATTCCAAGTACGCAAGAGTAGTTCAACATAAGAAAATCAATTAATGTAATGCATCACATTAACAGAATGAAGGAAAAAAACTGATAAGGTCATCTCATTTGGTGCAGAGAAGATATATGACAAAATCCATCACCCCTTTTTAAATAAAAACAAGAAGAAAACCAGGAATAGAAGGAAACTTCTTCAACATGATAAAGGTCATGATAAACCCATTACTAACATCATACCCAATGTTAAAAGACTAATAGCTTTCCTTATAAAATCAAGATCAAGACAAGGATGTCCACTGTCCCCAATGTTATTCAACATTGTAATGGAAGTTCTAGTTAGAGCAGTTAGGCAAGAAAAATAAATAAAAGGCATCCAAATTGGAAAGGAAGAATTAAAACTCTGCCTATTTGCAGGTGACATGATCCGACTTATATAAAATCCTGAAAAGTCCACAACAAAACTACTGGAGCTAATAAAAATATTCAACAAAGTTTAGAGAGACGAGATCCACAAGCAAAAATCGAAAGTGTTACTATACACCAATAATGAACAATTTAAAGAGGAAATCAAGAAAAAAATCCATTTACAATAACAACTAAAACAATCAAATATCTAGGAATATATTTACCAAGTCTCTAAAGGATTTATACACAGAAAACTAGAAAATGTTGCTAAAAGAAATCAATGAGATCTAAATAAATGTAAGAACGTTCTATGTTTATAGATTAGAAAACTAAATATTGATAAGATGTCAGTTTCACCAAAAGTGATTTAAAAAGATAACATAATCCCAATCAAAATTCCAACAGCCTTCTTTGCAGAAACAGAAAATCAAATCATCAAATTATATGGAACGGCAAGGCACCCTACATAGAAACACCATCTTCAAAAAGAACAAAGAGGATTCACACCTCCTGATTGTAAACCCTACTGCATAGCTACAATAATAAAAACAGTTCAAAGACAAACAGTTCAAAAACAGTTCAATAGACCAATGGAATTGAATTGAGAGTTCAGAAATATACCCTCACATCTATGGTGAATTGATTTTTGTCAAGGGTGTCAAGTCCACTCAATGGGCAAAGAATATTCTCTTAAACAAATGGTGCTGGGAAAATTGGGTATCCACATGCAAAAGAATGAATGTGGACCCCTACCTCATACTATATGTGGCAGTTTGGCATTATTTATGAATTCCAAAAATAGATGTTGGATTATGTTTGTAAACTCGTCTGTACCTGGGTGTTATTAAATTATGATTAAGGCTTTGATTGGGCCATGTCCCCTCCCCCTTGGAAGGCAGAGACTCACAAAAAAGCCACATATCTGATAAGAGTTTAATAACCAGAATATATAAAGAAATCCTACAACTCAACAATGAAAAGACAAATGACCCAATTAAAAAATGGGCAAAAGATTTGAGGAGACATTTCTCCAAGAAGATAAACAAATGGCCAAAAAAATATATGGAAAGATTATTAAAATATAGGTAATGCAAATCAAAACACAATGAGATACTATTTCACACCTACTAGAATGACTACTCTTCTAAAAATGGGAAAAAACAACTGTTGTAGAGGATGTGGAGAAATAGGAACACTCATTCGTTGTTGATTGGAATATATAATGGTGCAGCCATTGTGGAAAATAGTTTGTGTTTCCTCAGAAAGTTAAGTATGGAATTATCATTTGATTCAGCAATCACTCCATTTCAAAGAATTCAAAGCAGAGACTTGAACTGATATTTACACAGTGATGTTCATAAAACCTTTTCATAAATGCCAAAAGATGGAAGTAACCCAAGTGTCCAACAACTAATGAATAGATAAATTGTGATATATACATACAATAGAATATTATTCAGCTGTAAAAAAAGAATGCAGTTCTGATACATGTGACCATATGGATGAGCCTCAAAGACATTATGCTGAGTGTAGAAAGTCGGACACAAAAGGACAAATATTGTATGATTTCACTATTATGAAATAATTATAATAAACAAATTGATAGAGTCAGAAACTAGAATACAATTTACCAATGAGGAGTTAATGGTTAATTGGTACAAAGTTTCTGTTTTGGGTGATGGAAAAACTTTGATAATGGATGGTAGTGATGGTAGCCCAACATTGTGAATGTAATTAATATCACAGAATTATATATATTATATATTATATTGTATATTTTAATGCAGATAAAGGAGAACATTTAGATTATATATATGTTACTAGAATAAATTAAAAAATACATAGGTCTACACAACACAAACAGTGAGCTCTCAAGTAAACTGTGGACTATAGTTAACAGTTATTATAATATTGTTTCTTCAGTTGCAACAAAGGTATCACACTAATTCAAAGTGTTAATAATAGGGAAAACTGTAAGGGGGGAAGCATATATGGGAACTCTGTATTTTCTGCATGATTTTTCTGTAAATCTACAATCTCTCTAATAAAAAGATGTGGTCTGCTGGAAACATAGTATACCACTAATAAATCGGAAAATTCTTTTCCTCTAGACCATTTTGTAAAGACCACATAAGCAATTTTCTTTTATGTGGCAGGGAGAATAGTATAGATTCCCGGTGGTTTGTCAATTCTCTGGCTGGCTGTCTTAACCATTTTGTTCATCTTACCATCTCACCAAACATTATGTTGATCCTGTTTTGATAACTGCATGCTAATTGGTCCCAGGATTAGATGCGTGGAGATCCACTGTGCTGAAATTGATTTCATGAAATTGTCCTTCACCTTGACAAACATTATACCCTTTTCTCAGCATGTAGTCTCCTTTTCATTATTTTGTCCCTTTACTTGATGGTTTATATAAACCATCTCTCTCCTCTATATTTTCCCTTATTTTTGGTTCTATTACTCGATGTGCTCATTTTCTTTTAAATTTTCTGGCCATTCCTTTTCTGTGGATTTCACTGGTTCTATTTCTTCTCCAACACACACACACATACACATGAGGCTCAATCTCAGTTATTATTCATGCTTTCTTCACACTGAATGTGTTTTTGTCTTAGAGTTCATGAGGAAAATGGAACCCAGTCTAGGAATTTTAAATAGAAAGGGATTTAGTAAATGAAATCACAAGCTTACACAATCGTAAGGCTATAGCCTATAGGAAGCAAAAGTGGTCCAGAAGGCATCAGGAAATCTAGACGTGAGGGCTCACAAAGGCGTGACCACCTATCATCTCAGCTGCGAGAGTACAGCTACTGCAGGTAAAAAGCAAGGCCTGAGCCTTCTGAACCTTATTCAAGGGCTTCTCATTGGAATAATCCGCCCTAAAACCACACAGGAAAGAACTTCTGAGGAATTACTTCCAGGCTTCTCTCCTATGAAGCATAGGGGAATAAGGAAAGGGATAAGGATCCTGCAGAGTTGACAAAAGACAACCCAGTTATTTTCAATGATCTAAATTCACCACTGTAAAAAAATTCATCTCTAATGAGTCTCTCAGAAACTGTATCATCTTGGCTTCTCCACAATAATCTCAAACTCAAATCCAAAACAAAATCTTCTTTGTACCAGGTTTGCTTTCCAATTTCTTCTTCTGTCACCAGGACTCTATTCTTCTGAGTCTGACTTACCTCATGGAGTCAAATTTTATATTTTCTTCATTTATCTTCATAGTCTGAAAATCCTATTGGGTTTTTTAAATTATTATTTATTTTTTTTATCTTACATCACTTTTTTCTTCCTTCTCACCACACGGAAATTTTAATACTTTGAATTGTCATTATTGAATTTCCACATTTCTACATTTAGGACTCCTTGCCTTCAGAATATCTTCCTTTCAGTATATCCTGCAAGTTGTAAAAGTGTAGACTTAATAAAGCATGGCTCTGCTGATAAAAACACATCTGGGGTTCTCCTTCTCCTCAGATAAAGTCCTAAATTCTTATAAGGCTCTCCATTATCTGGGCCCTCCCTTCCTATATGCTTTTATCTTCTTTATCTTCTTCAGTCAGACCAGTCTCCTCCCTAAGGTAGACACACACTATGCTAATACCTGCCTCTCTGATTTATTTATACTAACCTTAACCTCAAAATCTGCTCCATCTCAAGTACAGTTTTTCTATGATCTGGCAAAACTTTAGCCTGCTGTGTTGTCTTGCTTTCTCTGAAATCCTGTCTGCACCACTAATTTTTGCATTAAAGCTTAAACCATTTTCCAGTATTGTTTAATTCACCCTGGAGGAGTACCTCCAGGGTGCCAGAAATTGTACCAGGCACTATTTAACCATTCCATGAACATTTGCCCAGTCCACCAATTAAACTGTGAGTTCCTTGAGGCAGGGATTATATTTTACATTTTCCTTCTGATCTTCAGAGTATCAAGCCCAACTTATTCTACAAAGTAGATACTCAATGGATCTTACTAAATTTATTTGAATTGGTCTCAAACTTGGCAAGAGAAAATATGAAGATGAATTCTAGAAGAGAATAGACAAGAACTAGGAACCATCATGATATATACAATCGTCAGATTGATTCCTCCTGAACCTTAGGCAGAATGATAGTCCAATGTACATTCGCCATAGTGATTTTCTTTTTCAAATTTTATCAGAGTACAGTTTTCGAGAAGGAAATTGATTTTTATGCTATGCACATATAGAGAACTTAACAACACAAGGGTAGTTAAATTTGTACACACTTAATTGAAGGCTTAATTTTGTATTCTGGGAAATGCATTATTTTTTTCTTTTAACTCTTGTAGCTATAGGACCCTGCACTTTGACAAACATGTGAATGTGAATTATAAAACAGGGAACTTTCTCCTGCCCCAGTCAGTAACATATTACCTGTCTTTCCTATTGAATCAGTCAAAGGTCATTATTTGAAGGCCTATTTTTTAAACTTCTTTTAAGAAAAGAAGAAATATATCCTGAGAGCATAGTGGAGATGCTCTGGATTGGAGGAGAAGGAAATCTCTGAGAAATAAGAGAGGTGCTGGATGTAAATGCCTAACTTTCTGAATAGTGGCAAGACTCTGGGATCAAGCCAAAGAGCAGGATAAGCATTTGATTTGTTCAGCTCTCTTCAGGTAAAATTACCTTAAACTAAAGCAGAAATTCAGTGAGGGTCAAATGCACTAATTACTAGACACTAAGAGTAGTGAATTGCTTAAACGGTTACTGAAGAAGGGATGCCAGCAAGGCTTAGGCCAGGACTGAGTACATCCAGTTCAAATAGATGCAGAGTAGGAAATAAAACACAAGGCACGTGGGTACCTAGTTTGTGGGAGAATGGTGTTTAAATATGGCCAGAAATAGCCCTTAGTATTTGTATTTTGATGTTGTTGTCAATGGTACTGTTTTATTTAATTTCTGATTGTTCATTGCTAGTATAGAAAAACAATCTAGTTTTGCATATTGACCTTGTATTCTGTATCCTTACTAAATCATTTGTTAGTTCTAGTAGCAATTTCTTGATTCCATTGGGTTTTCTATATAGACAATAATGGTTTCTGGGAATAAAGATAGTCTGGATGCCTTTTATTTCTTTTTCTTGCCTTGCATAATAAAAAAAAGGTTGTATATTTACCCATGTATCATTTCCAGTACTCTTAATTCCTTTTTGTAGATCCATATTTCCATCTATCATTTTCCTTTTTCCTGAAGAATAATCTTTAATATTCCTTATAGTGTGGCCTTCTGGTGATGAATTTTTTCAACTTCTGTATGTCTGAAAAAGCCCTTAGTTTCACGTGGCAAGAGAATTTGCTGGGTAGCGAATTTTAGGTTAATTTCTTTTTCTTTCAGTGCTTTGATGTTCCATTGTCACTTTGCGTACATTGCTTTGCCAAGAAATTGGCTGCTGTCCTTATGTTTATTCCTCTGTACATAAAAACACTTTTTCCCTCTGACTGCTTTTAAGATTTTCTACTTATCACTGGTTTTGAGTAATTTGATTACGTTGTGGTTTGATTATATTGCAGTTTTCTTCATATTTATTGTGATTGGGGTCCTTTGATATTCTTGGATCTCTATTTCTTTTAATCAAACTTGGAAATTTTTCTCACATAATTTCTTCGAATATTTTTTCCTGTACCTCTCACTCAAGGGCTGCAATTACATATATATTAGACTCCTTGTAGTTGTCACAGCTTACTGTTGTTTTTTTTTTTTTTTTTTTTTTTCTTTCCCTGGTTTTTCTTAGTATAATTTATATTGCTGTCTTAAAGTTCATTAATCTTTTTTTTACGATGGACAATCTGCTGTTAATTCAATCCAGTATATTTCATGGCAGATATTGTAGTTTTCATCATGAAAGATCTATTTACATGTTTAAAAAAAAAAATCTTCCATGTCTCTACTTACCTTTTTTTGTTAGATAAGTTGGGGGTTTACAGAACAATCATGGATAAAATACAGGATTACCATAATCAGAAATTGTTCTGACCCCTCTTCTCCCTATGAAATAGACATTCCCCCCTCCTGGCTGCTCTATTTTATGTTTTAAAGTTTATAATCCTTTTCACAGGCTTCTTGACTTAATTGTTTCTTACTCTGCTTTGGTTGCATGTAAACTGCTTCTGCATGCAGGGAATGTTCTGGGAGGTTGAGCCTGAGACAAATTTTTTGGTTCAGTCATTCAGGCTGCCACCTGATGGACTGGCACCAAAATACAGGCATCCCATTATATTCATAGGGGTTACTTTGTTCTTTCTGGAACAGAACCAGTGGCCCACAATGAGAAAGCAGGCTGCCTCCACACCATACTAGAGATGGTATGAGAAAGAAGCCTGCATGGAGAACATGAGCTTCTCCTACCATTTTAAAGCTGTGTTTTCTTGAATCTGCATTCACCCAGGTACACCATCCTTTTAATTATTTTCTGGAGTTTTGAAGATTATGGCTCTACCAGCTTTTGCCAGTTGTTCAAAGATTATGTAGGAATAGTATCTTGGGGCATCTTATTCTCCCATCTTAGTTGACTGGAGCCCCAAGAGACCACATCTTAAATAGCTGTGCAAATTGTCTCACTACCTGAGTATGATTATGATATTCCACATAATTCTACAAAATCCCTTTGTCTTTAGAATAGTCCACATGGGTGAGTGAAATGATGATGTGATAGAAATTTCTAACCCTTAATCTTTCAAATTTGATTATGGTTCTAATTTCTTGGGAATGTTATTTGTAATTTTCTATTTTTGAAAGGAGGGGTTGTTCCAGGCACTTTGATTGATGCTTCCTGCCTAATTAGCCCTTACTCTATAATTCAGGGAGCTAAAGTGGGAATTATTCCTGGTTTTGAATGTAAAATTTGCATCCAGAAACTGCATAGTTAAGCAGATGTGTTCCCAGACCCACTGAATCCACTGAAAGATGGACTCTCACTTATGGATTACTTCTTCTACATTGTAACAAAGAATTCCTGGCTTCCCCAACTCCATTTAATGTAGGCTTTTGACTTCCCTATTCTTCCACTCTGACTACTGGACTTACTGATATCTTAGGATCTCTAGGCATTAGTGTTACTCTCTGCCCAAAGTATCTGAAGAGACCGCATATTTCTTTTTCCTCAGTGCACATCCACACTAGTCAATGACCATAGGTATCTATGGGGAACTCAAGTAGGAAGATTTACAGAAGTTCTTGTGCTAGTGTGGCAGGGGATATCCTTGAGCAAATATGGCCCCCTTTCATTTAAGGGACTCATATCAATGAAATGCCTCAAGTCTGAGAAATGAGTGAGATGTTATTATTCTCTATTGTATTGATTAAAGGCAAGACTCTTCAGAAAAACTGAAGTTTTTTTTTCCCTCTTACATTATAGGCTGCTTAAATACCTATAATTGTCTTAAGGACATGAGAATCACTTAGGTAAAACAAAAGATTTCTGTGGGTCAAACTTGATTACTTGATTACTGCTCTAATCTCTCTTACTATTTGGCAGCCACTTCCCACTGTCCCTGAAGATTGTGAAACAGGTTGCCCATTTCAATAGTAGCATCTCTCAACATCATCACTGGCCTGAAGCACACTAAGCTTTTCTAGGATATTGATCCTCTCCTTACCAATGTATTTTTCAAAGCACAAGTAAAAGTAGTGTTCTTTGAGCAGTTCCTTGGGACAGAGTTATTGGATGGGTAAAATGATAAATTCACTTCACATCCTTGTTTCCTTAAGTCTTTGAATTTCTTAATTTACAATTTATGAAAGCTAGTCTAGCATCATAATTTCATTTAGTTTGCATACCTACATATGTAGATCAATATTAAAATATAAATTTACAAAGTAACATATACATTTCAGGAGAAAATTGTAAACTGGGATGCTTCACCAGTAATTGTAATGCTTCCTTTCCTAAAAATATTAGAAATATCTGAAACAAACAAGGAAAAATATGAACATTTGTTAGCTCTTAGTGGTGTGAATACAAGTGTTTGTTTATTCTTTCTACTTCTCAATATTTTCAAAATATTTCATATTAAAATATTTTTAAAACCTTAATTGAGATGAAGCTACCAGTTGTAACTAAATATGTTTGTAGTACAGATCACATTCCAAAACATTAACTGAAGTTCAAAGACATGATTTTCAAACTAAAAACACTGAAAAGAATTGATTACAAAAACTGACTTCTAAAAACTCAAAGATAAAAAGGGATGAATAACTAAAAGTTATGTTGCAATTTTTAAAATATAGAGATGCTAATTCTGCCTGCTGTTTTGACTAGTTACGTGGATTAATCCTGCCATCACTGGCTTTATTCATTCGTTCCTGAAGACCAGCAGCTTCCCTTACAGATGCCTTTCTCCTTCTTTTTGTAAAATTTAGGAGATGAGGGAGGTAAAAGCAGTGGAAAACTTAAATGTGATGCCTTAGCTATCTCAGTATTAAACTACAAGCAGTATTATTTTGTAACTAGACTTTTCATTTGCAAGGACTTTCTCAAAGCATATGTTTTATGTGAGAAAGTCACCTTTAATTTGTTCATCTGCTTAGAATTGACTACTATGATTAGTATTGTTCTTTTCAATAATTTCAAAAAGAGAGAAATAGAGTAGAAACTGATGAAAATGCTAGCTAACCTGACTCTCATTCTACAGTTATCCTCCGAGATTTTCTGTGTCTTTAATTCAGATTAAAGGGGCTATACCACGAATTATCAAAGAGGAGAAATTACAAGCTCTTAGTAGTTAGAAAAGTAAAATATAAGAAAAGCTGAATCAGGTATGTGGGACTAAATGGGGACACATAGGAAGAAATATGTGCCTTGGAAAAAAATGTACTGAGGTCATACAATATATGAGCAACTTGAAGAAGAACACTGAGGGTCATTTTAGTAAATGTATTCTATCCTGCATCAGAACTATTGATCTCTATCCACTTGTTCCCATCAACATACCAATAGCAGAGTGAGTAGATTGACAGGGAAGAGGTATATGATAATTCTAAAACTTGTAACTTAAAAGCGCTTTCCACATGTTTTATTTTATTAAACTTTCCATCCGTTTGTGAGGTGGGCAGATTTCATCTCAATTTTAGAGATATAGAAACCAAGACTCAAAGAGCTGGATAAATTTCTAAGGTTTCATGGCTAGATAGTGGTAAAGCTTGAATTTTAGTGCCTAATTCCTCTTTTTTTTTCTTTCAAGTTACATGCTTCTTATTTATTGAACCTAGTGGGGGTAGCAAAGTTATGTACAAGCACCTGATGGTAGATGGAAATTTGCAGTACAATAATACGCTAATTGACTGTATAAGATGGTTACTAATAGTGTTTTCACTTGTTACCACATATTATTCTTTAGTATTAATGAACAGCAGTTGGAATTATTAGACTAATGTATGATTTCCTAAGAGTTATGACTCATTTGGATTTTTAGAGAATAGTCAGAAATAATTATGAGATTTTTAATTTTATAGGTTCCTATCACTATTTTGATATTGCCATCTATGAAGTATTCTTTTGATAATGGTATATAATGTAACATTTTAAAAAGTGGAATTCTTAAATACTTTTAAAATTAAATATTTCATGGACATAAAAACAAATTTTCATTTAAAAAAGTTTTATAGATACTTAATCTGAATACTGGCCAGTTAACTATCTTGAAACTCAAATCTTTTTCCCCTTATGGTGGGGCAAACTCAACCAGAGATTTGCTAGCAAAGGGAGAATAAGATATTGCCTATGCTTATCAGATTTTATTATGCACAGCAATCATATAGAGATGTTGTTAATGCAAATTCAGGTACAGTAGGCCCAGGGTAGGGCCAGTTTCTAACACACTTTCAGGAGATGCTGCTGGTCTATGGGCCACGCTTTTGAATAGCAAGCTCTGAATCAATGGTTCCCAACCTTGATGCGTATTGGAATCACCTCGAGGGCTTTAAAGAAACAGTATTTCTAGGGCTGAAAGGTTATTTAATTAGTCTCGAGTCCATCTAGGCATAGAAAGTCATCAAGTGAGGTCAACAGACAGCTAAATTTGAAAGCTTATGGGCTCCAATGTGTTGGTTAGATTTATCAGTTGGTTTCGTTTTTCTTGGTTTGTATTACCACAATAACAGTGCTAGGAATAACCAGTACTGCCTACATTATGAGAGTAGTAGATGTCTCATATATAAATTATTATTGACAATATGATTATCAATCAGGTTTTAACTCTGAAAATCTTAGTGGCTTCATTACTATACTCCTCCCAAATTATTTAATAACATAGCTTGTTTATAATACTTTAAAAGCTGGTACTTGCATCTGCAGAAAGGCTCACAGATGCAGAAAGGAGAAAGAAGTTTACTTAGTATCACTACTTCAAGTAGGCATCACTGATTTACAGTGACAAACAGAATTATCCATCTTTCTTTATTAGACCTTTCCTAATCATTTTGTCAATTGGAAGTTTGGAAAAGGTCAAGATGCACTCCCAAGGATCCCTCCCTGATTATTAGAAATTAACATCAGAATTACTTTAAAAATGTAAAAACACAGAGATTAGTGTCACATACATAAGATGGCATTAAGAGTAACTCTGGCAAGCGAAAAACAAATAAACAAAACAGCAAAACTGTGTCAGTGTGTTTCGGTGCAAAGAACAGGAGTCCAGATTAGAATCTATTCCAGTTTTGCCACTACTTAGTCACATGACAAGAAAGTTACATACCTCAGTTTCATTTTAAAAATGAAGAGGTCTCAACTACATTATCTTGAGAATCCCTAGCAACCAAAATATTTATGATATAAGAATAACTAAGTGGTCCTCTAAAGCATACGATTAATTCTAACAACAAAAATTACATACCAAAGCATTTACTTTTAACATGGTTGCTTTAACAGGTCCCTCAAGAAAGATACTGTTTTAAATACGCCTTTAAGAAAAGTCTCCTAATTGCCTATTTACCATTGAAATTAACAAATAAATTTAAATCTAAAAAACTGGAAAGGCTGAAGGTGGGGAGAGAAGGGATCATTAAATACAGGGCAAGCACACAAAGCAGAATTAAAATAAAGAAACATAATGTAAACTGAGGATAATGAGGTATCAAAAACCTTTTCCTAAGGAAAAAATACTTTAAAGCACACAGTAGGGAATTTCATGATATATTCCAAACAATATATGGGTATTGCTAGATACACAGAGCTTTTCTGGGTCTAACAACTGCAAGTAACTCTCATCAATCCCGCCAATTAATAAAGATGGTAGTACATGGAGAACTATTCCCTTTTAGTTTATTTTTTAGTTTGAATACATGTCATGCCAACCACAAAATACAAAGTGTGACTAAACATGGCAGAAATCCCTGTATGAATCATAAAGTGCCACTCTTGCAGCTTTCTGTCACCAAGGTGCTGAGAAAATGTCACAGTGAAGGCGTGAGGCACAAGGTTGTCTCAATTAAAAATTCTAATCATTAATCCTCTTTAGAACTGGAATCATCCTTTTGGTAGAGTTCAGGGACAGGGAAGCGGAGAATGCCACTCCAGTCAACTGGCTAAGCTGTTCCCCAGGAACATGAAGACTAGAATATCCTGACAATGCCTGCATTCTCTTTCACACTGTCCACCAGCCTCACACATCGGCTTCGTGTGGCTACATCCTGGTGCCTGAAGAGCTCATTGCTGATAAGTAATGTATCAATTGCCATGACTTCATTGGTCTTCTCCAACCTGCTTGAGTCCATAAAAAGCTCTGTCAGGTTCATGTAACATTTTACAGAAGTGATCCAAGGCTTTTACTTCCCCAGCAATTTTAGTGTCTGAAAGATGGTTGGCTACAGTAGGGTCACAAAGAACCTCTTTCTGGGAGTATTTGTGTCCAGAGAAGGCATGTACCTGAAGGAATTTGGACCGGTTTTCCAGGAGCCCTTTGTTGTCAGTCTTCACTGCTTGCTGAAATATGTAGTCACAGAACCACTCCCTCCCAAAGCCTGGGCTGGCCAATAGGATGCACTTTACAATATCGAAGTGTATGTGGTGCTGAATGGCCTGGACCACCTGTTCATAGAATCATTCCAGGGCTCGGTCATGCTGGGAGCAGTTGCCTTTCCGTTTCCTAGGGATGTTCACCTCTTCCTTGGCCCGAGTTAGGATCATGCTAGGAGTGACTAAGAAGATATGGGTGAGGCCTTCCTGCATGACCACAGCTGCCACACCAGTGTTCCAGGCTGGGTCACGGGCCTGCTTGATGCACTCCAGAACCACGCTGTCCCACTGTGTCTTGGCAGCGGGCAGCTGGTGTTTGGGCTCCAGCTTGATGATGTGGTAGGCCCCCATCTTGACATACTCATTCTCTTGGGTGTTGGTCCCCTTGACCCACAGCTGGCAGGCTTGAGAGTAGAAGTTGATGACCTCCATGCAGAGGGCGAGGGTCATGTGGACTCGGTTGCTTCCTATTGCTGCCTGTGGAAGACTCAGTCCGTACCTTGTAGATGGTGGAGTCCTGCAGGCTGTTGCCAACCTGTACTAGGTTGTAGGTGTGCCACATGTTCTCGGGCTCCTCAGGGACCAAGGTTATCTGTCCTGCATTGTCCTTCTCTGTGTCCTTACTCATGAGCTTCATGACCTGGTGGTGGCTCATGCCTGACCAAGAGGTACCAAGGGGGTCCTCACCAGGAAAGGGGAAGGGAAGATGAGAGATGGGGGCCTAGGTTGAGGAGGGGGCAAGTCCAGTTCCTATGGGTACTTGCCTGGCAAGAAGGAATACTCTAGCTCCAACACATGCAGCCATAGGGAGCACTTACTCTATCCCCTCATTTCTTACTCTCTGGGCACACTGTGCCAAGCCCAAGCAAAAAATGCCACAGCAAACACCAACTTCTCGTTGCCTCTTTATTCTCTTTACTCTCTCTCAATGTTCTTTTGGTCTTGACCTTACAATTCTAGGCAGATTGTGGAGAGTTTAAAGTAACATCCTTTGGGAATACTTTACAAAGCCCATAGTATTTTGGCACTGATCTCTAGGGATCAAGCTTTGTTATCAGAAATACAAGTCAAGGAGGGTAGTGCTTTGACTAACATAGCTGAAGGTGGAAGGTGTTGTCCACACATGTATTCATGCCACAAGATCTCATTTCTAGGTAGAGAAAAGATGATGTCAATTTCAGTCTCTCCAAATACTTTTACTGGATTTGATTTTCCCTCTTAGAAGTAAAACAATAAGAACATGGAAAAAACTTATACATAATTACATAGCATTTTCTGTTTTTACTATGGTGCTTTATTATCTCTTGCTTCCTAATATATTACATGTGATGGTTAATTTTATGTGTCAACTTGGCTAGGTTATGGGTGTACAGTTGTTTGGTCAAGCACTGGCCTGCTTGTTACTGTGAGGGCATTTCAAAGATGGGATTTGCATCTATAATAAGTTGTTTACATCTAGGATTGACAAAGGAGGTTGCCCTTAGCAATATGGGGTGTTCTCTCATCCAATCAGTTGGAGATCTTAAAAGCCAGAAGTGAGGATTTCAGAGGTCAGAAGAAGAATTTTTGCCTTAACTTCAGCTTTGGTTCTTGCTGGAATTTCCAGTCAGCTTGCTTCCCACGGGGAATTTGGATGACAGGATTCAGCATCACCTTTACCAGAGTTTCCAGCCTGTGTGTCCTGCCCTACTGAGTTTGGACTAGCCAAACTCCACTGTTGTATGAGCCAATTCCTTATAATAGAACCCTACTACATTACCCATAAATTTAGTGGCTTAAGCCAACAACACGTTCAGATGCAGTTTCTGAAAGTCACTTAGCTGGGTGATTCTGGCTCAGGATCATTAATGAAGTTGCAGGCAAGATGTTGCATGAGGCAGCAGTCATCTGGAGGTCTGATGGGGGCTGAACGATCCATTTCTGAAGTTGTTCATTCACGTGGCTGGTAAGCTGATGCTGGCTGTTGGCCAGGGCTCTTGTTTCTTTCCACGTGGGCCACCTCACTACATGGCAGATAGCTTGCTCCGGAGCAAGTGATCCAAGAGAGGGAGAAAGAGCAAGAGGGAGCGCTTAAGATGGAAGCTGAAGTATTTTCCTAACTTTATCTTGAAGTATCAGCCCATCACTACTGTCAGATTCCAATCATTAGAATGAGTCACTAAGTCCAGCCCATACTCAAGAGGAGGGGAATTAAGCTCCACCTCTTGAATGGAGGGGTATTGAAGAATTTGTGGGCATATCTTTAAAGCCACCACAATATCTCACACAAATTTCTAGCTTTTGTAGGAAAAAGCACATAAAATAGATTTGCTCCTTTTCTGCTGGTTCGCATACTGATAAAATTGAAAACACTGGATAGAAACTCTCCTGCTGTTTCTCTTCCTCCAATCCTTCCTCTGTCATTTCTTCCATTTTCTTTTTTCCCCTTCCTCCTCTGTCTGCCTTAGATTGTTAGAGGGCCCCAAGCTGCTCTGGACCTCTTCTTTATCTATGTTCCCACCTACCACCGTCACTCTGTCCTGTGGCTTTGCGTATCATCTCTATCTGCAGCACAGACCTCTCCTTGGACTTCCAGTTTCATATATCCAGCTGCCTTCATGCCCTCTCTGTGTGGATCACAAGAATTTATAATATACCATGGCTAAAACTGAACTCTTAATTCCCACTGCTTCTCTCCCAATCTTTTCCTTCTTAGTAAATTGACCTAGGTGTTTAAAGTCTTTTTTTCCCCTTATATCCCAAGTTTAATCCCTCAGTAAGTCCTGCCAGTAGAGCTTTCCTGAATTCTACCTGAATCTACCAATCTTTCTCTACCATTCTGGTCCAACCTACCTCCTATTTCTCACCTCGACCACTGAGGAGCCTTTTACTTTTTCTCTGTCTCTGTAAGTGTGCTCCATATTGCAGCTATTGGCGGTGGTTTTAAAATGAAATTAACTCATGTCACTCCTCCCTTTCAAACACTTTATTGGCTTTCTACCTCACTTAGAACAATCAACTCAAACTCTTGGCTTTTGCTTAGAATATTTTACACAATCTTGTCCCTTCTTACTTGCCAGCCACATTGGTCTTTGCTAAGACTGTACTCACCTCAGGGTCTTTGAGAGGATGTTGCCTTCCTTGGGAGGCTATCCTTCTCTCTGAAGGCTATTTCCCTCTATCAGTGGGATGTCAGCTAAACAGTAACTCTTCAAAGAAGCTCCTCTGACCACTCACTCCAAAATGGCCACCAAGGCACTTTGTGTCTGTCATGTTATCTTACTTTGCTGCAACTTTGTCATGATAACACTTATCATGGTCTCACATTCTTCTTGTTCAGTTTTCTGAACAAGTTCAGTCTCACCTAGCAAGAATATAAGCTTTGCAAGATCAGAGACTTAGCTTACTGTTTTCACTGCTCCCTCTCCATGGCCTAGGACAGTGTTTGTATTATAGTAGACTCTTTTATGAATATTTGTTGAATAAGTTAATGAATGAGAAGAAAAATGTTTTCCTCATGTACCAAAATGGGTTAAAGTTTCCAAAAGGATAAACAAGATTTCAGTGCAAGAATTGAGCTCCTATAGGCCCAAACATATTGCTTAGGTATATTAGCATAAACTGTGTTTGCATATAACTGTGTGTGTATGCAAATAATGTGTGTGTCTCTATGTGTTTGTGTTTATCTGGGAGTATGTCTGAGTGTGTCTGAATATATGTACATGTCTCTATGTGTCTGTGAGTGCATCTGGTATGTCTTTGTGTATCTGATTGATGGAAAGAGTGGGCAGAATAGGAAGAACAGACAGGTCCCTTGAGAATACTCAGGGACCACAAATATCTTCTCTCTTAATATTAATATTTCTCTAGAGATCCATTAAGATTAAGTGGTCTCTTTTCAATTGTGAATATTTTGGGAGCTGCATCAGTCATCTGGATCTTCCTTTGAGTTTATAATTAGATTGTGCTCCTTTGAGTTCTTGCTGACATCAACCAGAGAAAAGCAATGAGTGGAAGGGTCTCAGAAAAGGAAACCTGGGAAACCTCGGGTCACTGGTGGGTGGATTGTTGGCTGAGGTGACATCTCCCGGATTATCTCCCTTGATCAGAGATTTCCTCTCATACACATGGTTGGGCAACACTAGGAGTGAGAGAAGGAAGACAGAGGAAACCAATTTAAAAAGTTGCTTGTTCCCAAATTGTGCTGAGTATTATACATGCCTGATATGGTTTGATGCTTCAGGTGTTTTCAGATGCTCTGCAGAGCTAGAATCATTCCTCCTTTTATTCAAAACAGTGAAAAGTACATACTTATTCCCAGTGGTCACAAGCAGAGGACATCAAGGGACCACATTCAATGATGACTTCATGTTCTGTCACATATAAGCACACACTGAAGCCTTCAGAGAGGAGCCTGTGTGGGCCACAGAGGAAGTCAATGGCCACTTCCCATCCATGCCCTCCAATTTTGTGCCCTCTCTTTCTCAGACTTTCTTCCTTAGACTTCTGCTCTCTTTCCTGGAACTTCAACCAATCCTTGTCTATTAGAACTTTCTCAACAAGATTTGAAGATGCCATATTATATCTCATTAAATTAAGAAAATAAAAAAAATCCACCTCATTTTTTCTCATCTGCCCCTTTAGAATCATCCTCATCTTTGAGCTGTACTGCAGAGTCAAGCAGCTCAAGAAGGTTTTCTCCACTCACAGTCTCTAATCTACTGGATTTCATGCCCATCACATCATATCAGCTGCTTTTGCTCAGTTGGACAATGACCACTCTGGTTCCAAATCCCCCAGATACTTTCAGTTCATAGCTTATTAGACATGTCAACAGCATTCAAAGTGTTGACCTTTCTCTTCTTGGAAGCCACCCACCCCTTTCCTGGCCACCCTTCTGTTTCTCCGGCCACTCCTTCTGACCTCTTTGCAGCTCCTCTTGGATGATTCTAGGGATCCTTCTCTTCTCATTATATATTTTCTTCCATTCCCTTGAATTTAAATCCCTCCCCTATACTGCTGATTCCCAAATGAACAGCTATCTAATCCTCTGGTGTGCTGTGTGCTCCTATTATCTAACTGCCTATTTAAAGAGGAGATGAAGATCGCTAGGGTAGTTCTCAGGTTTTAGAGTCAGAGTCGGAAACCTGGGTTTCAATGCCAGTCTTTAAACTTATTTGCTGTGTGACTGCAGGTAAGTTATGTGACATTTCTATGACTCATTTCTTTATCTATAAACTAGTGAAGCTAGTGGTATATACTTTATAGGGACTTTGTGATGATAAACGAATGAATACATTTAAAATGCTAAAACTTGTGCGTGGCAAAGAGTAAGCCTTTAATAAGTATTTACTAATTCTTCTTGTTGCTATTTATCTGACTTCTCTTGGATCTTCAGAAGCTGAACTTCTGATCATCTCAGTACATAAGACTTTCTTCCACTCAGCTACTTAAATCAGAAACTGACAGCTTTCCTAGGTATCTCTCACTCTGATACAAATCATTACCATGTCTCTTCAACATTGCCTCCAAAATGTCCTTGAAATCATCTCTCGCTGCTCCCTCCCTAAACCAGCTGTCCCTTGTCTCTCACTTAAGTCACTATAATGGTTTACTAATTGATCTCTGTGTTTCCTGTCTTGACCTTTTTTCCAATTCATTCTTTAGCACATAGCAACTAGAGTGATCTTTTAAAAGTATAAATTGAACCATGTCACTCCTCTCCTTGAAATTCTTCGGTGTTTCCCACTTTACTGACACCATCCAAAATCCTTAAGCTTAGCAAAAAGTCCATAGAGGTCTTCTACCCCATGCACTCTCCGATTTTCTGCCACTCCTCCTCTCACTGTGGCTCAACTTCACAATACCTTTAACACTTTTTCAAATAGTACAAGAGTGTTTTATCTTGTGGATTATAATTTTGCTCTACTGTTGGGCTGGAAAGTTTTTTTTTACTGCATTTGGCTAATTTCCACTTCTCCTTTGGGCCTCAGGAGGTCACTTCTTCAAAGAAAACTTTTCTAAACCTTAAATCTTAACTTAGTTGCCCTCTGTTTATTCCTATGATAGGACCCCATTATTTTCAACTATGGCTGTTACCACGATTTGCAGTTATATACTATTTGTGCATTTATTTGCTCAATGATAATCTTCCCAGCTAGATGCAAACTCTATTAATGGCAGTGTCATATCTGCTTTGTTCCTCATTGTATTTCAAATGTTTCACAAAAGATCTGACACATCTAAAGTGCATAATAAATATTTGTTGAATTAATAAAAAGTGAATGAAAGAGATGTGGCTAATATAAACAGACTAGTCATTTCAGTGATGAAAACTCAATTTAGATATGGCAACACATAAGATGTTCTTAAAGTTTATACTTTTAAGTGATTAATCCAGAATGGTGTGTGTGCACAGCTTTAATACTATTTATTTAGTATTATTTGCAACAAAATGAGTGGCCATGTAAGAGTGGAAGTATAGGGTTTTGCAGTCAGATTTGAGTTTTAATCCCATTTTAATCATTTACCAGTGGCATGCCTTGGGCAAGTTTCTTTATTTTCTTAAGCATTAGTTACCTTGCTTGGAAAGTAGTTATCCTAATGTCAGCTTTGCAGGGTTATTGCAGAGAACTGAAAGGAAGTGAATGGCTCATGTCTGTTGATTAATGAATACATGTTAACATGTATTCATGGATTCGTTTTTATGGAAAGAACATTTTTTTTGGCACTGAGATTATGAAAGGGAAAGAAGTAGGAATCAAAAATGACAAACTGTTGATTTCTCTAAAATGTCCAGAAAAATTTGACCACAAATCATATAAAGGCCTGCAATTGGAGGGAAAAAATTAAAACCAATGGATTTTACTGAAATCAAGCAGATGGGCTCTTTACATTCCCTGGGTAAATGTCTGAGTTGCTTCCTAAGCCTAGAACAGTCTTTATTTGGCTGTCTCTTCTTCCAGGTCTTTAAATGTCTTTTCCTAGAGGCCTTTCTTTCAGCACCATATAATCACCCCTCCCCTCAACACACACTCAATATATTTTTTCCTAGAACACATCTCACTCTGAAATTAGTTTGCTTAATTATATTTCCAACTATTTTTGGTCCAAGTCAACAGGCAGACTATCAATACCAATGAAGGTAAGTAAGGTCTTGTTATTGTTTCATCTCTAGCACTTTGCATAGTGCCTGGAATGTATAACGTGCTTTCAAAGAAACTGGATGAAAAAATTGGCTACCTATACATTCTGAGTTTGGAGTACTAGTTTAGTCATGGCTGAAATATAATGCAAGACTCATTCCTTAATAATATCTCTTCATTGTTAGAAAAATCTCGAAATGATTAAAATTCGAATGCAGGCTTACATGGTCTACTGAGAGAAATTAAAACAAATTTCTTGCATTGTATCTCATACTTTTTAATATTCAGGATGCACTTGGTATTCCCTTTGGGTGATGAGACTTTGCTTGCTCCCTCTTAGTGTGTCTCCAGCTCCCAGCATACTGTCATATACTAGGATTGACACTGGCTGGAGGAGGTGGGCACATGCAGTACACCGCTCTAGTTCTTATAAATTTCACAGCCCGAAGAAAGTGGCTCAGTCACTTGGAAAATAGGAGAACATGAATTTGAAATTGTTGGTATCCTCTTTAATTTCATGTTGCTAAAATAAGATGGTTTGCCTTTGACAATCCACTATCAGTTAAAACTCAAAGCTTAAAACAAACTAACCTAAGAAACTTGGGCTTAAGATTTTTTTGCCAGGGTTTCAGAAGGGAGGGGGGAGAATACAGGGTATATTTGGAGCGGTGAGATTCTTTGTAGGAGTCTGCAATGATGGACACATTATGCATTTATCAAGGCCTATGGAACCATACATAAGAAAGTGTAAACCATAATGTAAACTATATATTTTGGTTAGTAGCAATGCTTCAATATTGGTTCATCAACTGTAACAAATGTGCCACACTAATCTAAGATGGCAATAATAGGGGTAACTATGTGTGTGGGTGTGGGGGTAGGGTTATAAGGGAATTCCCTATACTTTTGCTAAATTTTTCTCTAAAATGTAAATCTGAAACTTCTCTGAAAATAAAGTTTAAAAAGAAAAGCAACTTTAAAAGGAACAGATTCTCAATACATTTCCAAGTTGAACAATGGGTTTCTCTTTTTCATGGTGTGCATCCAAAATCACTGCTATCTTATTTCTTCACTATACTAGCTTATGCAGGTTGAGGCATTCTAAAGCATTTACACTTTTGAAGAAAAATAAAGCTGTTTGGCAATTCTAAGAATGCTAATTTTGTTCATTCCTTTTAGGAAAGTTCATTTAAAAGCCTAGACATTGCTACAATTTAATTTTCTATAACCAACAAAGGACAAAAGCAAAGGATTTAATGATTACTAGTAAGAAAAGGTTTCTTTCCACACTTCATTAAAATCCCATTTTCATCAGGTGGTAAAATAAATGGAACTCCACATTCTACCTCTTTCATTTTATGTGTGTGTGTAGAGACATGAAAGACCATAACAAAATCTTTATATATATTGTGTGATTAACCTATGATTAAAAATAAAAATGTACAAATAAGAAATTTCTTAAGAACTGAAAATTTTATTTTATTACTTTACATTTTTTTTTTTTTTTTTTTTTAAGTGAAGAAGGCACTGGATGCTTAAGTTTTATTGTTTGGCTTCCTTTTAAATTGTGCAAAACATTTTTTTTGAGTGTGTGCTTTTATGATTATGATACATTATGCTACATCTACTCCAAGTTATGAAAATAAATTAAGAAGTGCAACTGGTTAAAAATCAATAATTATCCTAAAGTTCATTTAGGTTTTTATTTTGACTATTGTCCAAGATAAAGAAACATTTTAAATCAGAAACAGAGACACTCAGACATATAAATTGAGGCATTTATGTCCTCACTTTTTGACTTATGGTCTTAACCTTTGTCTAAGTTGAGTTTATCATAAAATTCACAAATTTAAGTTGAAGTGATTATTTTAATTTGAGGACATAGGTGATAGGGAGAATATCTTTAATTAATTTCAGGCAATCTTAGAAAATGATAATCTATATCTGATATTAAGTAATTGCAGCAAAATCTAACTAAATTCTCAGAATTTTTGCCAATGAACCAAATTCTTGGTAAGATAGCCAAAGAAATTAACATGCTGTTGTATTTATTTGGTCTTCCAAACTCTGTCTCCCAAACAATATATGATTTCGAGTATATGAAATCCCCATTCCTCCACTTACTCATTGCTCCATTTCTCACATTAGTCCTAAGTATTGGGCTCTTCCAGAGTTGAATGAATAAATGTACTTCAATTTAGATGAAGCTGCCTTCTTTTCAAAGTGTAGTGTGATTTTTATATTAGGGATTACTTGCTATAAATTCCTACTTTGTAAAAAACAGAAATGAGATTCTTAATCTTTCTTTAGGAAAATTCAATTCATTTACAATAAGAAAAATAAATTTTAGTATTTCATCAAGGTAAATTTTTGTAATTATCATCATCTTTAGTAGGAATTGTCAATGACAAATTATATATAATCTTGATTTTTCCATGTAAAATTCATAATTGATCCTTAATTTTTCATTTATCAGATGTTTAAGACCCAACATGAATACTTACAATGAATAACACATTTACATTTTGAGAAGCTGGAAAGGAAAGATTGAAGTGGATGGTAAAGAGATATTATTAATAGGCCAGGGTTATTTTGGAACATAAAATAAGCAGTGATGAAAATCAAAGAAGTTTATGGCAAGTAGTTACATCCCAAGTACCATCTTAAAAGGTACGTTAAATTTTCTACAGTCCTGTATAAATCAAATGTCTATGTTTACACCTTTATTAAGGCTTTCAATTTTAGTAGGGACAAGTTAAAAAAATATTAAGATGATGGAAAAATTTTGGAATTCTTTATGGTGATGGAAAAATCCAAGATTATTTTTATTTTACCATATTAATTTGGGATATTGCATTATATAATTATTCTTCCTATCTGAATCTCCCTTCATTTTATTTTGCATGTGGTATTGAATGCAAATAGGCACTTCACTGTCATCCTCTGAAATTTTAGTGCACCAGAATTTGAGGAAGATACAAAAGTTAATGACAGTTGTGGTTATTGACATTCCTTGACATTAATTCCAAAATATTTATTTTCAGTTATTATCAGCCTCCAGGACTTGGGCTGTGGGCCAATTAGATGCTGTAGGCTATAACTGCAGACCTGATCAACAAACTTGAAAATTTTGGCAGGTCTTTTTCAAAAAGGGGAGCAAGTAAAGATTGTGGATGCTCCAACTCATAATTCTCTTCATTATTGGAAAATTAACTCATTGTGTATATTTTACCAATATGAAGTTGGAAAATCTTACTTTGTCAGTAAGGACAGCAATATATTCCACAGCTCTATTTCATGTTTACTTTAATTTAACAGAAGTCAGTCGGGAAGTAGTTAATAGCTTTACACTTTTCAAGATAAAAAATTTTAGACCAAAGAAAATGGGAAGATTGATTGTCTTTGAAATGACATTGCAACCAATAAAACATAGATATAACCAGGTACCACCTCTCCCCAGTCCCACTCCAATTTCTTTAATATCTGTTTATCTTAAAAGAAAGGAAAATGTCTATAATTGTACAAAATAGAGCTCAATCATGGAAATACATGATCTAATTTTTAAAATTTGCATTATTTAGATTGAGGCAGAACATTTTTAGTGTTGAAGTTTTCTCAACAGATATGTGGCTACTAAAATTACCTAATGAACTGATCATGTAAAGTGATTAGTCCAGTGCCAGGCAAATAGCTAAGAGTGAATAAATGCTAGCATTTATTATGGTTGTTCCTATTATTGCTATCATTATATGGTTATGTTGTTTGTTAGCCATCTTGCAAAACCATTTTAGCAGTGTTCATCACATTCTATAAAGGTGTGGTAGGAAAGATAGAGTGGATACTTGGGGGAAGGCTAGCTTGTTTCCAGGCTCAAAGAATTTTGAAGAACAATATTTCATAATCTCTGTAGAAGATGTAATCAATGTAATCTCTATGGAAGAAATGTTTTCAGGGGCTTAAAGTGGAAAAATGTCTGTCAATATGGTGAAAAGAAGAATACCTGAAGTGTAAAAACATGTACATCAATGAAAGGTAGAGAATACTTCCAACTACTTTCAATTATATAACTCCTTTGCTGTGAAACTCTGGGGACTCATCTGACATCAAGAACCCTTATTTTCTTCTTTTGAGCAATGTTGCTGGCAGACATTGATATAATTCCCAGGGGGCTATTTTCAAGCCCACGTTGTGACTAAGTTGAAGGAATAGGTAGGTATGTTGCACCTTTTTAATGCAAAATTGACACCTCAATAAATCAAAGGCTGGGAAGAAAAATAATTAAGGAAAAAAAATAGAGTCTATCCAGGAGAATCATATATATCACTAGTTAAAATCACTCTGTAGTAAATGGCTTACTCTGCCTTTTTCCTTCTTCTAATAAATCTCTTAACATTTCCTATCTTTTTGTCCCCTACAGGTTATTGAGGAGAAGCCATTAGTATGTGCACACACACACACACACACATATATATATATAGATAGATACATACATACATACACACATATATAGCTGGACAACTAAGTTACCTTGTCTGTTTTTCTAAATAGAAAAGAGCCTTTGTTTAAGAATTTAATCGAATTTTACCAAAGCCTTTACTTCAGAGCTTTCTCTTTGTTTAAAGCAAGGAGTGGCTATTAAGAAATACGGGGCTCAGGGACTGGTCCTTATTTCGCCCTGGGCCACACTGTGCATTACGCAAGTTGTATGAAGTGTACAAGCTAATAAACTGTGGGCTACACATCACAGAGAGCACTTTCTCTGAAACTATCACTTACTAAAACCCACTGATTTCAGTAGTACTAATTGAAAAAAAAAAAAAGACCAATGAAACCTGGCAATGCACTTAAATTTTAATTAAATTTAGTTTGTAGCTAGGGAGTTTCAGTTGCCAAGATACTTCCAAAAATTACCATTTAAACGAGTAGCCTCATTTATCTTTAAATCATACTAGTTTTTCTGTTAAAATCTCGGCCTAAATTCATATTGTTAGAAGGAAGCTACTGTCGCTACCAGTTTAGATTAGTTTTAAGTGTTACTCAGGTTCTCTGAGTTTGTATGTGCTGCAGGGTCTACAAACTATGTGTGATGATTGTGGTGCTTTCTTGATGCTAAAGTTCTTCTATTTTTGGAAAGGGAGGAAGTCTAAGAAAAAAGGCAACATACAGACAACCATTTGTCCTGTTCAAGCATGCACATGTTTTATTTAATTATTCTCCAAAGGTCTATTTTTACCCCCAGCATAATGCAGATATTATGCTATTCTTTGAACTAAGATATATGAATTTCAAACAAAATTATCAAAAACAATGACCTTGGTTACTCCATATGGTACATAGAAATAACTACATTTTACTTACAATACAGATGCACTTGACAGAGTCATCAATACTCATTCACCACCAACACAGTATACTTTAAATCACCCAAAACACCAAAAAGATGTTTTTCTTTTTTCAAAATTCTAAAGAAATTAATATTTTTGGAAAAATGATAAGCTGAAATAGGAGACAGAAGTCTCCTCTTAGAATTCATAATCTAACTGCATTTTCTTTTATGCAATATTAAGAAGATGAAAATAAAACTTATTGGAAATCAAAACATGTAAGTATTCCTGCATTGTGGTTTCCTTAACCTACTTTTTAAAAAGCTTTTCGATAAATTCCTTCAAAGAAATTTCACTCTACATTTGCTCTAGAAGCAGAAAGTGACATGAGGCAGGTGTTAATAATTGTTAATATTTACGCTGCTGGAAAGATTAGTAACTTTTTCAAAGACATACTAGGAATAAATCCAGTTCTTCCCAAGGATAGATAAGTTTATCTATCTTACTTTCACTTAGCAAATGTTTATTTAGCATCTACTGTGTGCGCAGCACTATTCTAGAAGCTAGTCTAGAAATGGGAAGCAAGGAGAATTCTGGTTTTCCTTTAAAATAGTTTGAGTAATTCTTTTTTCATAATAAATTATAAGCATTTTAAAATCTCTATAATAGAGGGATAAGTATTAACCCTTTGTGTATGGAAGCTAAACTTTCTTACAGTGGTGGCTTGGAATGAACAAGACTTTTCATTTGACAGAAAACTTTTTTTACACTGTCACATGCAGACATGTCTGCTGATGTATTTTTAAATATGAAAAGGTATAAGGTATTCAGACTTTTCACTTAAATGTACATAGAGATCCGCTTTGCATCATTAAAATCCTGACTTCCTTATTCAGCAGAGAAAATTGCTCCTTGCAACATACAGGAACCTTTCTGAGATAAGTTTGTGCTGCCTTCCTGAATGGTGTAGAAAGCGTACTTTCATCAAGTATTGCTACATAAAGCACTCCAGTTTATCTCTGTGTTTCAATTCACATTAGTTATTCTCAAAATGTATTCAACATCTAGACCAAAATAAATAATACATCAAGTAAAATTCTGGGATTATTGATCCTGTGATATTAGTTCCAGCCAACTCTTTTCATGAAACATTTAGTGATGTGTCCAATACCTGGGCTCTACCATACAAGCAAAGAGATGAGTGTTAATTCATCTCTTTCTAATTTTTGATGAGGGGATTGATGGCAGTAATATACTCACAAGATAATTTGTTGGGAAATACAAAAGTAGGAAAGTCATTTGAACTACAAAAGGTTAATCCACTTGATGAAGATAAACCCAATAAAAAGGTGCTATAGAAATACAGGAATGGATAATGCATTGTGTCACAGGAATACAGTGGACCAAAAGATATTACTGAAAAAACATTTATGGAACAATAGCTTTTGATTAAAACTTACTTAAAATCTGGCCACACTAGTTTTTCTATGAATGTGGCTCTTATTGTATCTATGAAGATCTGGAAAGAACAACAACAAAAAAATCCTGATTCCTGATACAACAGGTATACAATGAATTATTGCAGTTGTAACAGTATCTAGGTGCAAGGTGAAACAATAATTAATACTGAACTATCTGAACACTTTAGCTTTACTAATGAGCATCCCCGTAAGAAATACTGCAGTTCTAAAAGGAGTTTATTTGCACAGCCCACCATGGAACATGAACATTCAGCTTGTTGTAATTACACAGAAATTCCCTCTTTCTACAATTATAGTTTATCATGCCTATTCTGAAGACAACATAAGGAAC
>JAKSZT010053770.1:8417471-8433739 GCA_026826555.1 Tolypeutes matacus
TATATATATATATATATATATATATATATATATATATATATAAACTTCATCATAGCCATTGGTCATGGTTTTAACAGGAAAAATTTATCAAAATGTTTTCCATATTTTTTTTCTTTTGCAATCAACTGGAACATTATGTTCAAAGATTTATTTATTTTATTAAAAAAAGAGTTCTGATTATAAGAAGCATCAATAGGTGGCATTTCATTGTGCTCATTCACAAAGTCAAAGGGCCACAGAATATTCTGCTGTATAGCAAGTCAAACCCTGTCTAGAAATGCCATTTGGTGGTCTTAGTCACATCTGCAATTTGGAAGCTATGCTTTTGTTTCACTACCAACCTTCTTGTGTTGCCATTTTAATGTGCAAAAGTTTTATTGTTTCTTCTTTCTTCCTCATTAGGATTCTGTTCACAGGCAGGGCTCAAATTCTCTTAGACTTTATTCCAATTGTCTTACAAAGCTGATACTCTAACAATATTTCCTCCCAAGTACTCAGGGGATTCCGGCCTGTCATCTCCTTCTGGTGTGGTTACTGGAGGTGTTGGGATGCTGATTATTGCTGTAGTCACATAAGGTTGTTCACAGTTTAGTTTAACACACTCTTCCATTTTGGCATTTAAGCTGGATCGGCTGATGAGAAAAAAATGGATTTAAGAAAAAAGTAAGTGGTTTATTTTAAAATTTTGTTTCATGCAACTCGAGTATTCATATTTTCATGTTTATAAGGAATATTTTAAAAATTTAATTTTTAAAAGTCTAAGAACAATGACCATGAATTTAAAAAATCAAATTCTAAACAGTATTTATTAAGGTAAGCCTCAGTTTGGTCATTAACATCAAACAGATGTCTAAAAGCCAGACTGATTTGTGCATTCAATTTCTTCAAACAAAGTGTATTATACAAAAATGCAAGAAAGGGATCATGTAAGTTTTGGAAAGCCTGGATTGAGTAAAGCAGGGGAGTTTTCTTTAAGATAGGGCCTCTAAGAGGTTTGAGAAAGCATTATGAAACAGACGTAATATGGAGATTGCTCAATTCCTTTGACCACAGAGTCTTTTTATTATCATGCCTCTTCAGTGACTCCTGCTCTATATGATGCACTTAGAACTCTCAAATTAGTGAAGCCACAGTGTTCAGAAGCAAAAACAGTAAGCTATTGGTATTTAACGCTTCAAGATTTTCCCAAGTCATATTCTGGCACAAGTTTTGTACTCTATGTGGGAAGGGGGAAAAAAACAAGGAAGGGGCAAGGAGGGTATAAGCAGGAGCTTGACTAATTATTTTAATTTTCATAGGCAAGTTAATTAAAATGTTTATGTCCTAAGATTGCCTTTCCAAACAGTTCTCTGTTCTCTACTTTGTTTTTAATGGATGTAAAGTAACTCAGAGACGGAAAATTTTAGAGCTCAAAATTTCCACAGCTCCAAATTTTAATATTCTGGTCCCAGAGACATCATTTCTATGTAAATCAGTGGAGCCTGAATTCTGAATCTCATCCAGGTTTTCAACAAAGATTGCTGAATGTCAACAAAGAAGTAGGACTGCATTCATGGATTGTTAATCTAAAAAATATAAACTATTCCGTTTGAAGAAAAAGGTAGAATCATTTTGGCAGACTGATCTTTTTAATGACTTGTATATGTTTGTGGTAAAAGAAACAAATAGTAAAAAAAAAAAAAGGGAAAATATTAATATAAAATCTTCACTTATGTTGTTCATTAATTACCCAGAGATGAACAGTTTTAGCATTTCACTTATCTATTTTTTTTTGTATTAGATTGATTTTGTGTTTGATATGGCCAAAAATACCTTTATGAACAAAATTGTATATTGCTTCAAGAGATTTGTGAAGGCATAGTTTTAATTTTCACTGACACTGAATGTGCTGATATATTTGCAGCACTGTTAAATCATTTTCAATCATATCAATGCCAAATTTGTCTTTTAGTAGCATTGATTATCCTTTTAGGCTAGTTGATTTTAAATCAGGGACTCCTTGAGTATTTGGACCTTACTCAAATAAGCAAATGCTGTGTAGTTGAAAAGGTAGAAACACATTAGTGCATGCCTGACCATTTCTTTCCTTTCTATTCTTTGAATACTGAGACCACTGCTACTTTTGACCCTTAATGATGTGCCAGTAGATTTGTTTTCCCACTTGTTACAGTTTTAGTTTTGTCTCATTCTAAACCCTAGAAGCCACAGAGATAGCAGCCTGACAGTAGGAGAAAGTGTGCCCATGAGCCAGCACAGGTGTGTGTACACAACTCAGATTAATTTCAACAGGTACCTGTTAGACAGTGGTGTTCTCTCCACACACCTGATCTGAATTGTACTGAGTTCTTGTACGCTGCCTCGGTGGCTCCCTGATACGTTGGCATTTGGGATGCGGAACGTTTTTTTGTGTCTTCGTGAACAGCAAGTGCTGGTGAGTCCTTGTTGTGAAGAGAGTGAGGGACTGTGACTTGAAGGACGATTGACGGTTGCAACTTCCATGCAGCTTTCTTCAAAGACTTGCTCATCCACAAACTCGTGATTCTGTTCCATGTTTGTAAGAAGAGGTGAAGAAAGCACAGAAACAGGATTTGTAATTAAAAAAAGAAATACGTACTTTTATTTTTAAAATTCAAGTATCCATATGCAGTTAGACTCTATCCAATGGGTAACTAATCTTCATAAAGATTAGAAGATCAAAGATACTTCTTTTTGGCATTTGTGTGAATATAAAATCTCTCCAGTTAGTCCTCAAGGCTAACATGCTCAGGCTAATTTAGTGTCCATTTATAGATGAACTTTATCTTGAAATATCATTTATTAACCTAAACATAAAATCTAGAAGTTATAAACTAAAGGAAAAAAAAACACAACCACTCTTAAAAACAAATGTCCCAGGGAGCACATGTGGCTCAAGTGGTCGAGCATCTGCTTCCCACATGGGAAGTCCTGGGTTAGTTCCCGGTGCCTCCTAAAAACAAACAACAAAAGGTTTTTTGTGTAATATTTATGTAATCTAAGCATTTTTAAAAATATATATGAAAAAAATAACTTTTATGTAAGCAAATGCACATTTATGCATATATATCTATATAGCATTTTACAAATATTGGTTTGTATTGTGAAAAATTTGATTTTTATCCACAATAAAAACAAACAAACAAAAAACAAAACAAAACAAAGACAACAACAACAAAAAACAAACAACAAGCAAAGAAATGAAAAATCTCAGGGGAGCTGATATAGCTCAGTGGTTGAATGCTGAATTCCCACAAATGACGTCCAGGGTTCAATCCCTCGTCCTGATACCTCAAAATAAATGAATGAATGAATGAATGAATGAATGAATAAATAAATAAATAAATAGTGTTTGCTGGGGAGCAGATGTAGCTCAGTGGTTGAGCATCTCCTTCCCATGTACTAGGTCCTGGGTTCAATCCCTGGTACCTCCTAAAAAGAATAAAAGGCCCAAATCGGATCGTTTGTTGCATGTTAGCAAATGTTTTCATCCAGAACTGAATGCCTTTTTATTAGAAAATGAGATATCTAAGACATTTCCCATTTCTTTAGTTCTCCCCTTAAATCCCTACCATATAGAAAAAATATGATTTATTAGCTAAGTAAGTACAATATATTTATCTGCAAAATTTTGTGGTCTCATTTCTTATCCTTGTGATATATCCATAACTGTACTCATGATCTCTGCCTGTATTCAGAGTTTTTCCACCTGATATCCTTGAATTTCAAGCCAGAAGAAAACAGTGATGATCATCATTTCATATACTGTATTTTATTACATATAGCAGTGTAAATTTTGCTTTCAGTATATTTATAAAGAAATATGTCTTAAAATGCCTTTGCAAGAATTTTACCTAAGAAATATAATGGAAAATATTTTTGTTCTTAACTACTAGAGAATGAATTCAACTACTTTTCCTTTGTGTGAGAAGGGATCATCTTATAATGGAAGGCTCTGCCCACACTCAATAATCAGATAAGAGAATTTCATATTAAATATTAAATTTTAGAGAAGAAATATAGTCCAGAAAGAATTCACAATCTATTTTCTTCTCTTAAAATGCACACTCACAACGTAATACAAGTTAAATAATGTATGAGGATCTAATACCATTCATCAGGAATTGCAAGTTAATAAGCCATTCTGTTTTTGGTTACCATAATATTTTATAGGTAGCTTCATTAAGCTATATAAATTTTTGTTAAATAAATTTCTAATTAAAAAGCCCTAAATGGTAAATAGGGGAGAGAAGGAGTGTTTGTTGGAGGAAAAAGCACTAAATGGTACAGTAGTGAAAAAAGGAAAATAAAAAGGAAAAATAGTGATAAAAACATTCTATTAGCATATTCACTTTTCAAAAACTTACTATAATTTTATAGACCTATAATAAAATAATAAATAATAAATATGAAACAATACATATCTTTAAAAATGCAAATATATACAGGTAACTACCCTGTTTAAAACCCTTAATACTTTTCTGTTTATCATGAGATAAAGACCAACTTTCTTCACAAAGCCTCAGAGGCCTGGCATTATCTGGCCACTGCCTTTCTCTCTGCCTTCTTTTGTACCTTGCTTCTTGACATGCTCTCCTTCTGGCCACAGTTTTTTTCACTTCCTCCTAGGCCAAATTCTTGCTTCCTCAGGTTCTTGCATTACCTCAGCTCCTCCATTTCCCTGCCTAACAAATTCGTACTTATCCTTTAGTTCTCAAGTTTCCCCAGGAAGTCTGGTCTGTTCCTGTATTCTCAGGTCTCTACCACCTTTGTCCCGGCCCACTGTGGCCCCTTCCCTGCTTCCACTGCTCACTGCTCTTCTCCAGTAACATCAGGGCTTTGTCCCATACTTGGAGGCTTGATGGGGGAAAGGGCCACCTCTGACTTCATGGTGTATCCCAGGTCTGGATCACTGCCTGGCACATAGTAGGCAAGTAATACATATTTGTTCACTGACTATATAGGCAAATGAATAACTTGGTGGACAATATAGTGGAATTGGGAATGCAAATATGTATCTTTCATGAATGAGTGAGTGCATCTGATTCAAATATGCTTTAAGTTTTGTTCTTCTCTGTAGTTGGAATGGCGACCCTTATTGACCATCTAGCTGAGCAATGGATGCCTTTGTCAACACGAAGGGCCAACTGAGAGTTTATAAATGGAGAAATGCAAACTCAGTCTTCAGTCCTGAGGGACATACCAGTGGTTAAATGTATCATTATTGTTATGAGAGCAGATAAGAAATGCTTATATTCAATTATTTTTTAGTTTTTTTGTTACTGTTACTGATATTCCCTTTATCCAGATGTCAGGAACATTTAAACTACATTTTTTTCCTGCTTAATCAGAATTTTAAGAATCAGAGGGGAAGTGATATTTTATAGGACTCACAGTCGGTTATTGGAAGACAACTTTCCATTGCATTTGACCGATACCGTAGAATAGAGTTACAAAAACCACTCAGGATAATAACAACCTAAATAACTATCTAAAATTCTTTCCAAGTTGAAATGTCACTGTAGTCTTTCAAAGTAATTTCAAATATTGTTTTTTTTCAGTGCATTTTCCCGGTGATAAAAGTGAAATCACACTTGGAAGCATTAAGAATTCATAAAAGCAAATGGGATTACTGTCATACTACAGGGGTAGGCAGTCATGCAGTTTCCTTACCGTGGTTTTTTCCAGGCAGTGAAGCAGATGGTGGTGCTGAGTTTCAAAGCTGGAGCCAGATTTGCTAACAAAGGCCTGTTCGTCCTCTGAGGACTGTCAACACACAGAAGACAGAGGTGCTTTCTATTTTATTTGCAAACAATAAGAAATCCAGCTACACATTTTCTTAGAGAGATCTGACCTATTTTCTGGGATTAAATGGCAGCATTTTCTTTTACTCAAAAAGAGACAAATGTGCAGTTGCTTTTAAATTTGATGATTAGCATAAATTTGACCAAATTAGTGGTCTGGTCTTTCATACATGCCTCTCTGAATTGAACATTTAAATTGTTTACTCATTCAACACTTTTGGAAAACCTCAGAGCCCTTATCTTTGGACAATAACATTTAACATAATACTTAGGCCTAAAATTGGTATCATGCTTGCCAACTTAAAAGTTATTTTGCAGGTAATGTTTGGAATCCTAAATATTAAAGAAAACTTTTGATGTAAAAGTAAAGTTTCTCAAATTTTATCCTGTGATTCATTTGACACTGAAGGATGTTTCCTCTCCATCATCAAGAAGTAAAACAAGACATCTTGGTTCCACTCATGCCACTCTCCCCCACCCTTTCCCCCTCCCCTTTGTCCCACAAAAGAACTTTAAGGAACATAAGTATTTTTGAAATAAAAAAAAAATTAGGTATTTGCATTGTTGAGAATGTGTTAACATGTTAACATGAGGCAATGAAGAAATATTGCCCCATCATAACTGGGAATCATGATTTACTGTCAATATTTTATTGCCCAGTTTCTAACCTGCTAGAGCCAACTGGAATATATAGGATGAAATTATTTAAAAAATGACATTTTGTTGTGTCAGCAGCCATTTTCATAATTACCCACAATAAAATTATATAGCATAGTAGAACTAAATCAATATAACATCAATGAATTGAACATTTAAAAAATAGAATTGCTTCGACTGTACCTGCAGCTGATTACTGAGTAAACCATTCCGTTTGCTCTGCATGTAAGCATTTGCACTTCCACTCTTGGCTGCCCGGATCCTAGCGAGTCTAGCTTTCTATAAAAGAAGAAGAAATGTCTTGTTAATACTTACGTATTGCTTTTTAAAACCAGCTAATGCACTCTTGTGTAAATACTAATGCCAGTATACCTACTTTAAAAGTATCTTAGCTTTTCACATGTAACTATTGAAATGAAGTTTCCTCCATTTTGAGTGACTTATTTTTGTTAACATTTATCAGTAAAATCACATAATTACCTTGGAACTAGTTGAATTATGCATTTAAGAATTATAATTATTGGAGTGGTTGCAGTTCAGGTTGAGCACCTGTTTCACAAATACGAAGTCCTGAGTTCAATCCCCAGTACCTCCTAAAAAAATTGTAATTAAATCTATACAGGAAGATGAAGTTATTTCATTATTGCTTTTGTCAATTGTGTTAAGAGAAAAAGATCAGCATTACTTTACGTATTTTTTCACTTATCACAGTCTGAGTACCCAGCAAACTGGCTGCCAAATCCTCCCTTTCATTTAAATTCATGCTCTTTTTAAAATTAGTGACTAATTTCCTGGAACCAATTTTGTTTCTTTCTTTTTTAAAAAAACATTATTCAGCTATATCTGCACCTTCTAATGTAAAATTTTATTTTTGCGATTTTCCTGCTAACTTGGCCAGTGTAGATTCCACATTGAACAATATAATCTCTCTACAAAAGATCCCTAAATTTATCCACTTTGGCTATTTACACAGGTCCACATAATAGTATGCTCATCTGATTTTGATTTCACTCTGGAATTTGTTGAAATGAAGAACATAGTGAGCCTATTCAGAGAGATCTAAAGCATTATTATTACTATTTAAAACATTTTTATATAGAGAGAATGCCCTTCAATTTAGAGAGTTTAGAGTGGAAGCTTCAACTGTTCAGTTACAGTGAGATTGCTAAGGTTACATTACTGAGGTAATTGGGTCTTTAGCCAGACTTCTGCTCTTCCATGCCACTTTATAACTGCTGTTGTATATCTGCCTTGGCTTGTCATGGAATGAGTCTGGTCTTCAATTTCCTGGAAAACATTATTTTGGCAACCATTTTGTTTGTATGAGATGTCTCTAGTAAGAGTATATATAGAAGTAATTGGGATGGTTTGGATAAGAGCTTTCTTGTAAATATACTGTACAAAGCCTCTTTCTCTCTTCCTTTCTAAACAACCCAGATAAATATCATCTTCCATCACTAGTCCTGGAATGTTCTTCTCAGATAATATTTTTAAAAAATTAACTACACGTTAAAACTGGAAAATGAATGCATGCATTTGACAAACATTTTAAAAGTATAAAAAGGCATGTGATGCATGTAAATGTCTCTAGACCCTGGAGAACCCACTCTTATCCCTCAGAGCAAACTACTGGTAACATTTCTAGGGAATCCTGCCAGAAATTTTCTAGGTATATAAAAGTAAATATAAATATATATTTACACATATTTTTACTCAGTTGGAAGAGCTCTCTTCATATTCTTGTGTACTTAGCTCTGCTTATTTGATACATACCAGATCTCCTTTCCTATCTACATGTGTAGGTCCACCTCATTTGTTTATGGATACATAATATAACATTATATGGATGAAGCATCATTTATTTAGTCAGCCAACTACCAAATAAAAAGTATTTTTAACATCTTTGCTACTACAAGCGACCCTGCCTGCTTTGCACATCATGGCTAGTTTATCTGCAAGACAAATTTTTGGAAGTAGAATTATTCCAGGACCAAAGTGTACACATGTTTTTTCCTATTTTGATATGTCTTTACCAGATTTTCCTCCAAAGTTGTTACACCAAGATGCCCTTCCACCCATGGCATTTAGGAGTAGCACTGAGATGTTCAAAGCTCTCAAAATAGCATCAAGATCTCATCTGGCTTCAACTCCACCTCTTCCCCCTTCCTCCCTAAATTTATTTTTCCTGTTTGCTGATTCTGGGTTAAAAGCATACTTTGTCCAAAGATTATACTTATAAATGATGGGAAAAACAGACAACATTCACTCTTTGGTGGCAGTAAAATATAAATCATTCAAAATACTGAGAAAATACTAGAGAATGAAGTTGGAAGGTAGGACATTTTTAGTTTTAAAGACTGTGTGCTGCAGACCTTGGAGTCAGGCCAGACTCAATAAAACAATGGCAAGTGATAAGCACATTTGGAAATGACTTAGAATTTACCTAATAATTCCAGAAATAAGCAATTTAAATATACATTTCTTTCTAGACAGGGTTTTTTGTTGAAATTTCAGTTCTAAAGTTTCTTTGGTCTCCTGGAACATTCATTGCCTTTTTTGTTGTTGTTGTTCGTTCTTTTTTCTCTCTCCCTCCTTTTTTTTTCCCGCAATGACTGTATGTAACTATATTACTTTTATCATAATTCCTAGTCTCAGCTATGTCATTCTCCAAGCATTTAGCAGCAGGGTTGGGAAATATTATTTTCTTTCATTTAACAAGGCATGTATATCAGCCAAAAATATGGTACAGTAAAGAGAAATTATATATATATTTCTTATAATTAAAGCCTAGAGATTGTGGCAATCACTACCAAAGAAGTAGTTCTAAGCTTAGGAAAAGAGAAGTAGTTGTTTTAAAGACAGAGTAGCTATTTTGCTCAGTCATGTACTGTGTTAGTAAAAGAACCTTCCATCTCAATTTCAATCATGACTTTTCTTTTAATTTACTACAATACTGTGTGAGTTAATTGGTTTAATCGGACCTGTGGAGCACCACACCAAATGGCTATTGAATGCTTTTATGATCTGTGATTACATCTTTGGTTCTAGCAGGTAATCAAGGAAAATTATTTTACAAAGATATTTTAGAAAATCACTTTACTCCTGAACCACGCAGTGTGACAAGCTTGGCAACCCCGGCTGTGTAATTGGGAGGTTAAAAGCAAACCATCCACTAGTAAAAGGAAATGAACTCCTTCCCAAGAGCCCCTGCCCTCAGTGGAAAATATAACTTCTTGGCATAGCAACGTATCTGCAAATATTATGGAAATTAGAATTAGGTTTTAGTAAATACTTTACCAATGAAGGGAGGCTTCCAAAGATTTCACTAATTATAAGGCTTATATTATCAGTGTAAAACCAAAAACATAGCTTTGCAATAATGGTTGATTCTCATTCTTCACAGTGCTGTGCGCTCCTAAGTTGCTATAAACCCTGCATTAGCGAGTACTGAAACATTGCCTGTTGGGGAAATACAGGATGAAGTTCCTGCAAGCCTCTGGTCACAATATCTCCTCAACCAATATATCACCTTGTTTTATGTATATTTCTGTTTAATGACACCTTGTATCTTTTCCATACAATGATTCCCTAGCAAGTTTTTTGGTTTGCCAGCCTTTTAAACACTGCCCCCATTTAACCCCATCTACTGTCTTCAAAACATTTTGGAGCTATATTTAAGCAAGGCCTCTGAACATACATTTAAACAGGTTTAATCATAAATTGCAGTGGGGGGGGCAGGAAATTGGAACTCATTAAATAACATGTTTATTCATTAACACTGAACTCACGACCAACCAACAGCACTTATAATTCATTTCTGAACAAAGCTTATCTAATGTGTATTTTCTCCATAAGGCACATCAAAACCTTCTTGCACTAAGGAACACCAGGCAGCACTTCAATACTACTCTTGGGGTTCATTTTAAACAGGAAAATCACCAACAAAAACCATAAAAATATGAAAGACATGGTACTAAGTATAATGTGAAAAAGACACTTGTTTATAGTATGGTAGCTGAAATGAGGCTGAGCTTCGCCTTGTTCATCTTTGGCTGGGTATGTGTGCAACGGGTGATTTAAATTTCGGGTGACTCAGCTTTTTTGTGGGTCTGTGAATGTCCATGAATATCTGCAAAAGCAACACAAGTATTGGTTTTGGGTTATAAATTAATTTTAGTGAGTAGGTGAATTCATAAATACAAAACACACGAATATTGAGGATCAACTGTATTTTCAGATTATTTTTCTGTCTTGAGAAATATTGATGGTATTTGGGGCTAAATCATTTGTTTCATAAGTGCATTTTTCCTTTGCATCCCAATTTTTCATAAATTCAGAGTTACTAATCCTCTAAATTTGGCAATGTTTCTCAAAGTTGTTTCTATGGGGCTAGTAAGTTTTATGGGTGAAACCCAAACCAACCAATTCAAATAAATATTAGCTGATTCCATGGTCCAGATAACTTTGAGCATGTTGAGATGTTAAACAGTTTTCTTTGCTGCTAAATTCCTCAAAACATTTCACATGCAGATGTTTACTAGGAAGATAAAAAAGGGATAGAGTATATAATTTTTCTCAAAAGGATTTGACAGGGAACCATTGTATTTTGAAGCATTCAGGGATAGTATGCAGTGGAATACAATAGATTTTAGCAAGGTATATTTAATTTAATGACACCAAACTGTATTATATAAATTTTACAATATATTCTTTGGGAGGGAATGATCTTTCAAATACTATTGAGATAGTAATTTCCTTCAGTGGAAATTCATCTTCTCAATGAAGTATATGGTAGATTGAGGGAAGTTATTGGGCTGTTTTGTTACCAAATCCCAAAATAGTCTCAATACTTTGGAAAGTAAAGATTCTTGGGAAGCCTTAAAGCCAGATAGTGAAAGCCCCACTCCTTTGTAAATATCAGCCCCCATATCCCCTGTAGCATTATTCTGGAAAATTTCCCCTTAGTTGTTTCTTTCCTTTAAGGTTTACCAACTTTTAAAATATAAGTTTATAGAGTTTTACCATTTGCTAAGGAAAATATCTCCCTGAGAAATGAGACAAGTTCATTCCAAACAATGTAATAAAGAGATAAATCAAGTCAGTGGGAGGTAGTGCAAGATTCTCAGCTCCAGGGCTTGGTTAATTCTGCTGGGAACTGAGGCAGTAGAAGGGAGCAAGCAATGAGAAGGCAGGAGGACGCTAAGTGTGGAGGAGGTGAGAACCGAAAGGGGATGTATTAAGGTACCAGAGACAAATGCATGCTTCCCAATATTGTGTTTTCTCTTGGTCTGGAAATGTCCGCCATCCTCTAGAAATGCATGACACTGCCAACATCAACAAGACTTTGTCATTCCTGCTGTCCTTCTTTCACTCATTATACAAATATTAAGTACCTATTTTATGCCAGGCACTGAACTTAGTACAGTGGAGGGGATAGATAATATAGTGCAATATCTGCTAATAGAGTTTGCATAATATTGTGGGAGAAGAGAATAAGGAGCAACTAATATTGTCTGTCCTATTAAGAAAAATTGTCACAAAAGGAGTAATATTTGAGCTTATTCTTCAACACTGAGTAGGAGTTTGACATCTGGCTACATTGAGTGAGGTGGGGATGGAGTGGAGACTTAAGAGCAGAGGTAAGTCATTTAAAAAGGCTGAAACATAGAATAGATATGGAGAAGTACATAATCTCCCAATTCCTATATATATTGTTAATATAGGTTTATTTAAAACACAAATAAAAAACTGAGTAATCCACCGTGGTTTGGGTTAGGGACTGGAAATTTTTTTTAATAGTGAAAAATTAATAGACATTGTGCTCAAGGTCTAGCAAGGAATTACTTTTTGTCTTTTCATTATTCTAGAATGCTATTAGAAACCCTTGTATTGGACATTGTCGAAGGTTGTAGTTAGTGATTCTCAAAGTGTGGTTCACAGAGCAGCAGTATCAACGTCACTTAGGAATTTGTTAGAAATGCACATTCTTAGGTTCTAATGCAAAACTACTGAATCAGAATCTCTGGGGTGGGGGTGGGGGGGTGGAGAGCAGCAATCAGAGTTTTAATAAATTCTCCAGATGATTCAGGTGAATCAAGTTAGGGAACCATCATAGCAACGTGTGAAAAATGACAGACCGAACATTAGTAACATCTTTCTGTTTCAGTGTCAAACATCTTCACGTAAAAAAGTAAACAATTTACTCACACTGCATTGGCTTATTGACTCTAAACTTCTCACTGTCTTTAGAATTATATATAAGAAATTTCTAAAGCATCTAGTAATGCCAGTGTATTCCTGACTTGCAAGTTGAATGTGAACATAATAAATAACATATGTAAAGCACCTGGACACGGTAGAAATTCTAGAGTGGGTGGTTGTTGTTGCTATTTGTCTTATTAAATTATAATTACTATTACTATTAACACATGCTAATTACTCACAGGGTAGCTTTGTGAGTACACAGACAATTATGTGGTGTACTCATATGTTCCTTGCTTCAAAAATATCACCCCTGCCACCTTTTGTTGCACTACTTTGTTTACTTTGATAAATGCATTCTACTCAACTAATCATTGTTAAATGACTGAGTGAATAAATAAATTTATTAAAATGCAATTACCGATGTGGGGTTTGGGAAGAGGTGTCAGTTTAACTCTAAATTCACCTACACCTCAGTGTTTAAGAATTTATCAAGGATTGATATAAATGGACTGGACTAGGGAGGGAAAGCAGGGAGAACACTTGCTAGGAAGGAAAGACTAGAAGTGGGAAAGTATCCCTGAGAGTGATAATGGGAATGTTATCAAATGCATGTTGTGTATATGTCATGCTTTTGATTGAGCATGGTGTTAACAAAGGTTTAAAAAATCTGGTTTAAAAAGCTATTTTGTAATATTACTAAATAATCTGTTTGACTGATATTTCTACTGAATGGACTGCTTGTTCAACTGAATTAGCTGGCTATTTTTGTACAACTTTGATATTTGTTCAATCTCCCAGGCCCAGATACATCTAAACAATCTTAGCCTAATTGACGTTGATTCATATTTTTAAAAAAAATCTCCTGGGAAGGAAAATAGGATATGAACTTTGTTAACTTATTTAGTTTCATCCCTACTGTTTTTTCTTAGATGATTATACTCAATTTTTTGGTCACAGACTATTTACCATACATATTACAATAGGTTATTACATTTGGCTTCATTAAACACACTTTTCTAGTGGTCATGATATGCAAAATATATTACATTATGGCAGAAACCTAGAACATAATAGATATTTTAAAGACATAAAAAAAATTCCAAAATATATTTTGCAACTTAGTGTACTTTCCAACATCTCATCTGTTTAGTTTTGTATTCTAAATTTATTTAGGCAAAAAGGCTTCTAAAATATCCTAAGACTGTCTGAAGTGATTTGTTTGATGTAAATGATAAATTTTCAAATAAAATTACAGGTATTTTTGGTGAGTTTACTTAATCAAATTTGTACTTATTGTTTGCAAATAGGCAGCCCAGAAATTCTAGACCAGAGATGGATTGGGGGGGTGGGGGAGGGGTGTAGAAGCTAAACGATTTGTAGGATTTCTATAATTTTAAACAATATATGTATGTGTCCAATAGAAGGACTGAAGTTTGTGAACAGGGCCACAGTTGTGGTGCCATAAAGGCTGAGGCCGGAGGGCCAGTTGTGGCTGAAATCCTTCCAGCTCCGCTTGCCCAGTTGTGAGCCCTGCTTGACACTGTAACTGCCCAGAGTATGCCTTAATCCAGCTCTCTTTGTATATTGGATTAACAGTTGTATTTATTCACACTAACTAGATTATTGTGACTATTCTCTACAATAATTAAAGACTAGGTATTCTTCTAAAGGTGGAGGTTCTATAAAGCAAACAACTACAAAGCTCTGACAGTCAGGATGAATGAATTCCCTGGATAATATACAATATTATAATATAATATATAAGCTGTAAAAAATCAGTGTTCACATATCTGAATAACTATGAACTTTCTAAAGAATTAAAGAATTACTTTATAAGATTTTATACTTTACTAAAGGGGCTGCCATTGGTCAAAAATATGTTAAAATCCTGTACTGGAGCTACCTACAAAGCAAGTTATGAACTGCATCCAAATATCAAATGACAGCTTATTGTCATACCATATTACCTAGTGCAGCATCCATTTCAGTCATGCTTATGAATGGTTTGGGAATGTTAAAAAAAAATCTAGGCTTCTGGTGGAACAAGAGGGTGGTATAAGTTGCTCCAGGGTACCATTGCCCCATAGAATTTTTGAACACCCGGCAAAAAATGGCAGAGCAATCTTCCTCAAAACTTCTGGAAACAGTTAAAGAGATCCAGTAATTGGGTAAGTGCTGAATCAAGACAATGCAGCTTTAAAAATAGTAGGAGAAGCTTGTGGTGTCCTTACTGACCCTTCCTCCTATCCCTTCTCAACAAGGTGTGGGGCCAGCCTGCACTCCAACTGTGGGTCCACAGCCCTGTTCCAGAGGGAGCAGAGTAACTCATAAATGGCTACAGGGGTGTCTGTATATTGGTGCCCATCTATCAAGTGGTAGGCAGAAAGAATGAACCAGGAAATTTTTTTCTGGCTTACCCTTCCAGATCTTGCCCTGCAGATAAAAAGCAGCTTGCTGACAGCTAAAGCCAGCAAGCTTTCAAAACAGCCGGGGGCAAAGGACTATTTGCTTTAAGAAATTCAATCTGGAGAGGGAGAAAGTCTATTTCATAGAGGGTAGGAGAAACATTGGAATTCCTGTAAATGGGTGAATTCCTAAAGCTACAAGGAGCACATGCCCAGGATAAGATGCAGCCTCAGAAAAGACAGAGAGGACTCTGTTCTTCACTTTCACCTTGGGCTAATTTTCTTGACAAGAGGGCCAAACTGTAGGGTAGGAGTTGCAGCTCCACCTAGATTTCATGCACACCTGGCACATAGGTAGACGGGAGGCTCCAGTCTCTGGAAGTATACCTAAGAAACTCCAGCATCACATGTAGGTTTGAATAGAAGGGACTGGTGAACCATGTGCAGGGAGGACTTATTTGAGTCTAATTCTGTCACTCTCAGGAGCACAGATTCCAAAATAGAACCCACTGATAAGGCATCAGTCTCTGGGGCTATCCCCCCTTATATAGGACCAGGGTGTCTCCAGAGCATCTGCAGGCAGGATCATCCCACCTACCATATCCATGGGATATAAGCCCTCTCTCACTTGGAGTTGGAGTGGACATCACCATCCCAGTCGCCTCTGGATTGGGGGAAGAACTATGGACTAGAGTGGACTTGATGGTATTCTCTTGCTCACATATGGTGATTCTTGCAATGCAAGAAATTATAACAATGAGGTGGAGCCAGTGACCACTTGACAGTTTTTTGGGTAGGGAGGGGATGAGCAGTTGAAATACAGGGGCTTCTTTGGGAGTTGGAGGTTGTCCTGAGTACTGTTGTGGCAATGGATGTAGGCCATTTTAAATCAGCACACACCACTCATAACTGAGTGGGAGAGAGTGTGGTCTACAGTGTGAACTGTGGTCTATGGTTGGTGGCAAGGCTCCAGGATGTGTAAGTTCATTGAGGTTGGTGGGCCACACTATGGGAGATGTTTGTGTTGGATGTGGTGGGAGGTGTGGGAGGTGGGCAACATGGGAATCCGAGTGGGTTCCGTATAATATTTTAGGTAATCTAAGCACCTCTTAAAATATATGTATATATATATATAAAAAATAACATTTTTGTAAGCAAATACACATATATGCATATATATTTA
>JAKSZT010053770.1:8441867-8463046 GCA_026826555.1 Tolypeutes matacus
GATAGGCACTTAGATGTTCTATGAGCTCCTACTGAGGTGTGCGTAAGAGTTACCTCTGGGATGACCTCCCGACTCTCTTTGAAGTCTCTTAGCCACTTGAACTCATTTGTCTTTACCGTTTCCCCCTTTTATTCAAGGTCTTTTTCCAGTTGTGTTGCCAGTTGGCACTTGGGAAAAGTTTTCAATTAGCAATAATCGTGCCTCGGATAAACCTCATTGGCTATCTTGTTTAATTTCTTTCCAATCTTACTGCAGCCATTCTAGTTCAGGTCCTTATCATCTTTCATGTGGATTATTTTAGTAACCTATGTGATCTTCCTTATTCCAGTCTCTCCTTCACTTTCTATATAGAATAGTAATTAAGTCCAAGAGTGCCAGAAATAGGCTGCCTGAGTTTGAACATAGGTATAGTATAAGTTACTTAGCCTCTCTATGTCTCAGTTTTATGAGTTTCTTGTGAGGCTAGTTTAGAGTCCTCAGTACAGTGCCCGGCAGGCAGAATTGCCTCTCAGTTCTTATCACAATGTAGTATAATCATCTGTGTACCTGTTTTAGCTTTCTGTGGAGACCATGAATTTCTTTAGGGTAGGCACTGGGTCTTACTGGTTTTTGAGTATGTAACAACTACATAGGAATAGCACGGCATGGTAAATGTAGTAGGACACAATACATATTCATTGCATAGTAGTGTATTGATTTTATTTACAAGCTCTCTGAGAATACTCTTCTCAGTCCTGATCCATGTTCCTAATAAGATTTGTTTGGAAAGAGCATAAACTTTCAAGTCAAACACCGAGTTCAAAATCTGCCACTGGCACAGACAATTGGTGGGACCTTATTCAGATTCAGAACCTTTATGTGCTTCCTCCTTCCTTTACCTGAAAAATTGGCATAATAATCACTATGACACAGCATGACTATCCCTATGATATGGCCTTTTGCAATTCTTAGTAACATAAAATGTTAGCTTCTCCCTTAACATACAACTTCCTCCTACAAATATTTATGCTGATGTCGCACACTTCTGGAACCAATGAATTTCTGCATTATTATTTCCTAAGCATACATTGGCTAGTATCATAGTTTTCACACATGAATAACAAATCAGCAATAGTTCAGCCAAAATTTAATTCAGAAAAAAAATCTGAAAGTTAACATTATAAAATAGTTCTGGGCAGCCAGTGTAGCTCAGTGGTTGAGTGTTGGCTTCCCACATACGAGGTCCTGGGTTCAAACCCAAGCCCCTGTACCTCAAAAAAACAAAACAAAACAAAACAAAACAGTTCAAGGGTGAATTTAAATAAGTAACAGATGGACAAAGTTACATTTATCTATCAAAAAGGAGACAATCTGGTTAAATCCGTTTAATATCATAAAGATAATGGTAAGAAACTTTAGGTTCTGGTTTTATAAAAATTGCAACAAGGCAAATACAAAGTCTCTGTTAACAAGAATACATTCACTCACAAATCCCTTCCTTTCTTCCTTTCCTCCCGTCCTTACTTCTGAGTGCCTTCTTCATCATATAAATACAAAGTTCCACCTTCTGAGGAACTCATATTGTAGTTTTAAGGGAAACTCAGTTGACCTTTTTAAAGTTCAGATATTTTTATGGGGCCTTTCAAAAATGGGATTTAAAAAAATATATCATTGAGACCTTTCGGACTTACTATTTGTGAGTCTTTGAGATATTAACAATGACAGAACGACTACTCTATAAGAGAGTTTTTATAAGCACCAATTTCCATATGGCTTTTAGAGGGGATTGAAGTGGGCATGTCAGACTCGATGCGGACTGAGGTAACATCTTTCCATGATGTCCACCCGTGTGCTCCAGATATAACTACCTTCAGTCTATTATTGAATGTTGAAGGACCAATTTAGCTGCCCTGGTGTATTTGGGGTGATGAAGTGGGTGTCCTACCATATCTCTTAGAGATGAGAAACCATGAAGAAAAAATATGTTATCTTGAACCACAATTTGGTCCCTATACAAACAGATGGGTCTGATGGACTATCCCCAAAAAATGAATGAAAAAGGAGACAATATGAAACAGGAGACACTGTGAGGGGCTGGAAACAGTGGTTTGGAAAGAGGGGTGAGGTCTGAATTTGTTAGAAAATGTCATTATTTCAAGTTTTGGTGTGGAATAGCATCCCTATTCTCTGTTTAGCTTCTTCCCTTTCCAGAATGTCATTTCTAGAAATGCTTTCAAGGAAGAAAACAGCTGTGGTGTAAACTATGGCTTCCAAATGCCCACTCTGGGGTTGTACTGTCTTCAATGGAATTAATTCAACAACTATTTGCTCAGACCGAGTACATGACTTTATTGTGGAGAACTCGTTCCAAATAGAGTTCATGAGATCTGTTCCAAGAGTTTTACATTCAGTAGGTCAGAAGTGAGGTCCCCAAATACAGTTTAAAATAGCTTCCCAGATGATCCTGATATGCAGTGAGGCTTGCTAAAGCCCTAGTACCAAACCCCTAGGTGTTAGGGTTCCACTTAGGTTCCAGCTCTGGCCTTTGCATTATGTGGTCATGTGAGTCACAGAGGAGAACACTCAGGTTGACGTTTTGGCAGAGGCTGGTACTGGTGTGGGCAGCCATCCAGAGGTGGCGGGAACAGTGGTCAATGGAACATCTAAGCAGAGGGACTATACAGCTTAGACGATGTGTGAGAAAGTGGCCTCCTCTCTCTTATACACCAGGCAGTCTGGGAGGAATAATTGGGGTGAAGGGCCAGACTTCAGGCAAAAGGCTTGGTTTCCTTCTAATGACGTGGGAAAGGGAGTAGAGAAACAATTTGTTCTCTACGGTGTCACATTTGTACTTTGGGTGAGAGTAAGGGTCTAGTTCCAACTTTTGCTTACTTATGCATTTCTATACAATCCAGAATCCTTCCTTTTGGGGATTTAAATAAAACCTATTACTATAGAACATCTTTAATAAGGCCTCTAGTGGGAGTATCTTGTGTTGCTATAATTGTTTGGATGCTTTTTTTTTTTTTTTTTCCTTACCTGATCATTGGTGAGTAGGTTTGTGGCAAGGATGTGACGTTCCTATCACAATCAACAGCTTTGGTCTGGTCTTACTAACAGTGGGAAGTGACAGGGAGCTAATAATTGAAAGGATTTTGTGATATTCTCCTCCATTATATAAATGGACAATGCCTGTGGATCTCTTCTGGTAGGAGAATTTACTTAGCTCCCTGCTTGTGCATTTTAAAGTCAGTTATTTCTGGTGAGTCAATCAGGAGGTCATTCTACTCCAAACAAGTATTACTTAGGTACAAAAAAAGAGACAAATTAGTGTAAAATTGGATCGGCTGTCATGTTTGGCATTTTATTTGGGTTCCAATGCCTGCTCTGGGAAAGAATATTTGATAGGTAGGGGCTTTTTATACATTTCATCTCAGTGCTTAGCTGAACAAAAGAATGTTTTCACAGGGTGTATTCAAAACAATTTTGTATTTATTCTTATATAGTCAGATTGGTTTTGCTGGTATATGAGATGGCCATTTCCTATGAACATTTTAACAAAAACTGTGATTGCTTCTAATATTTGACATTCTCAGAGAGTATTAACAATAGTTATCTCTGTACTCTTACAGAAAATATAAGCATCAATAGTACTTATGAGGATCATGCTGTGACCACCAGATATTTTATTTTCCTTTTAAAATTGTTAAATAGCTCCATAAAATACATATATGATAAACTAATACTAGTGAAGAAATTTTGAGCAGCACTATAAGTCTACAATGACTATGCATTTTCATTCTTTTCAGATCAAAATGAACTAGTTTTTACTGGACCAAAACACATCAATATTTTCTATTCTTCACAACCTGTATGAATATTTTCAGCCAGATGAAACATGCAATGAAGATATTTGTAAATAAAGGCTGGGAGTATGCATACCCATGCATGATGTTACAGATGTGTCTTTTTATAACTTTACAAGAAATGTGGTCCATGTTTTCTAAAATTGTGTATTTAATTATGGCTGTGACAGAGTGATAGAGCATTCAATTCCATTTGCTTCTTTATAAGAGAGGGCCATGGCTCTGCTGTCCCAGGATTCAGTTTTGTCAGAGTTGCACAGCGCTGGATCGTGCGCTTGGTGACTAAATACCCCTGACAGCACAATCACGTAGCAGCTGCCTCATTAAAAGCCCTGGATTACTTCCACTGCCGTTAAACTAAAATTGGGTGACCAGGGTACTTTGAACCACAATTTTAAATTAAAACTTTTTTCATTAAATTTTAATCAGTGCCTAAAATCTCATGAATTATTATTTATTAAATCTTGCAGGCACTAGTTGCTATTATATGAAACCATTTACACTTAGTGTATATATTTTGGCTTAATGAAATGGGCTTTCATTTTGCAATGCCTATTCACTTTCAAGACAAGGAAAATAAATTACATGTTAATAATAATGCCTAAGATTTATTGAACTTCACACACACATAGTGGCAAGTACTGCATTGAGGGTTTTACTGGCATTACCTCATTTATTCTTCTCTTGTGAGAGATTGGTCCCTGTGAGAAGACGGAGGGAATAGGCAGGCACAAAAACTTGTCCAAAACCATATAACTAATAGGTAGTAAAAGGAGACTGAATAAAGATTGAATACATTTATATTGATTGAGAGCTCCTTAACCACAGGTTAAAAGTATCAGAATGAGCTTGGTTATGACCTGCATTAAACAAGGCAGTTGCGTGAATCTATTTCTTCAAATTATGGGTTATATCAATTCTTTATATTTCTGAGGTGTTTTTCAGAGTGCTTTCCACTGTCTTGTTTTATTTATCCTAACACCATCTTGTGAGGTGTATAGGTGTAGCATTACCATTCTTTTCTACCTGTGAGGACTGATGCTGCAGCTCGAGGACTAGACCCCATCTTCTAACTTCACGAGCAGGACACTTTCTGTTGAGCCACATTGACTCTCTCTGTAGACCAATACATCCTTTTTTAAAAAAAGATTAATTATTTTCTTACACTTTATTTTTTATCGAGGTGAAATCACATAACATAAAATTGACCATTTTAAAGTGAACGGTTCAGTGGCATTTAGTGCTTTCACAATGTTGTACGACCACCACTTCTACCTAGTACCAAAACATTTTTCATCACCCCCAAACCCTGTACCCATTAATCACTTGCACACCATTCTCCCTTACCCCCTGACCACCACAAATTGGTTTTATGTTTCTGTGGAATTACCTATTCTGGATATTTCATATAAATGGAATCATACAATATGTGACCTTTTCTTCTGGCTTCTTCCACTTTGCATAATGTTTTCAGGTGATCCATATTGTAGCATTTATCTGAACTTTATTCCTTCTTATGGCCAAATAGTATTCAATTGTATGTATATACCACAATTTTGTTTATCTATTCACTGACTGATGGATACTTGGGTTGTTACCACCTTTTGCCAAGTATGAATTAATAATTATGAATTATGAATTATGCTTTATGAAAATTTGTGTACAAGTATTTGAGCACCTGCTTTGGATTCTTTTGGATAGATACCCAGGAGTAGAATTAATGGGTCATATAGTAATTCTATATTTAACTTTTTGAGGAACTGCCAAACTGTTTTTCATAGCAGCTAAACCATTTAACGTATCTATCAGCAAAGCATGAGGGTTCCAATTTCTCCACATCCTTGCCAAAGGATTGTTATTTTCCATTCTTTTTTTTTTTTATTATTATAGCCATGCTGGTGGGTGTAAACTGGTATCTCACTGTGGTTTTGATTTGTATTTCCCTAATGACGAATGTTCAGCATCTTTTCATGTGCTTCTTTGGAGAAATGTCTATTCAAGTCCTTTTCTCTTTTTTAAATTGGGTTGTTTGTCTTTTTGTTGTTGAGTTGTAGATTAAGTCCTTTAAATCTAAAATAAAAGAAAGTTCTACCTGCCAGTATCTAAATATATTTTAAAGCCTATAAGCAGTGAACTAAAATTCAGATCCATACATAAGAATACACAAAAAGACTTAAGAAATCAAACATAAGGAAATTGATACATTAAAAAAAATTAGAATAAATGGCTGTAGAATCAGTATGAGAAATGCAAAATCACATATGTCTTGTGGTCTCATGTTTGTGGGGATGAAAAATAACACTTAATAGTTGAAGCACTTTCTTTGTGTCAGGTACTATATGCTTAGCATTCTGAGGAATCCTCACCAAGACCTTACGGGCCAGGATAATTATTATTCCCATTTTGTAGATGAAGAAATGCCAGGCCTAATAAACAGTTTGTCCAAAGCCAGCCAGTTACCAGCTGGTAGACAAGGGTTTGCACTTAGGCAGCCTGAGTCCAGACTTCTGTGCTAGTACTATGTACAGATGAGGAACCAGAAAGGAAGCATTAGCCTGGTTCCTTCCTGGATATGGTAATTATGAGTAACTTTTTAAAAATCAGCTTTTTGAGGTCTAATATACAATAAAACTCATCAATTTTAAGTGTACCATTAGAGGCATCTTGGGGCCAATACTTTCTTTTGCTATGCTATTCAGTGAACAATAAATCAAGCTATGGAAAAGAACATTTAAACTTTACTACATATTATTTCAACCCCAAATCTCCAATTATATCATAAGCTTTTACCAAATTTAGAAAGAAGTGTTTCATTTGTAATCTAGTTACATAAGGAGAAAGTTGAGGCATAACTTTACTGAAAGACATTGAATGGGTGGTGGTATAAATTAGGAAAAAAGCTTCTCATTTTTGCCTTTTCCAAATGATATTTGTGGCAAACCAGAGGAAGCAACATAATGATAGGAAAATAATCAATTCAGAATAAGTTTAAAGAAAAACCCACGTATGAAATGCAGAATAGGTTTCCTAGCAGCCCAAGAAAAAAATATTCACCTGTCAATCAGGAAAAAAAAGGCAGCATCTGATAACTTTTCCTGACACTGAATCACAAGAAAAAACAAGTCCTTATAATAAAATTATTGTAAAGTTTATATAAGACAATGATCTACACAACTAAAAATGAAACTAGATGATAATGGCATAACTCCAAAGGGTAATTTTGTAAAACATTCTATAAAAGACCAAACAAGTACAGTCCACATATGTACATTTGTGATGGCCTATATTAAACAGGGTTAAAATTGGAATATTCAGATCACAAACACTTTGGATCCACATATCCTTTTACGAGTCAGATGAAAGCTGTGATTGCAACTTTTCCCTCCAAAAACATAGACATAAAATTACAATTAAAAGTAAAAAAAAAAAAAAAAAATTCCATGGAAAACTGAAGATCCAGTGGCATTCCTTTCTCCCAGAAGTCTATCACTCATACCCAGAATCCTGCTAATAAAGGAAAGGAGGCTTTTAATGTCCCATTAATATAATTTGCCACAGCCTGACATTTGTTAAGGAGTAACAGTAGGGAACTGATGCCTACAATCTGTGACAAGAACCTATATATTTTTGAGTCTGATCAAGAAGAGATACCTTTGTTCTGATAATCCCCTGTGAAGAGGGTGGAGTTAAGGGTCTTTATGAATATTAAGGAACACAACCAAGACATGAATTTTAGAGGTTTATCTCTGCCTATAAGTGATATAAAATAGCAATGGTGATAATAGGAGAAAGGTCAACAGTTTTGAGCATTTATCTATCCCTCTTCAGGTTCTTACACTACTTTATGAAATTAGTATATCATTATCCCCATTTTACATGTGAGTAAACGAAGACACAGTGAGGTTCAGTAACTTGCCCCAGATCTGACTTCTGACATAATGCCCTAATCAACAGAGCTCATTTGGAAAGAAGATTTAAGTTCTCCACTTTAAAAAAATGAGAGGCATTTATTTTTCCTCTGAGAATAAATTGTTTAAAAGTAAATTGAAGCTGTAAAAGACAAATTTTTAATATTTACAATGAACGTTAAAAAAGTAACAGTCATAAAATTAATTTTAATACCTGCAGCCTTGTCCTAGCATTCAAGGATTTGGGGCTTAGCGAGCTGGAAAAGACTTCAATAGTGAGTCTTATGTTCCCTTGCCAATACTTATACTTGGAGTAAATGGTTGTCAAATGTTTTTGATCCTAAGGTTTAAAAAAAAAACAACTATAATCTCACACCACAAAATCGTCTACCATGTTCTTCAATATATTTATGTTAAATATATGTTTTTGTGAGAGTGGTAAAAATTAAATTTTAAAGACTAAATTTCTACCCTGATGTTAGGCACACTAATTATTCACTTCATGTATTTATTTCACACCATGAATTTTTCATATTCTAGTACATACTTATAATTGTACTATCCATTATTTATGATAAGTTAAATTCTAGCTTTAGAAAGTAAGATTCTCTTCCTATTGCATGATCAATTTCAGCTTTATAAAAATAAACATGGACTACAAATGTGTACTAGCTTTTAATCTTCGGGTTTAATAATACTTGTCAGCTTTTAACCTGTGTCCTCAGAAGAATGCTTCTGGGATGGTTTATGAGAAGGTATTTTTTGATTAATGTTTTATTGTCTTGCTTTATGACAACACACATTTCCAAGTTAGAGAATAATTTAGTGTTTCAAACTTAGCACAAGAGATAATGCTCTGAAACCCTAAGACACTGCTACATGAAGCATTATTGAATAAAATACAGTCAGAGAGACAGGTGGATAAGCATGTCCCCAAACCTAAAGAAATCAGATAAGGCAAATTAAAAAAAATATACATTAGGCAATGGTATAAAATTAATTCAGTACTCTTCCTGTTCCTGTCTATTTTGCTATTCCTTTCTCCACCCATTTTAAAGTTTTCATTGTAATTGTTGAGTGAATGTAGTTTTCTTCACAAGCTTGTGTTCCTTTAGCCCACAGATGTCAGGAGGAGGTGGGAGTGAATGCAGCTGTGAAACAGAATCAAGTTCCATCCTCCCTGATAAATAGAGGGGTAGTGTTCTCCTCTGCTTTCTATAAGCAGCTTTCTAGATTGGATTTCACAAGATTATGGGTCGCAAATTGGGTGGTCTCTCAGTTTTTGTTAAAAACAATTCAATTTTATTGATACATATCAACAAAGCATATATCCATCCAAACTGTACAATCAGTGATATTCGGTATAATCACAGAGTTGTGCATTCATAACTTCAAAAATTTTTAGAGCATTTTCATTATTCCAATAATAACAATAAAACAAACAAACAAACAAACAGATGCATCACCTCTTAATCTCTCTGTGCTTCGCCTGCCATACATAGCTGCTATTCTGTTTCCTTCTCCTTAGTATATTTGTATTTATATTTCACAAAAATAGTCTTTTATATGCAATATCACCCATATTCATATTTTATATGAGGTTTCACTATGTTATACAGTCCCATGTTACATTTTTAGCTTTCCTTCTAGTAATATACATGAGCTTAGACTTACCCTTTCAACCACTGTCATACCTACATATTAGCTCCGCTAGTTACAAGCTCTGTGATGTACTTCCACCATTTTCTATTAACCCCAAAGATTTACAAACAACCTCTTTACCAAGTCTGCACAGATTAACCCTCAGCTTTTCATTCTCTAACCTCATTATATATTCTGGTGACCTATATTCTAATTACTAAGTCCATGAATTTACATAATGTATTTTGTTCATAATTGTACAATCATACAGTATTTGTTCTTTTGTGTCTGGCTTGTGTCACTCAACATAATGTCCTTCAGGTTCATCCATTTTGTTATATGCTTCATCCATTTTGTTATATGCTTCGTGTCTTCTTACTGTTGCATAATATTCTATCATGTGTTTATACCAAATTTGCTTATTCATTCATCAGTTGATGGACACCTGTTGTGATGGTTTCTTCTCATCCTTGAGGTCTCATGGGGCCCCATCCTTTCCACAGGCTTGCCCAATGGTCATTTTCTTGGTTCCACCCTCATCAAGCATCTGGGTGGTGACCAAGCTCCAGATCTCACCCTCCAAGAATGCTGGGGTGATGGCCACACTTCACCCAATCTCTGGGATAGAGTCTCAACCCCCTTAGTACAGTGAGGTGGAGGCAATATTCTCCCTAATTTCTGGCATACAGGCTCACCCCTCTCAGAGCAATGAATTGATGACCTGGCCTTCCCTAGTCCATGAGGGATAGGCCCATCCCTCTCAGACGTCACTCTCCCTAAACCTTGGTGAATATGCTCCACCCTCTCTGTAGCCTGGGGTGGCAAATCTCTGCCTGAACAGCAGGTTGGAACATCCACCCTTTTCAACTGCCAGGGCAAACATGCCTTCTCTGTACATATGGGTGGGGTTCCTCTGTTGGCCCAAGGTGATGTCTTAATTCCAGATCTCAGCTTTCTTGGTTTTCCTCTTAAGGCCATTTTCCCTTCCATCTCTTCCTTCCATGTCCCTTTTAGTCCAAGCTGATAATGATTTTGTTCATACAGCTTTCTCAAAAAGCTTGTTGGTTTAGCATGCAGGAAGCAGGGGTCCAAGCCATTAGACAGTAGGACTTTCTAAAGATCTTTCCTGGATAACTGCATTTTTAATCCTGGTTACAAGTTCCAAGTTTAGTTAATTCCTCAAATGGGGCACTATTGACTGGGAGCTTGATTTCCAGAGGCTTGGAATTTCCAGAATCAGTTTCTGGTTTCTTTGTGCCAAACAATTCAGTTATCAGCTTATTTCTGTCCTCTGACATTTTGCTATAAGCTGCAAGGAGAAGCCAGGCTACATTTTCCACATTTAGTTTGGAAATCTCCTTGGCTAAATGTTCAGGCTCATAGTTTTCAAATTCTGCCTTCCATACAACATCAGGAGTCAATCTCTCTAAGTTCTCTGCAACTTTAACACAAAGATCACCTTTCTTCCAGTTTTCAATAATAGTTTCATCATTTCTTTCTAAGGCCTTATCAAAAATCTCTGTAGTGTCCTTATTCCTACCAACAGTCTCTTTAAAGCAATCTAGGCCTTTTCTATCAAGCATCTCACAATTCCTCCAAAAAATACCCTTTACCCATTTATAAAACTGTTCCAGTATTTTGGTAATTGCAAAAGGACCACCCCACTCCTGGTACCAAGCTGTATTAGTCAGGGTTCTCTAGGGAAACAATCAACAGGAGATATCTGTAAATAGTATAAGATTTTGTAAAATTCTCTCACCTGTGTATGGGGATGCACAAGTCCAAATTCTGCAGGCAGGCTGCAAACCAGGGGCTCTGATGAATGTCCTTGATGGGTTCCCAGGAGATGCTGGCTGTCCCAAATCAAGCTAGAAAATTCTCTCTGAATGCTGAAATCACTTCTCCTTTTAGGACACTCAACTGACTGGATAAAATGTTACTCATTGCTGACGGCAATCTATCTTCAACTTCCTTAGGAACTGCCAAACAGTCCTCCACAGTGGCTGTACCAGTCTACCTTTCCTCCAATAGTGAATAAGCGCTCCTCTCTCTCCACATCCTTTCCAACATTTACAATTTACTGACTTTTCAATAGTGGCCATTCTAATAGGTGTGAAATGATATCTCATTGTAGTTTTGATTTGATTTCACTAATCGCTAGTGATGTTGAACATTTTTTCATATTCCTTTGCCATTTGTATTTCTTCTTTGGACAATTGTCTTTTCAAGTCTTTTGCCCATTTTTAATCGGTTAGTCTGTCTTTTTATTGTTGAGCTGTATGATTTCTTCATATAGCATGTATCTTAAACCCTTACCGGATATGTGATTGCCAAATATTTTCTCCCATTGAGTTGGCTGCTTTTTTACCCTTTTGTTAAAGTCCTTTGAGGTGCAAAAGTATTTAATTTTGGGTCCCTAAGATTTTGATTCCTAGTTTGTGGACTGGAAGACCACTCAGGAAAATACACTCATCACTGTTTCTACAAGTGCTCTGAATGCAAATCCTGGAGATATCTTAGAACTAAACTAACCCTTGTGGGCCTCTTTTCCTAGCAATGGAATCCAGACTCTTGCCAGAATGGGTTTTGTCTGTCTGAACCAATCAGTTTATATATATATATTTCCCTGCATCCATTACTATTCCTCACTTCATTAAAAGCCAAAGATTACTGTATATGCCTTACAAAGGGACATAATATCATTCATACATTTTCATGCTAGTATATACCATTATAAGAGGTTAGTTGCAATGAGATAGGGACTTTTAAATTATCTTCAACACACCTGTTAGGATATAACGTAACAAGAGAAAAAACACTTAAAACACGAATGCCACTACTTCTTCACTTTAACTTCGGTAAAAGTCCTACTAAATTGAATGCAAATTTTTAATTACATAAGGATCACAGAATCATGCCCTACAAATTAGAAGTGTATAAATATTTGGATGAGAAGGGGAGGGCATGTGTTAAAATGAACATTTGTAGTTTTGTTATTTCCTGGATGAATAGTGTTCTTTCTCTGACTGACATATTAGTTTTTACAAATAAACATGGGCATCTACGTATTTTTAATGTCTGTGCAAAATGCTTCTGGTTTTAAATATAGGTCCCAGCATTTATGGAATCTTAGAGATTACCAAAATATCTATAAGAGTTCTCTATTGAATCAGAGTTGTGCATGGTATTAAATTATTTGTCCTAATATTTGAAACACTAAAAAATTAAGAGATATGAATATATGCAACAGCACACAGTGGAAGCTGTAGCACAGACCACATATATTATCATAAAAGCAGTAATACTTTGTGAAAATGGGCCATTGTGAAGCCAGGGGCTTTCATAAAACTGAAAGTGGTTGTTTTTCATCATCATATGGGGAAAGCAGAATGACAAGTGTTACTAAAGAAATGTTGAAAGACGTTGAAAGAGAAAGATCATCTCATCTCTGATTCACTTGATCCTTTTTTTTTTTCTTTCCGGGAAGACATATCGGTTAAGAAATCTATTCACCTGGATAAAAAAGTATCCTGTAAGTCATTAGGAGATGCATTCTCCTGTCACTTACAATCACATGAATAAACCACTCTTCCTGATTGTGAAACAGATCAAGAATAGTATATAACTGCCTTGAAGCTGATATTTTGAAAAATTATGACCTTTCAAGAAATTAATATTCTTGATGTTTACCTGGCTGTGTCAGAAATGGAATTTGGTAAAGATTTCTGAATCTCAGATTCAATATGTTTCCTGTTGGATTTGGTACATTTTGAAGAAACATTACTATCCTAGATTATAGGTCTTAAAAGCTTTATGTAAAAACATAACATGCTCATCACTAGTCTTTTAGAACAGGTTTTGATGAAATTGCAATGATACATGAGCATCCTGCTTGCTTTTGTGGATAATTTTTACAGCATTCAGGCATCAAAAGTACTTGATTCTCAGAACCAAAATAGTGGATGTTTTAAATGGATACACACACAGAGTATCCATTTCTCCTCCAAAAAATAGGTAATTTTCAAGTAAAAATTTAAAGTCAATTTAATAATGTAGTATAATATTGGATCTACTGTGAAAATCATAGAAATAATTTAGTTATTTTGAGGATCTTTTAGGAAGTTCTGCTTTACCGTTTAATGAATCAAAGTGTTATTTCACCATTATAAAGATTTTGAAGACACTCGAAAAGCAAGGCTAGTCCTGGTCTAAATGAAACCATTCAAGCAGGGCTATAAATGCGCCTTTGGCAGAGATTTATGACATCTACTTAAAATGCTACCATAGTAGGAAATGAGAATAAGAGCAGGAAGAAAAATCCTCTAAAAGTCAGGAAACCATTGAGAAGGCAGTGAAAAATCTTAAAAAAATAAAATGTTACAAAACATGAATAAATCTTCTGCTATTTGACAATCTACAAAATGTACAACAGTTTTACAGGCAGATACAGTGTAGAAAAGGGAGAATTAATTGTTTAAAATAGGCAATTTCTGATACAGATTCAATTTATGATAATTTTGATTATAATGCTCTACCTTACAAATTTAATATTATTAAAAAAAAAGTTTTGGTGCATGTTAAGTGAGACTAAAGATCTCCTTTTTCCTCTGGCAAGAACAGAGTTTCCAAAAACAAACCCAAAAACAATGCAATGATAAGAATTTTGGTATTTAAATGGAGAAAATGAGAATTGAGAAGCCCTCAGTTAAAAAAAAAAAAAAGTGAAAAACTGACAAACATCAGTAGGCAACTTTAGGATACACAGGTGTAATTTTCATTGGATAAATGTGCAGTGGCATTACTTTGTAACTGCCTGTACTTTACGTATGTGTGAGACTGTTTATAGCTATTGTATGCTTTATATTGTATGATATCTAAAATCTTTAGGAATCTGATCACATAATCCTTATAAGGAAAAAAAAAACTGATTGGGAAATCAAGGAGGGTGGCCTTCAGCATTTTTCTTGAGAAAGGAATATAAAAGTGAGCTCAGAATTTATAGACAGAGCTGGAATGAGACATATGACTGTTGAAGGATCATTCTTAGAAAGCTGCCTAATCTCCAGATGAAACCTGAGAAATTTTTCTCAGGAATTGAGACTCAATGAATAGCTAGTTCATAGACAAGGGGAATTATCATCTTATTTACTAGAGGTGAGCATTCAAGGGATTAAGATTCATTACCATTGCTATCAAATATTTCTTCTGGTCTGGGTCCTTCGCTTGAACAGCGGAGCACTCAGATGTATCAATGACCACGTTGTGTCCTTAGTCCCCTGGCCCATGTCCCTAATTCCCTGCCCTGCTTCCTGGAATTCACTCTACCTCATACCCAATGGCACCGGGCCTCTACTTGTTTCCTATGGTACTCATTTCCCTAGGTGCTTTATGCATGGCCTCTGACCTCCTTGATATATGATACAAACCGGTTCTCCTTCCTTCCGTTTACCTGAATTTCAGACTTGGTTCCTTTACAAAGTCCTGCCACTATACTTTTCTCTGCATTCTTTCCTCCATTTATTTCCTCTGCCCAAGTCATGCCTACCCAGTGAGCAAATTCACAAACTTCCCCTTTTCCATATATTTAAGAATTTAAAATCAAACCCTTGTTACTTATGATGATTTTCTTCACCTCCATTATCACTGATGGTTCCTCTATCTTTATGTGCTTCCCCACTCATGCTTACATTCTAGTATGTTTACCAGCATGTTTTCTTTTTGTTCCAACATTCTTCATATGCACAAAAAGCAAGCATTAGTAATGTCACTTATCATGCTTGGTGACTGCCAAGAAGGGAAGGTACACTTAAATGTATGTCAGGAACTACGAGATACATATGTATTTTTAAAAAAACTGCTTAATCCTGATATTCCCATATACCCCCTCCCTAAAGAGAATAAACTCATCCAAGTGGAAAAAATCACTACTCTAATATATCTAAATATAACAATACAATCCTGACTCACTATGGCTTTATTCTTTATCCATCATTGCATTTATTATTCATTACAATGCCAATCATGGTAAGTAATAAGATATTCTTCTTACACGCTCAATACATTTGCACTTTTCCAGCTCCAGTGCTTCATCTTCCATCCAAAGTGTGTGTGGTGTGTGTGTGCACAATCTCCTGCAGAATGTCATATAGAGAGATTTGGAAGAAAGTGGGTCCCTATATCTAGGATTACCACTAGGCATTAGGTCTTCTAAGAATCTTCTTACGTTTCTAGGACAATTCGGGGGGGTTGGAGTAAGTCTTTCTGATATGAGGATGTTCTGTAGACAGCTAATTCCTGAATTGGTACCTTTATATTGTTCCCAATGTACTTGTTTCAAATACTAACATGTACAATTTTTTTCACTGATAGTCTAGAATAGCACCGAACATAAAATCCATGTTAGCTGAGTGAATGTGCTTCCTCTTACTGGTAAGAGAGTCAGTATGGAAAATTACAACATGAGTCACCTAAGAAATAGCAGGGATACCAGCAGGGAAATTTTAAACTGTTTTGAACATAAGACTAAACGTAAGATTAAAAATGATCAGAAAAAGCCACGACTGGACACAATCAATAAATAACCCAAATCCAGGGACAGTTTTGGAAAATGAATCTGATTGGAATGCTAAACTGTTGATACACAAGGGCAGCATATGTGCTAAGAGGTAATTTAAAATGTAACTTATGCACATAAAGAGGATAGAAAGCTTATTAATATTATTACAACATGGGCTCCATATGTCTCCGCCAGTCGTGCATTCCGTATATTTACTTCATGAGAATTTCTCAAGGGAATAAAAATTGATATGATCAACACAGTTTAAAATTCTACTAGATGTATAAGCTACTTCCTTTTCCTTATTGAAACAACAGTGTTGAATCCTGTGACCACCCTGACATCCTGTGTTTGACATGTTCTCAGCTGAATTTTTCAGACATTGGGCTGGATGAATGAATACATTTTTGTGTGGTACTTTTTCCTTCATCAAAGCTTAATGTCTTATTTTTTTATAGTTTCTTGTTTTCACAAAATTATTTTTATTGGAATTTCTTTCAATTTCTCTTATATATATGTGTAGGTGTATATACATTTTGAAAAGTAATTTAAAGTAATGAACAACAAGAATTAGAAAAAAATGTTGATAAACTTGGGGTGGGTTCTGTGGTATGGAGCATGTTGGTCAGAATAGGGATGTGAAGTAATGGAAAAATTGATACTATATTCCTTATTAAGTTTCCTACAGTAACTGAGTTTTTGTGAACTATCATCATGATTATAAATATCTATCAGATATTAACTATGAGTAAAACACTGTAGGACTATAGGTTATGCTTCAAGTATACTATATATGTTCTCCCACCAGGAGCTTAAAATGGAATTGAGGAAAGAAGACACGCACACATAAAATGCCTACATACTGCAATGAAAGCCAGATAGGATGAGAGACTAATAAAAGTTAAAAGCTAAAGAAACTTTAGCAAACCATTTTAAAAGTCCCATGGATAACATAACAGCTTAAAGTAAGAATGAGCTGGAAGTAAAGGAAATTAATGATATGAAGGATAAAACACCTAGATTTGTTCCCTGCTGGGCTGGGATTAGGGCCAAGGATAAAACAAACTTGACCAAGAGATGAAGAGGTGGCTTCAGGGGAAAGTAATTTTATTTATTTATTTATTTACTTACTTATTTATTTATTTATTTTCTAAAGATGTGATGGCACATTAAATCTTGGGAACTTGGGAGTGGATAAGATCCCTAAAGACAAAGATGCAAAAAAAAACTGAGATCAAAGTTCAATATCTTGAAGGAAAAACATGCTTAATAGAATGGGAGGATGGAGAAATACTAGCAAAAGAAGCAGAAGAGGAGTGGCTAGTGTTTCGAGGGGCTAGTGTTTGGAGGACACCCAAGATGGAGTGATATGACAGAATCTAAAGAGGGGAGAAGCAGAGAGTGGCCAATAACACAAAATGCAGAAGAAGTGAAGGAAAGCATAGATTAATTGATGAGCAGATGGTCATTTCTGTCCTTCAGATAATACCAGTATAGGGTAGGAGCAGAATTTGAATGAAGACTATTAAGGATTAGGCAGGAATGATATGATGGCCAAAAACTGAAAATTATGATTTGCTAGAAAGGAAAGATGTAGAATAGGATCTAGTAGAAGGAGGGTTAAATGATTTTTTTTTAAGATAAAGAGGTCCATGGGTCTTTGAGGGCAATGATGATGAAGTGATTGATACTGCTGAAGAACTGGACTAGGTGAGGTCATGGACCAAGATTTTGAAAAGTCTACTAAGAAAAGGTGAGAAACAATTACATTTCATTTTCTAAATGAAGAGTGATATGTATATATTTTATAATCCTTAAATATTATGAGGAATATTATGAGGAATGAGGGCATTCTTTTATTTTTCTTTATAGTTTGGTAAATTGTTTAAATCCACTAATTTTGGAATCCTAGCTTGCTGCCTGTTCAACTTGCCTTATTTGAGCAGAATGCAAAAGCTATAAATGGCATTTTTCTTCTGTAAGGAAAAAATGTAGGTGGAGGACTGCTTCTTTCCAAACAGAGAGGAATTCAATTGTTGCTATTCTGTTCATTATCATTATATTTTACTCCTACTTTATAATCTAACTATGTCTACACCAGGATTTATTTTTCACTTTTAAGTGAGAGATCCAACATTCTAAAATAGGATTCAATAAAGATGCTCTGTCCTAGTAATTTAGAAATTCATTTTATATACTTATTTTAGTACCTACTGGGTCCAAGATACTGTGCTAAGGAATGCCTTATAATATACAACTTTACACAGACTCAAAACATAAATATTTCTTATAGGGGGTCTATAGGCAAGGGAGAAACAAACTATTTACTTGAATTTAGGAAGAGAGATATTCAACTGGTTTTAAAAACTAGAATTTGTTGACACTGTTTATACTTAGTAAATTTGTTCAGAATAGTATGATTAAGCTTAGAGAACTCTGCCTGTCCGGGTATCCTTCATTACTACATCTGGAATCAATTAATCTTGAGTTCTCAGAAATTTTGGTTTCAAATTCCATTATAGCTGAATTATAGTATGTATTTTACACTAAGTGATCAAGTAATTTTGAAAATAGTTATCACATATGAATTCTTGGTGTTGAAAGAAAATGTAGAAATTATTTAGTCCAGTTTTCTATTGAAGGATGTAATCCATATTTAATTATCCTGGCAAGAAGTTCATTCAGACTCACCTTGTGTGCTCTTAGGGACAGAGAGCTCACTACCTTTATGAGTTGATCACTATGTCATAATAAAGAAAAAAGCCCATACACCAAAGTTATTAAAGTTATTTTTCAGATTCTGTTGCACATTACAAGGCAGAAAGCAGAAGATAGTAGCTTATTAGACCTAAAAAGCAGCTTCTTGTAATGTAAAAGTAAAGCATGTCTTATTAACAGAACACAAGTTATAAGGAAAGGTGAAATGTAAATATGTTCAAGAATCAAGAGAGAACATTAGACATTTGGAACAGGAGCAGGTCTTTGTAAGCAACATAGGTCTGTCTGAATAATTATCACTTAGTGGATGCAGTGCCCTGGTCCCAGTAAGTGGGTCTGCTGGTTCTAGGTTTCAGGCCTCCTTTGTTGATGGTTTGCTTGGGGAACAGAATGGGGGAGAAAGAGTAGGGGGAGGGGGAGAGGTAGAGGAGAAGGAAAGGGAGGATAAGGAGGGACAGTTTCACTTGACTCTTATCCCAATCTTTCCTTTTCCTTATCTCTTTAGGTTTGCAGTGCCATACTGAGAAGGGGTTATGCTCTACTGATACCCAAACCCTTGCATTCATAGTTAATAGTACAACTGGTTAATATCTGTTTACAATGGAATGGAGACTGAGGGATTTTCATGTGAAATCTTATCCATGGCACAGATATAACCAAGGGGACCCTGAATATCTGAGGTTTAGTCTTCAACCACACAATTTCTCAAGTAGCTGAAATGGAACTAGACTGTCCAGCCTGAGGTCTCTAAAGGCATCCCTAGATTCTGCCAGCATATTCCACTCTAGCTCCACTCTGCCATTTTCTGAATCCTTACCTTTCCTTTGGATGTAGCATAAATAGCAAAGAGGAAAATTGCTAAATTTTATACTATTTGCTTACTATTGTCTATTTCTGGTTTATTATGGTTTAAATAAATGCTCATTATTTAATTCTAAATTAAATTAGAAATATATGGATTCTGTATGTCTTTGGAAACACATCTTTATTTAAGTGCTTATTTTGGAGTGGTACTCCAGGAGTAGTTCTCATTTTATAAGAGAAAAAGTGTAGATTTTAAGCACTTTACTTCTTGGATGGTACATTTTCTCTTTCACCTTGTGGAGGAGAGTAAATGATTAAAAAGTAATTGTTGGCTAATCATAGGCTTATGGAGTAACCATAAGTGTTAAGATTTAATGTACGAGATTAGCATCTTTTATAGCAGTATAAAATGAGCTAAACTGTATATTTGGAATTTCATTGCTTTGCAGGAGGATATTTTTTGAATGAATAAAAACTTAACCAAACTGATTCTCCTTAAACATACTAAGTTTTTCTTCAGAGCTCAGAAAAGCACAATTCATTTAGTGTCAAAACAGGATGAAATGGCAGGCAAGTAGATCTTCATTCTTATTCCTGTAGCCATAGAAAGCCACTTAACAGAATTGTAGAAATGATGCATGTTCTGGGAAAAACACATTTGTAACTGGTACATTCATATTAAGTTACAGAAGAAAAACTTGTATAAATCAAAAGTGAAAATATCAAAATTACCCTCTGGCCATATTATTTTTGTCTATTCTATCTTCTCACATTTGTCATTTAGTTCTTAAAATATGAAATTGATCATTTAAAATCTCCCAATGTTAAAGTTAAAAAAAAAAAATGATCATGGTATATTTGCATATACTTGGTAAGGATCTTGGGACCAAGAGCCTCTTTTAATAGTTAAAACATTACAGAATAAGCATATGAGTCTTTATCAGGCTATAATCAATAGTGGATTCTTCTCACCTTCTGCTATTGGCCTAAGGATGGAGAATAAGGTTTCTTCAAAGAATGAGGAAAACCTGTTTAAAAGAAAAACCTTCAATCATGTATACAATTTAAAAAAAGATATTAAATTTTGGTGGGCTTATGGTGCCTGGATCTCTTTTACATTCTGCTAGAGGTAGTTTAAATTTATTTTAAAATATCAAAAACCAGTTCAGCAATGCAAATAATGAACTTTAGGAATGTTCATGTTCTGAAGCCACAACTCCAAAGAATCTAGTCCAAGGAGGTAATTAAAGGAACTCAAAGGCATGTTCAAAGTTGTTCCTTACAATGTTATTTATAAAGACAAGATATGGAAGCTACCTAAATGTTTACTGTAGGGTAAAGGTTAAGTAAATTTGTAAGACAGAGTATTGCAGTTGTGGGGTGCCTAAGGGTTGCCACCTGAGAGCCTCCTTGTTGCTCAAATGTGGCCTCTGTCTAAGCCAAACTCAGCATATGATTGCATTACCTTCCCCCCAACGTAGGACATGACTCCCGGGGATGAGCCTCCCTGGCAACGAGGGATTAATACCAAGTGCCAACTGGCAACACAACTGGAAAAAGACCTTGAATAAAAGGGGGAAATGGTAAAGACAAATGAGTTCAAGTGGCTAAGAGACTTCAAAGAGAGTCGGGAGGTCATCCCAGAGGTAACTCTTATGCACACCTCAGTAGGAGCTCATAGAACATCTAAGTGCCTATCACCCCACT
>JAKSZT010053770.1:8463056-8614192 GCA_026826555.1 Tolypeutes matacus
CAGGGACTTCTTTGGGAGTTGGAGGTTGTCCTGAGTACTGTTGTGGCAACGGATGTAGGCCATTTTAAATCAGCACACACCACTCAGAACTGAGTGGGAGAGAGTGTGGTCTACAGTGTGAACTGTGGTCTATGGTTGGTGGCAAGGCTCCAGGATGTATAAGTTCATTGAGGGTGGTGGGCCACACTGTGGGAGATGTTTGTGTGGGATGTGGTGGGAGGTGTGGGAGGTGGGGAACATGGGAATCCCAGTGGGTTCCATGTAATATTTTGGGTAATCTAAGCACCTCTTAAAATATATGTATATATATATATATAAATAACATTTTTGTAAGCAAATACACATATATGCATATATATTTATATATCATTTTGCAAATGTTTGTATGTATTGTGAGAATTTTGATTTTTACCCATAATAATAATAATAAAAAAGACAGAATATCGTGCAGAAATTGAAATATTTTAAAACTTTATTATATTGTAAAATAGTTCTGTTTAAAACATTAAAAAAGAAAGAAATCCTCCAAAATATTTAATTTCAGGTGGTAGGATTATTGGTGATATTTACTGATTCATTCCATTTCTTTCTTATTTATCCAACTTTGCTTGTGTGAACATTATTACATTCCTACCTACAATCTAAATGTATATACACTATAGAAAACTCTTTGATTTGAAAATGATTGGGAAAGAATATGTCAAAATGTTGAGTGTTGAGACAAGCATGATCATTGACTTTTCTTTATAACTTCCTCTATTTTTCACAATGTGCATGATGATTTCACAATAAGCCATGATATAAAGTTGTGAGAGAATTAAAATATAAAACTTTGTAGACACCATAATCCCAGGTTTGTAGAATAATTTGTCTTTATATATATAAATATAAAGGAGAAGAAATTCACTAAGAAATGAAGTATATAATAATCTGAGAATTTGAAAGAAATTTAGACATGAGATTGTCAAATTAATTTATTTTAGAAATGAAAAAGCTGAGTTGCAGAGATGGAAAGAGATTCTTCCAAGGGCATGTGAATTAGACGTGTGCTTATCCATACAACAATATCAGAGAAACCCAACTTGCTTCTGGTCCAACCAAGCATAGCTGGAAAATATTTCTGATTGGTTATACGTCCCCAAACTTAAACCAGTCCCTTAAACAAACTGCTTTTGAATATTGCACATACAGAAGTACAGATTTTGGATAGCAAGTATAATTTTTAAGGAGACTGAATGAGGAGATATATTTATATCTATCTATTGATTGGTTGATCTATCGATCAATCTCAGAGTATCTGAATCTCTAAGGCTTAGTTTAATTTACAAGTAAGGAAATTTCAGATACTCCAAAGACAGCAAGTTAAGAAAAACAGCTACTGAAAACCGTCATACATAGTTGCTCCAAAGATCAAACTATAGGATTTTTTTGTTGTTGAAATTGCAAAAGCTGATTTGGAAAGAGAGTGAAGAAAAATCAGTCTGTAATAGCGGTTTTTAGCCTCGGCTGCAGATTTGAATCACTTGGAAAGCTTTAAAAATCTCAGTGCCCTGGCTGTACTCCAGTCCAATAAAAACCATCTCTGAGAGTAGTATTCAGGCACGGCTATTTTTCAGTGCTCACAGGTGATTTCAAAGTGCAGCAAAGTTTGAGAAACATCTGTCTAAAAGGTTTTGATTAATTTATTTTAGTTTCTTGATACATTGTCCACTGCAATAGCTTTTTAATAAATGTTAAGTTTCTCTATTTCAAATTCATGAATCCTTTTCCAGATATGGGAACCAAAGCCATCATTGGGTACATTTACTGCTATTTTTGCTTTCATTCGTGCCTTCTCAAATATTGTCATTGCTATTTTCATCTTTCATTTTTTATTTACACATATAATATGTGATATTTGAAGGCTGGCAAGTATTTCTGTTCATTGCTCTTGACACTGATGAGTTCAAGCTACCATAGTCAATTTACACCTAGAATCAACTCATTTTAGAAGCTATTAAAAGGGAGTCCTTCAGCTTTTAAAATTGAATATATTTAACTGCATTATAAACAAGTCTCAGCATTGTCATATTTGCTCACATTCTAGATTAAAGTCTATCATGGAAAAATATAAATAATGTCCTCTGCCTATGTAGTGAAGGAACAAGAAAAACCGAAGGATCTTAAAACTCATATTTCCCTAGGATTAATTTAATTTAATTCAATTTAATTTTTTTCACATTCTAAAATGATCTTTATGTTAATCCTTTAAAAGTGTTTAATACTAGCAGAGGAACAAAAGACAGAGATTTAGCATTTAAATGACATATGTGTACTTTTAAGCCTAAATTTAAATTATTTAAAGAAAAAATGGTATACAGATAAGACAGGATTTGTCACAGGATTCTAAATTTTCTTTTCTTGATTTGATTTTAGAATAATTTCTCAACTATAATTTATCAAAGTGGACTATTATAGAATTGTGTTCCTCAATTTCTAGTATATTGCTTAGATCCATTTTAAGGTTTTAGAACCCTGTGGCTGTATCTGACATCCAAATTACGCTTTCTTTTTTTGACAGAGCTATTCACACTGGCAGGCTACTTGTGTTTAACAAACTCTCAAATTGGCAGCATCAAATGACCTTTATTTATGAATGAAATTTCCCTCCCAATGCCAACTGAAGATACATTTCCTAAGCACTTGCCCTTCATTTTTTATGAAATATGTCTTTGGGTGCTGTGGACTACTAAGAGAAGCAGGCCACGGTTACTTATGTAGAAGACAGTTGTCAAATAAACTCAAGAGGGAAAAACGCAAGTGGGAGAACAATTGTTTCTGAGAGACGCCTCATTTCCTTCTGCAGTCCTATGGGGACTTTGGATGGGTTATTTTTCTTTTTCTTTAAATTTCTCTAAATATTCTTTAATTTTTTCTTCTTCTGCATTTCTGGTAAGGAGTTTAAAAGTTTAGTCAAACTTTGAGGACAAGTTTTGCTGCTTGTTTCCAAAGGGAATATTACTATTGCATCTGAAGTATGATTTACAATGTGTATTATAAAATAAAAAAGAGGAAACAAGTGTAGCATTGCAACATCAGTGACATACAGCTATTTTGTTTCTAGGTGCAAAGTAAAATGCTGCAGGGGATGAAAATATTCAAATTTTGCAGCTTTACCAGGGTTTTTAAATAACTATAATGGAGGAAAATAATAACATAATATCCCAAATAGAAATGCTAAGTTATTTTGAAGATCTCATAATCTGGAAAAAAAAAAAGATTCTTACAGTCTAAGTAACAAACTATATCTCAACAAAACCAAAAAGCATTTCTGATTAACATCTAAATTTTTTATAAATGAAAAATGTTATAGTACTTCTAAAAGGGAAAAGATCATGAGGATTTTTGAGGGTTTGAGTTTTTTTTGCGTGTATATGTCTGTGCATATAATTTAGTAATCTATGTCTACTTAGTTATCATTTCAAACTATTTTATTAGGTTGGTTATGTAGATTATATTCACATTTTCCCAAACTAGTAAACTGTATAAACTGTCAGAATATGTCACAGTGAGTAAGGCAAAGCATTACCTGATGTGTGCGTATGAAACGTATCATCAGTAGAAACCATACACTTCTAGGTTGTTTTCGCAACCATAGCTAATAAAGAATGAATTGCCTTTGAAATACATTCTCCAGGTTAATATCAAAACCTATGCACCTACACATCTACCATCATATTAATATAGGAAAATATTTTTCGAACATATGACTTTTGCACATTGTTTAACAATCAATGGACTGTATTTTAATAATCTTGAAAAAAATACTCATTGTTCTGATGGGAATAGTCAAACACTAGCTCCACTTTAGGCCTCTGCTTTAGTCTATGTGGTAAAAAGCAGGGAAGTCATTTTCATTTAACTAGTTGGTACATAGACAAAAGTAAATAAGATAAAGAGCACAAATAAGGAATTGGTCACAAAGATAAAGCTGGATAAATCCCAGTTTGTAATTTTTTTAGTTTACTGGAAGGATAAAATAAGTATCATACATTAGGTTGGCTAATAACAAGAATTTATTGGCTCACAGTTTCAGAGGCTAGAAGGCTTTTTTTCTACCAAGGGTTTGTATCTTCTGGCTGGCCTGCAATCTTTGGGGTTTCTCAGCTTTTTTGTCACATGGCAAAGCACATGGCAGCATCTTTTCCTTTCTTTTCTGGGTTCCCTTGACTCCCAGCTTCTGGCTGCTCCCCATGGCTTCTCTTTTGTGTCCAATTTCCTTTACTTTTAAGGACTTCAGCCATATCGGATTCATGTAGTTTGGGGACTCCTTAAATAATAACATCTTCAAAGGTTCTTTTTACCAGTGGGTTCATACTCACAGGACCTGGTTGGGACCTGAACTTGCCTATTGTGGGGATCAAAAGCTTTCCCCAAGTTGCCATTTAAAAGGTCTGCTCCCATTATGTGATGCACTGAACAACATAACCTGATTTATTGCAGTTTGAAAAATGCCACTACTACTAACACCTCAAACAGCACAATGAGGATAAGCTCTAAGCATCCATGAATGCCACCTGTGACTCATGAAGGTCTCTCTCTCTCTCTCTCTCTCTCTCTCTCTCTCTCTTTCTCTCTCTCTCAATATCTGAGTTATACCACAGCTTAGCCCTACTTTTGTAGTCAATGAAAGCTTACAATGTATCTACTGCATACACAATGAAATGTCAAGCAGTGTAGGAGACGGAAAATGAAATCCTTGCTTCTAGTTCTGAAGACAAAACTTACCTGTATGAAATAACCAAAGCTCAATCCAAGGTAGCATATTATCAAATACTTTGCTGACGGGTAGTCTGTAACCTGTTGTAGGAATTCATTGGTTAGAAGCCTCAGGCAAGGCTTACCCCTGTAGAAGATGAACTTGAAGGTAGCCTTTACCAGACAATTGGATTAATGGAGAGGAGTTGGGCAGAACATTTCAGACAAGGTAAATTTAAGTATAGTATTTACATTTTTGAGATACTATTGATATTGAGCTGGTAAAACACAAGGTTTATAATGGGGGAGAAGGGTGAGACAAGGTTGGATAAGCAAAATGAAACTAAAATTGAAGGCATTACAGCACCAACATGAAAAGTTTGAACTCAATGCCACAGACAATGGTAACTGTTTACACCATCTACTAAAAGCAGAACATTTTGGTTTTGAATCAGTCCAGTTCAGTTTTATGTACTGAGATGAAAAACAAAACAAAGCAATATCCTAAGTCTTTGCTTGATTTTGCTATGTGTGAGGAAGGAGGAATAAAGACACATTCCTAACCTCAAGGAGAAGCCTAATGCCCACTTTGAGGGGAATTTTCAAGGTCATCACCATCTATCCTAAAACATCTTCTCAGTCTTATCATCTGTTGCATACACCTTCCTACATAAATTCCTTCTATTGTTGATTTTCATCATGTGAAATATTCTATCCTCTGTGTCACTTTTCCAGATTATACCCAGCCATCAAGTTCTAGTTTATATCTCCTTACCTCCAAGATAAGTGTCAGAATCAAATCTACCTATACTATACTTTCAATTTTCTAAACTTACTGAATAAAAATTTTTTCTAAACTCACCAGAACAATTATCATATGTGCTGCCTATATTTACTGGTTATTTGTCTTATCAGCCTTCTTTGACTCTGAGCTCCTGGAGGGTTGGGAACACAATTATCTTATTTTTAAAATCTCTTATAATGCTTGAAATATTTACTTATAATAATATTAGATGATTAAATGTATACATACATGAATGAATAAATAATTAAGTAGATATCAGATTCTCACAGGGGAAAGCATTATTTCAGAAGATTAAACTATTTCTAGTAAAGGAGGAGAGTGAAAATCACTTAATAGCAGTATAAAGAAGGAAGAACACATTGTAAAGGAAACGATTTTGATTTAGCAGTCATAAAAAATTGAATTTGAGTCTTGCCTTCTCCCATTAATAGTTGTGTAGTTTGTTCTTCAGTTTTATTATTTTTAAAAGTGTAAAATATTTAACTTTCAGTATTGTGAGAGATGGAAGAGACTGTTAAGTAGCGGGTGTAATTTCTGGTGAAAGTTGCTTAATAGATAAATTTTAAGCAGTACAATTAGGACAGGAATAAATTAGGGATAGAATAAGCCTGGAAAAAAGTGGAAATGTATTATGAAAAGTAGACAGCTTTATTCAAATATTAAAATGTTATGTGGATCATGCCTCTCTGTGTGCTAAATTGGTCGGCACTAGAAGTAAAGAAAGAATGACCAGTCAGCCATCAAATACTAGATAAAGGGTAATGTTTTGCCTATGATATTTTAATTTAAAAATTATATATGAGAGAAAGTTTCTTAATACTTTCTTTTTCTTAATACTTAAGTGCCACTTTAGTCAATTTTCTGAATTTTCTGTTTTTGTATGGTTCTTAATACATTCCTGATGTAAGAAATGCAAATTTTGAGTTTTTCTTGATATTTTCCAACTCTTGAATGTATAATAAGAAATACTATAACTATATTAACATTCTGACTAAAACTCATTTTCTTAAAGTTAACTTTGATAATACCATACAATATGTAGATTGTAATCTCTATTTTGGAGCAGGGACCTGTTTTTCTTTTTGTATTCTCAAGGTTTAGCATCATGTCTAGTAAATAGCCTATGCACAATAAATACTTACAGGGTAAATGACTGAATAGAAGGAACTAGAATTGTCCTTTTAATATGCTGTCAGTGCTTTCTTGACCAATTGATACCATCAACGGTTTGTATTCTAGGCAGATCATTTGGTTTTCGCTAGATGGAAGTTCTTAGGTATAAGCATAAAATTGAATCATACTATATAAAAGTTTCAATAAAAATACATCTTAAATTACTCCAAATACAAATAAAGACTAGAAAAAAATCAAATATTGGAGAGGTTTTCTGTTGCAAAATATGAGATTGGAAAAATGAACTTTCAAAATTGTTTAAGTTTCTAGCTGCTAAAACAAATACTACAGTGAATTGGCTTAACAATAGAAATTTATTGGCTTACAATTTCAGAGGCTAAAAATTTCTTGCTTCCTCCTGGAGTCAGTGTCTTCTGGCTGAGACAATCTTTGAGGTTCCTTGGCTTTTCTGTTACATGGCAGTATTTTCTCCTTTCTCTTCTTGGTTCCATTGACTTCCAGCTTCTGCCTGCTGTCTGTGGCTTGCCTTTCCATGTCTAATTTCCTTTGCTTCAGACATATTAAATTAAAGCCAAGGCTCAATCAGTTTGGGCACACTTTAACTCATAAAATCTTCAAAAGTCCTATTTACAAATGAGTTCACACCCACAAGACCAGGAGTTGCATGTGAACATGTTTTTGTGGGGGACATGGGTCAATCCTCAACAGGAAACTAAGCATTTTTCTTTAATATAGTTCCTCTTTCCATCACTATGCCTCACTTTTGCTATTTTAATCAGGTTTTTGAGAATAGAGTTTAAATAAGAGTGAAATGGAATTATAGAAAAGAAAGAGGAGAATATTCTAGCTGTTGAAAACAACCAGGAAATCCACCCATTGCATTTTCAATATAAATACCTGACATTGAAGAAGACTGGACTAGTTGATCACAAGGTTGGCAAATCCAAGTCTATTTTTAATAATACAATTGGTTTTACTTAGCCATATGGTTAGGTGATTATACTGTGGAATATGGTTCATTGAGAAAGAATTATGCAGTTTTTAAAGGGAAGAAAGATCTTGAACAAGGACAGGGATCCTAAGGAGTAGTTTCTTGCCATGATACTTTATTAAAAATAAAATCCAAAATTATTTCCTGCCTGTGTTTTTCTAGGATGAAGGGAGAGAGGAATGGAAAGTTAGCTTGTCCTCCACCCAGAAACTGATTCTAAGAAGACCCAGGCTCTCTTAGCTTCTGCCTTTTTATTTTCTCTCTCTCTTCCTTCCACAAATCCACATTAAATAACTGCTTAAAGAACTTTGGCCAAGTGGAGACAAGCTTTGCTCTCTATTACTTTTTATGATTTCAGTTTGAATTGATTTATTGAACCCAATAATGTTTTGTCTCTATCTTTTTCTCTCGTTTATTTATATTTCAGCTTATTTCTTTAATTCAGATCTTTACATCTAGATATACTTATTGACATCACACACACAAAAAAGGCTAAATATATTAAATATTAAACTAGGAAGAGATGCTTCGGGGCACATATTACATATATCAAACCAGACTATAAATATCAAGACATAAGTGGCAATGAAGAGGCACACCTAAGATTTGTTTTGGAAAAACTTACTGGTGGGGTGTGGGTACAGGGCTGGAGGCCCTGGGAGTGATTACTGTCTCAGAAATGGTAAAGAGGTAGAGGTATGAGCGTGTGCTGAAATTGCTAGAAAAGACAAAGTTGCAGTGGTATTTATATCACAGGGGACCCGTTATTTTAAAAAAACTTTTTAACATTACCAACAAAAATCATATTAAAAAATACTAACTGTATATACCACTTTGAATTTTAACCACAAAAGGAAAGAGCACACTTAGTTTTAAGAACTGTTGTGAAAAAAAACGCAGCTTGATGATTGGAATTTTAAGAAATCTGTAGATGAAGGTCATACTATAAGAAACTATAATAGAAATAAAACTATAATAAAAAGTAAAAGAATGGTGGAATTCTTAATTGAGAATCATCTTTGGCTGGAAAGGCCATATGTAATTTATACATGGATACAGAAGAGAATATGAGATTTAGTGAACATCAGTTACTACTGAGAGTTAAAAAGAAGAAAAACTCAAAAGTTAAACAAAGATTATCTAAATAGAAAAAAACGTCAAGGGAGAAACTCAAATATCACAAAGGTCCAATTGCTAACTTTCAAACATCAAATTTCTTTATATTATGCACATATTCTGAAATTATGTTTTAATTAAACACAAATTACTCAGAAAATTTTAAGAGGTAGGAGGAAGTTCAATTAAAACGATTATTTACACAGAGAGGGAGACTGACACTTCTCCAAATACCTTTAACATATTACCTAATAGAGATAGTGCTTGGAATATTTCAGTTATCTTTTCTCAACCATCATTAGCTTTTGTCAAATAAAGATCAACTTTCATCTGAAAGGTTCCTTGTCTCCATTACAACTCAATCAACCTGTCACTCTTGTGCTACTGTGCAGGCTGCAATCCAAATACAAATCAACCTCAACTGTCCTCTATTTCAAAATCTCAATTTCTAAAAAGTTTGCAAAATCATCTTAGAGAGATATTATACTGTCCTTTACTGGAAAGATAATTTAAGTGGAAAATATTTGTTTATTTTTCCTCCATTATGCAAACCAGGTTTTCTCTAAGAAACACATGCTGTATATACACTTGGGAGACATAAGGTAATTTTCCTTTGTGATTATTTTGTATTTATTGATTCAAAGTCAGTTTTGTTGTGTAAAGTATTTATTGTATTCTTTTTGGTGTTGTGGAGGTAGTGTGTGTGTGTGTGTGTGTGTGTGTATGGATGGGTGGAGAGGCAAAGAGGTGGGCAGATGGACTTGTAAATACACAGAAGGCTCAAGGAAGACTTCTTTACTCATATCTGCATTCCTAATTTTGACTTACTCCTTTACCCCCAAAGTGAGATAACTAGTTTAGGAGATTAAGTTTTATTTATGAATAAGAGAAGACAATCAGGAAATAATTAGGTAAATAATTTTTAGAGGCAACAATTAACAGCTAATGGAGATCAAGAATAAAGCACTGCAGGGTATTTTGCTTCTCTTATCATTAATCAAGAATGTCTGGAATTAGACCATAAACTTATTTGTAAAGATTTCTAAGTAATTCTGTGGTTAAGGAAGATGCCAATTACAGTAAACAATGTGGTTACTTCAGAAATGTCTTTATATTTCTGTAAGTAAGAGTAAATTTCAAAATAAACATACTTATTCTTGCAATCTTACTCCTGAATTAACTAGAAATCCAAAGTGTTCCCAAACTTAACATTTACTTTTTATTCACTCACTGCTTGCTTACTCTTTCCAATTGCTGGTGATGCTGGTAAAAAAATAGACCACAAGAAGTGAAAGATGCATTTACTCATTCAGCAAAAGTTATTGAGCATCTACCCTAGGAAGCACTGAAAGACAGACACGTCTCATGGAGATCACAATCAGAGGTGACTGAGGAAGAGCTAACATCCACAGAGTAGAAGAATAACCAATTCCAAAATACCAAATAATTAATAATGATTCCCATCATCTTTATCATAGCAAACACATATTGCAGTTACTTAATTAACTATTTATTCTTATAATAACCTTATGAGGTAGGTACTCTTCATATCTCAATTTTATTGATAAGTGGACTGAGGCACAGAGAGGTTTACTGACTTGCTCAAGGAAACATTCAAGGCCAGTCATCCTGGTCCCAGAAGCCATGCGCTGGTCTACCTGTTAGCACTAACTTTGGTTGTTCTAATGCTGATTGTTAATTATACCGCCCAGCAATATTTCTGTGACTGAGCATTTGCCACATATCTTAAATAACTTTTTTTGGAAGTCCTGGGGTTTGATTTTAATAAAATCTTTGCCCTCAAGCAATGTTCAAATGTACTTTGAAGGAAAATGTAACCCTTAATCTCTCATTCCTTTAAAGCCATTTGAATTATTTGAAGTTCAAGAAGAAATTTGTTCTCTATTAGTCTTTTATCCTAACAATGGGAATGCACATTTTGCAAAGTATAAATGGGAATCACTGGAACACAGTCAGTCTCATTAGAAACTCAATAGTTCTGGAGGCAAATGATTTTTTAATTTATCACAAAACTCTTATGGAGCTTTTGGCCTGAAATTCTTAGTTTCAGATACAGCAGTTCATGCCACCCCACTGAATTTATTACAATAATAATCTTAAGGGTTAGAAAGGGTTTATTTGCTGCCTGCCTCAAAGTCATTAAACCTAGTTCCTCCACTTATGTTGAGAAAAGGCTTATGTAAATGTGACTAGATATTTTTGAAACTCTTTAAATTGGAAGATGGTTTATGTTAACCATTTTTCTCATAGGTCTATTAACCAGAATGGACATAGGGAAGGGCTAAATTAATCCTTTATGTGTATATTGGTTAAATTCAGGAACATTACACGCACCACTGATGCAAGGTATATTTAACTGTAGAGAGAAAAATAAAAAGGATTGAGTGCTTACCTTGTTTGAAGTTACAGATTGTAATCCTATCTACACATACCTAATTTTATTCTCTAAACCTTGGTCCTCTTACTGGTATGATGGCACCTAGTATGCTGATGTGCAAAGTTTAAAATCTCTATCCAGTTTTGCAAGCAGAAATATAAATCTTAATGAAAATGTTATATTGCATAATTATCATGTCAATGCTTTATATTGGGAGGAAAGGAGCATTTGCTTACTTTAGATATTTGTGTTTCCCTGAAAATATTTACATAGAAAGACAAGTGTTTGCCAAAGTTTATGGGATGTTCTAATGTAGATTGCTGAAATTCTGAAAGTGCTCTACCACATAGCTCTTTGAAATAGAGACCTGCAGCTCAAGGCTTGTAGTAAGTCTACTGGAAAGAAAAGAAACTAAATTGATTTCTAAATTGTGAAAAAATTTATTTTACTGTCAGATCCTGGGCTATTTTTCAGATAACTGATCCATGGATTTCAAAACAATGAACATACAAGAAGCAGTCATTTGCATCAAGTGAATATCATTTTTCTGAAATTTTGGATTACTAGGAAATTATATTAAGTATATGCAATTCCATATGCTGTCTATAGACAGTGATGGAAGTATTTATTATAGTTTTATAAAGGATAACTTCCAAATTCCCATGTAAAAGCATAGCAATCATTTCAATTGCTGAGGAGATAATAAAAGGGTTGGCTCAAATAATCTTTGAACATAGATAAGTCCAACAGGAGCATGAGAATTCTTTTATAGGATTTTTTCCCTTGAGTGAAATGATCTGATAATAGTTGCTCTGATGAAAAATAATTTCCCATTTGTAAAAATGCAAGACAGTTTCAAAAGCAAACAAACATTTGATCTATTTCAATGCACTTATTAGTAAAGCAAAAACATGAACTTTTAAGAATGGGTCAGTAAATACATTCAAAGAATGCCTGTAAATACATTCAAATTCATATAAAGCTCTGCATGAAAATTGTGAGTGAAAAAAGATGAATAATTTAAACATTAAGAGGAAACAATGTGTTAACAACAATAAAATACATAATGAGAATAAGATCTGGAAGTTATATATACACACACACACACACACATCCCTATTGTTCTGTCATGTCTCTGTTGTGTCATGTTGTTTTGTTTGATTTCTGAGCCTCAGTGACTCATAAAAATAGTAACACAAATTCCTACTAAAGAGGTGAACCATTTAAAAAGATATATTAATATCTAGGTTATTTTATCTCCAGTAATTTGGAGTGGTGAAGAAATCAATGTCTCTTTTCCCAATTATGTTCTTCTCTTTCCCCCAATCCACACACAGGTCTGCTTTTCATGGGGCTGAGGGGGTGGTGGTTGTGATGGAAGTATGGAAATCACAGAGTAGCATTCTCTGAATCAACAGACTTGCATTCCGGAAGTTCCCAGGGGGCCCTTCCTGCCCATGACAGGCATTAGCTACTCTCTGAGGAGAGTTGTATGGTCTGGGAATTCTCAATATTAAGTCCTTTAAAGTTTTGTTTGGTGAATGGGAAGGGTCAGAGATTAGAGAATAATTGTGTATTCCTTGTTAACTAGGGAAACTATTTATTCTCATCTTGACAGAACTTCTGAAAGTTAAAACGTTTGTCAACAATTCAGATTTTGATTCCTATGTCTGGAATGGCAGTAGAGTCTTGCATCTCCTTTCTCAGGCATTCACAAGGATATAAAATTATATTCTTAGCATTAAAATGGAGAACACTTCAGAAGCAGAATTCCAAATGCTCTTTTTTCCTGACCTAATATATAGACACTTCATTTTAGATCCTGGAATCTAAGGAACTCTCATTCTTGTACAAAGAATGGTCTGTGAGTTCATGCCAATTCAGAATTGCCAATAAAGAATTCCTCAAATCAACTGTTTTGCACTTAATGGATTCTCATGAGGTTTTCCACAGAAAACCTGTTAACATAACTAAAACTACTGACTGATAATTTTATCTATTGGGTGAATACCTGATAAGCCCTTGCCGTCATGCCCTTGATTGCCAGCCAATGCAGCATGAGGGCTGCTCCAGTTCTAGAATGACTATTTTTTCCTAACAGTCTCATTCCCCCTTTTCTGACATGGGTGGATCATAAGAAATATATAAGTTATACGATGCAATGCTGCCTTTTAAAGTATGTCCTACTTCCTGCTTAAATTCATATTAGCAAAAATAAAGTGAGACGTGAGAAATTTGTTCTTAGAAATTAAAATGATTTAACATTCATGGGAATCCCATAGCTTTCAAACTGGAAAGCGCAATAATGAGTGCATAATACAATCTCCCTTCACAGATATGGACCTTGAGGGCCACAGTCATGAGGTGCCTTATAGGTCACAGGGGGAATGGCAGAGATATCTTTATGTCCACTTCAGATATTTCCACTCCCTCTTCCAGTACAATGCCAGTACTGGTAGAAGAGTCACATGAAAACAATATTATTTCTCTATATTCTGCAGGACCTATTCCTAATATTTAGAGCCCTACTTAAAAAAGAAATATGATATGTATATAATTGGAACTTAAGTATGAGTGAATGCAATTTCTGAAACTGAGAAATCCCCCCTTACAAGAATTTACATATGTTATTCTACATGAGAAGGCATATTCAGCAATATATTAAGAATGATGAAAAATACAGTGTCTTTTGTAAGTAAATAAGAAACAAAAATGGACACATTTTGTAGGGAGGATTCTAAAGGGCGAGCTGATTAAAACCTCCATCAAAATAATTTGGTGTTCTCATTAAAATGCAAATTCTTCAGCCTTGAACCAGAGTACTGAATTAGAATTTCTAACAGTGGGCAGATGAATTGTATATATTTAAAAATAAATCCTGGGTGATTGTTAGGCAGAGAAACATTGACAATCAGATGTTTAAGGCTTATACAACTATATAAGTGCATTAGAGATCATTCTTGGTATGTTCATATTTTATAAAAAATATGTTTGTTTCCTTGTTTTTATATACTTTTCATAGCATGCATATAAAACATGCTAAACTAAAATTTTCAACCCACAAGTAATTCTGTGTGGAAATCCCCTAAGAGCTAAATTTATTCTGTGGTTCGGTCTAATTCTATTATACTCTATTATTAAGAATTGTATTACAGAAGAATATATATTTATATACTTGCTAAGTAACAGCTTTATTGATCAAACAGCTCTAATTTACTGAAGCAAACTCTTAGTAAACAGCCATTAATTCATGCGTAACTATTGTGGTTTTATCCAGGGAACCCTTTGACTGATGGACTCTGTCAGAATGTGGATGGGAAAGCCCATATCTGCAATATGAAGTTTTGCAGAAGAATATCATGTTTCTATCTCAAGCTGCTTGTAAAAGCAGCCATGCCCACATCATCAGTTTCACAAGGAATCAGTTTGGAAGAAACAGAAGAAATGACAATGATATAACATACATTATATATTAGCTTTATTGCTATCCAGGGTTTTAGCTTAACTATCTCTTTTGAACTTTTTAGTAATCCTGTGCTTTTATGGATGAAAAAATAGAGGATTGCAGAGACAAAGTTATTTGGCCCAATTCATTGATATATTGAATAGAGAATTGAGCTTTTTTCATTCATTCATTTTTTTTTTTTCCCTGCAGGAATACACCTAAAGTAAAGAAGATACATTATTTGTCCTTAAAGGGTTTCAAAAGAAACACAGATATGTTAAACAGGCAATTTAAATGTAGCTTTATAGATATTCTGCTGGTATAAATACAGGGTGCAGGGGTGCCTATAGGACAGATGTCTAACTCACATTTTGGACATTTCAGGAGGACTCCAGGATGAGGAATGCCTATGCAGTCAAATGAAGGCGGAAAAAGAGTTAACCAGGTAGAGAAGGTGGAAAGATGGGGATAGGGAGTTCCAGTTTCTGTAAAGGCTGGGATGTAGGAATGTGCCTAGAGTATTTTGAAACACTAGAGAGAGCTTAGTTCAGCCTGCATATAGAGGAAGAGGGAAACAATGGTTGGAGCATTAATGATTTTATGCATTATGTTAAGGAATTTGGACTTTATCCTGATGGTGTTTGCAAGACATTGAAGATATTACATTTGCATGTTAGAATGATCCTATGTGTGTGGAGAATGGATTGAATGAGGCAGAATTGAAGGCAGTGTGACAGAAAGCTTAAAGAAAAGATGTCAACCCAAATAGAGGTAGGAACAGTGGAGTTGCAGATAATCCGATAGGCTTAACATATAGAAAGGTAGTAAAATCGACAGGACTTAATGGTTGATATGGGTAATGGGGAAATGGTGAGTACAGAATGGTATCTCATATGCCGGGAAGTTTAGTGAACAGTGGTGCAATCTGAGAAAGGAAAAATAGGAGGGGCTTTTATGGAAAAAGAAAAGCCATTTATAACTTCAACAATTTTCTTCTAAATTATTCTTGAATGGAGTGAATATTCTTTGTAATAATGGGAAGAGGGAAAATATTCAATTATATTTTTAAGGGTGATCTGGTTGTAACACGTCATCACATTCTTCAAACAACTCTTGATAGAGCTCATGCAGCTAGGCAGGCACTCATTTACTTCTCATCATGCCATATGTGTCCTTACCAAATTTTCAACTTTTAAGAGACAGCCTTTTCTTCGATTACTCAGGAAAATAATTATATGGAGATTTCCTCTACTGGATATGTAAGGATTCTAGTTTAGAAGAAACATTTGTAATATAAGAAACTCTAATTATGTTAAGCTATAAATGGCTTGATCAGAGTTTAAGATAGACCAAGAATATACACATCTCATACTTCATGGCATTTCAAATTCAAAATTGCTTGTATTGCAGATAGTCTAAAGGTTTTTCTGAATACATTATGGCTTCGAAATGCCTTTAGAGTAGGACATTTTATATCATAGGATCTATTAAGGACAAATAGTATCTTTCATTATCTGTAGTAATCTGACATATTTAGTTTTTTTTAACATGTTTATTTTTTTCCCTTCCTCCCTCCCCCCCATTGTTTTTGCACTTGCTGTCTGCACTCTGTGTCCATTAGCTGTGTGCTCTTTCCATGTCTGCTTGTCTTTTTTTTCTTCTCGTCTTTCTCTTTAGGAGGCACCGGGAACCGATCCTGGGACCTCCGGAGTGGGAGAGAGGCACTCAACTGTTTGAGCCACCTCATTTCCCTGGTCTGCTGCTTCTCTCACTGTCTCTCCTCTGTTTCCCTTGTTGTGTCATCTTGCTGAGTCAGCTCTCCATGGTGTGGGTCAGCTTGCCTTCACCAAGAGGCCCCGGGAATTGAACCGGGGTCTCCCATATGACGGGAGCCCAATTGCTTGAGCCACATCCTGCCTCCCCATATTACTTTTGTACATCAAAGATTCATTCCTGATTATGCCTGTATTTGCTCAACACTGATCTCCAGTGCCACACACGGCAACTGGTGCTATGTAAGTTTACTAAGATATATCTGAATTTTATTTTAAGGAATTCAACTCAGGATTTGCAGCACATTTTTTATGTTTCAAATGATGACAAACACTTAAGCTCTAAGAAACTGTTTCATTTTTAAATGCCATTGAGAGTTTGTTATTTAAAAGAGGAGGATCAACTTGCCTAAGTCTCTTTTATATAAAACTTGAGATGTGATTATGTGTAAACAAAAAACAAAACACACTTTTTGTTCCTCCCTACCCTGATTATTTCTCCAGTTTCTTAAAGGAGGAATGTATCTCATCACTAACCCTGACCATCTCAAATTCATGCTTCAATGTTCCAGAAAGTGACTTTTAACACTATTATTTGAATAACCTCCTTGCCAATTTCAGTGGATAGTTTTTAGTCTTTTTCCTTGGCTCCTTTTCAAAGCTGACATTCACATGTTCATTCTTGAATTTTTCTTGACACAATGCTCTCAAGTTTTATTCTGTGTTCTTTCTGGATTTTCCATCTCAATCACTTTTGTTGGTTTCTTTTTTGCTGTTTCCCAAAATGATGGTGCTCCCTTTCCAGTCAGTATACTCTCTCTGAGCAAACATGGCCACACGAATATTTTCAACTGCTACCTCTGTGCCAATAACTGCTAAAGGATGTCTGTAGCCTTGACCAATAGGTTAAAAAAAAAGGCTTGACTTCATCACAGGTACCTTGAATTTGTCCAAATAAAGAAATTGGCCATCTCTCTCCCTTCCTCATAAACCTATTTCTACTTCTTCATTTCCCATCTACATTAAAAATTCTGCCATCTCCTTGGGTATTCAAGTGAAACATGTGAACATTATTAGAGATATTCTTATGAAAGCTGGATAGCTTAATGTTTAAGAATATGGACTATACAGCCAAAATGATGGTTACATATTCAAACTCTGTGACTTTGGACAAGTTGTTCAATCTTTCTGGGTCTCACTTTAGATAACTGTTATACTTCATAGCATTGGTTTAAAGATTAGATTCCATAATGCCTATAACAGTGCCTGAGTCATATGGGTATGTTATTATTATCTTCTGTTTCCTACTTGCCTCTCCTTTTTCCATCTTTATTTCTATTGCTATCCTTGGGAACAAGGACTTAGTATCTTTCACCTCTTCATTGGCAGTGCCCAAAGTTTAAAAGATTCTCAATTGCTGTTAAGTAACAAATGAATTGAGGAATCAATGTGGCAAAATCTGGCTCTGAAAAGGGAGCTTCAAAACTCTTTTTTGCCAATCACTGCATTGTCTGTATATCCTTTTAAGGTAATTGTAAAGACAGATCATTTGAATGCAAAAATATTGGTGTATTTGTTAATCAGTCTTACTATTAGTAAAGCTGTTGTGACACTATAGTACTAATGGTTAGCTTACAGGTTAATCAAAACATAGTGTAACAATTGAATGTTTTGCTATCTACTATTTTTGTGGCATTGGGCAAGTTACATATAACTTTTCTGAATCTCAGTTTCTTTTCCTCTAAAACTATTAAGTTGGGACTAGAATTATCTCAATGATCTTTTAACATTTATGATTTTAATAAATTTGAACAATTATTCTATATTTAAAATATGAGACATTGAAAGTAACACCTCATGTAGAATTTCAGGCAGGGGGATAGTAACTAAAAACTTTGATTTCCCAGCCTTTTGCTTATTTCAATTAAACTGGCTGATACAATGATTTTCTAAAAGACAGCTTTTAAATTTTAATTCTGTCTGCAAGACTTCCCATGTCTTTGGATTCATTTGCATTTATTTTGAACACCTAACCCTCCTCTCCAAACAGTTCAAATAATTTTAGCATAAGCAGGTTACGATATTAAAGTTTTGACCTTGAGTCCAGAAAGGACTCCATAGAAATTGAATTCCTATCATTTAAGATGATATTGGCTTTAAAAACGACTCGTTCCTAAATACACTGTGTAAACTCATGGAGTCAATAATTAGAATACAGGTCACCAGAAAATAGAAGGGGGGTAGAGAATGGAAAACTGAGGGTTAATCTGTGCAGACTTGGTGAAGAAGCTCTTTGTAAATCTTTGGAAATGAATGGAAATGGTTAAAGCATATCATGGTGTTTGTAACTGGCAATGCCATTGTATGGGTATGACTGGTTGAAAAGGAAAGTCTAAGGTCATGTATATTATTAGAAGGAAAGCTAAAAATGTAACATGGGACTGTATAAGATAGTAAAACCCCATGTAAAACACGAATATGGGTGATAGTGTATAGATAAGGCTGTTTTTACAAAATATAAATAAAAATATACTAGCAAGAAAGAAAAAGAATAGCAGCTATGTACACCAGGCAAGGCATAGAGAAATTGAGAGGTAATGAGTTTTGTTTGTTTGTTTTTTGTTAATTATTATTATTGGAATAATGAAAGTATGCTGAGAGAGATTGGGGTGATGCATGACTAACGTGATCACACTGAATACCATTATTGTACTCTTTGGGTGGATTTATGCTTTATTAATATGTATCAATAAATTAAAAAAAAAATAACTTGCTCCAACAATTTGTTGCCACTTCCTGCCCCCTGATTATTGGATTGGAGTTTTTTTTTTTTAAAGCAAAATATTTTAAATCAAATTTGATTCATCATTCCATTTCAAGTAGCAAGTCTTTTAAATGTAGCCTTTTAAAACTAATGCATACCTAAAATTTCTTTCGCTGATTAATCTATGGAAAGCTTTGTGTGATAAAAATGGACTGCAAAAATGATTTCTGGGGCCTGGGAAAAAGATTTTCCTGTGGAAATCAGCATTGTTCATAACAACGTTGAATTATTTATGAGTCAGCCATGTTAAAGCTAAATTTTAACTGAGAATGACTCAAGGATTTTGGGCCACATGAGTTTTTGCTTAAAATTATTATTTTATGAAAGACAGGGGCACGTTATTATTTCAGTAAAGAAATATGAGTTATTCCAGTATTATCATGTTCTATAGAAAGTTTTTCTGAATGTGACATTAAATCATTTATTTTATGTTACTGTTGACCTGCTTTTAAGAACTTTTCCTTCAAAAGGACTATGACTATGTCACAATACATCCTTAGGAGATTAAGGTTACTATTTATTAAGAAGACCTTGATTGATTTTCTAATGGGTATGATTAGAAAATTAATTCATGAACTTATATTTTGATGCAGAAGATGAATATATCAATTTTCAAAGATCACACTGAACTTAAGTCAAATGCTAGACTATGGAAGCTCACTGTATCACAGACTGAACTCCATGACATGTTCCAAAGCACAAGCTATCACTCCATAATAAGTTTCCAACAGAGCACCAATTACAAATATATTATCCCATTTTCTCCTGAGTCCACTTTTTTGTTCCTATTGGACTATTTGTATGAAATTTTAGGTTCAGAAAATATGGACATAACTAGATACAACATGATAACTGGGTAGCTTCTAAAGTAGAGTAAGTCTGGCCTCTAAGGTTGGTGGCTAATATTCAGTCCTGCATTGCCACTCTTTTAATTTCTACCTGCATGATCTTGAGAAGGTCCCAATCCTGCCTATGCCTTTGTGTGCCCATATGTAGAACAGGAAGCACTGACTATTCTTCAAGAACCACTTGTGATTGTTTGGCAGGTCAAATGTAATATGGTGTGTGTACAGTGCCTGCCAAATAGTACTCAACTAAATCTAGCCAGTAGTAGCAGTAGTAGTGTGGCTATAAACATGAAATTGAGTTTTAAATTATTAGAAAATATATAATTTTAATTATGGTGGCAGTATGCTTATCACTTCATCAAGGAATAAATTAATGATTAGAACTAATCATATTCTCATGAAAAGTGATTCAAATTCTGAGAGTAATATTAACATTTCTGATTTTTTAACCAGTATTTTATTTCTATACATCAGTAATGAAAAAAAAAAAAGCACCTAGTTTATGAACTTTTGCTATATCACTTACCAGTCATTCATCTATTCAGATAATTTATAAACCAAAGGGTCTTAGTGTGATGTTTCGGACTACCCACTTCCACGTTTATAATATTGTGCCCTGTTGGATTTAATGATTTCCTAGATATTTGAGTTTGCTTCCTACCCGGCTAGGCTAAGTCTGCATAGGAAAAGAGAGTAGATAATTCAAGGGAACAGACAAACGTTAAAAAAAAAAAAAAAAGTGGAATTGAAGACCCAAATTATCCTGCCTATAAAGGACAAATTCATCAGCTCATTGCTTGAAAAGCTCAAAGAACAGCTGACTCAATCTGTTTCACCATAGGACATAGACCATTATTTTCAATGGAAACTATCATTCAAGTGAAGATATTTTAAGAAACAGTGTGGTTAATTGTTTGTTCAAATATAGCCTACAGATCTTGTATAGTACTTCCTAGATTCCCGAGTTATGCATAGATAGATAAAATTAATTTAATTCTGAACTGAAAATAACATGGCATGTCCCCCACCTCCATTTCTGGGAGTGAAAAGTAAGGGTGAGGATATGTCTGTGTGTAGGAGGAATAGGTCTTGAGAACTGCTTATGTCACCAAGAACGCTATAATTTAAGGGTGTGACGGCCATCCTTCTCTGACTGTGCCATGCCAGTACCTATGATTGCAACGCCTCTCATTTTGTGATTCATCAGGGCCATTTATATTCTCTTCTTTGCAGAGCTTTCTAGTTACTTTTATTATTTGAGGCTAGCATAAAATCTTAACTTAGAAGAATCAGATTGTAATTTGTTGGGGGTGTATCTCATTGTTAGTTCTAAACTGTATGAAAATATAACTAAACATGGCACAAAATCTTGTATAACAATTTTCTAAAGGCACCTGAGAAAACTGATAGACTATAAAAATGTTGATACTTAAGACATCATTGATAAACATTAGTAAAATTTAAGAGGCCTAAATTGTGATTTTTTCAGCCAGGTTACAGAAAGTCAGCCATTTAGGACAATTGGAGATATACAGGAGTTTGGTATTTAAAAACCACAATACAATAACTGTTCTTTTTTAAATTGCTTATTATTTTTTTGGTGCCTCTACAATGGACAAAGTAAGATTAGACTAGGTGTTGTATTTGATGCAAAAGATAGTTACTGAGCACTTATTAAGTGTTAACACTGTTATTTGGATTTCAAGAACAATAGAAGACAAACTTCTGAACATCTCAAGGAGCTAAGAATGTAAAGAGACATGCAAAACAATAAAAAATATGGATATAATTTAGTGGGAAAATTGGTGCTACATATACTAAGTACATTAATAGTCATAGAAAAAAGAAATATATAGGTGTTGTAACATTAGGGAGTATTCCTTGGCAGAGGCGGTCCTTGACTTTGTACTAGAAGGAAGAAATGAAAGGAAATTTCAAGTGGGGCAAAGAACATGATGAAGACAAGAAAGAAAAACTAAGATATTGCTTATGCAAACTTTCATACCATCATTTTGGATATGATTTTAAAGAAGTCAATAATATAAAATATTTTAAAAAGAAACGCAAAAGGTATACTGGAAAATGTTTTTCATTGATAGGAGCAAATGATATGCTATCATAGATAGGAAAAATGAAAGATTAGCAGACAGCCAGCAAGGTTCAGAAATAAAGTCCTGGAACAGAAAATTCAAGAGTCAGGGAGCTAGAAATTAACATACGTGTTGATTTAAAAATACATACGCACAGTAACACTTGCTAAAAGTTAATGAATAACATTGCAAAATTTTCTATTGGGATGAAGGTATTAGGGAGACAGATCTCTGCCCAAGGTAACTGCTTCATATGCTGTTAATATGCCACGAATTCCTTCGAGTGATTTATATTTCATGTCTATTATACAGGTAAATCTATTTTATTAATATTGTAAGTCTGGGTCATTTGGCGGCACATATTTTTTCAGGTAATACTGTTTCACTGTGCATGTGTGCAGTAAATCCTCTCACTTCAAAAATCTGTGCCTTAGTAGCAAGTCCTCATTCTGCATCCCAATAAAGTAAAATGTCATGTTGAATAAAGCACTATAGTCACTTATCTGATGAGATCCTAAAGAACCTGCCAGAAAAAGTCTTTGAAACAGTGATAAAAGAGAAACAAATTCCTGGCTAGTGATCTATCTATTCGGAGGGGAAAACCTTAAATGGTGAAACAGTGTCCACATGTGCCAGCCTCTATGGTCCTTCTGAAGAGACTTCTCAGGTACTCTTTGAGGGAAGACTCCTTGTTGGGTTCTGTTCTCTTCTTTCCAACTATACATACAAAGTATTGGGTCACCTTTAATCTGGTGGAAAATTAGAGGCTCTGTGTGTGTGTACTTTTGGACAGCCAGAAGGACCATGGTTTTACTGCTTTATTCCTGGGGCTCTGCCAACACATGATGCAAAGATTATTCATTGTGAAGAAGATTCCTTCTCTATGGCACACCAGGAGACTTTATACATTTTAATGTTCACTATATGCTTTACTTTGGAGACATTGAAGGATGGGGAGGACAACAAAAAATGTTGGAGGCATTTTTGTCACAATTTTTCACTTAATACTGATCTCTTTGAAATCATATACAAGATGACTATATAAAAGAATTTAGATAAGTAATTAGTGCTCGGCTGTAATTTAATTGTGCCAAGAATTCAAGTTTGTCTTTGAGTCAAGATTTGCTGGAGTGCTGATAATTTCTAATATTGTTCTTATCAGTTTAAAAATCCCTCTTGTTTTAAACCCTAAAATTATGGCTTTACATGCAAACAAAATGGTATATTTAATGCATTTTAAGCTATTTTCTTTGAATCATTTTTTGTCCATGAGGGAAAAAAAAGCTCTGAATTTTGTTTACGGGTATACTGATGTAACAATTGTCAACTGTACTAAAGCCAATAAATTTTCTGGCATATCTGCTCATATTTAGGGATATTGAGCAGCTCAATTGGAAAGTTAATCTGATTTAAATGTTCCCTGAAATAACTGCTATTATCTTCACATTTGATTTACATTGCATACCTATTTAAATATGCCTGTAAATTGAATTTCTTTGAAACCACACAAAGTCTCCTTTACACCCAGATTTTAATCCCTATGGCTATGTGAAAGTAAATCCTGAGTAAACAGTTGGATTCTGCAGAGAATTCTCTGTCCTGAATTTGTAAGAATCTGACCTAACAAATTTGATTTCCATGGAGTAAGAAGTCCTTTCCAATTGTTTACTTTCAACTAGGAAAATACAAAGCAGGAAAAAAATAATGAATATGTCCAAGTTTATATTTTCCATATAAAACTGAATGTGATGGTCAGTATTATGACTTATTCACTATTCCCATCCCCCAAACCAAACTACTCCCCTAGTTTAGTTAGTAAAAATCAATATAGCAGTAAGAGATGGCATCACCAGCCACTAGGGGTCAGCAGACACTTAGAATGTGAGGTACCATTTTTCCTATGAGGGAATGAGAAAATAAAGGACTTACAGATTTCTGGGTGGGTGTAGAGCAACAATGTTCCCTAGCACATGTTTAAATTATGTTCATATGCCAGTGGGAAAATAAGAACTTAAGTGCTGGATCAATAAAAAATTATAGATCGTCAATGCCACACTTTTCGATCCACTGCCTTTGAGTATGTGAATGGAAGAAGGGGATTAGGTGAAATTGAGAAGGCCCAGATAAGTGCAAGGATAGGTGGGATCTAGTATATAAGCAGCAGCAGCTAGCTAGGTGTCATTTCTGTGGCTAACAGATCAGTGAGGCTTCTTTCTCTGATCCAGTGTTTCTCAATGTGTGGGTCCCAGACAAGAAACATCATCATCTTCTGGGAAATTGGTAGAAACATAAATTCTCGGGCATCATCCTAGAACTACTAACTAAGGCACTCTTGGGGTGGACCCACCAATCTGTGCTTAATAAGCACTCCAGGTGATTCTGATGCAAGTTAATTATTGAGAACCATTGCTCTAACCTTTATGATGTGAAGCTGGTCAGGACTAGAAGGAAGGGTACTATTTTACTTACTCTAAAAGATGCAATTAATGTAATTTTCTTAATTACTATGAGCCTCTTGTGTCCTAAGGCTCCTCTTTAATATTTGGAGCATACTTTTGGCCAGGCCTTATATTTGAATTCTTTTCTAGCTCAAGCGGAAAGTAGACTAACCCTGATGGGAGTAATAACAAAGCACTCATAAGTCTCATGAGAAGCATATTAAATGCTTAGGCCCGAGAGGGCATCGGTTGCTTATCAAGGTCAATAAATTACAGGATGAGATGATTCCAGAAGACCTTCAGGCTTTTGCCTAAGCAATCTGCATAATAAACATTTTCTTGAGTGAAAAGGAAATTAGCAATACCCACGATGGTAGCCCAAAAGCACACCAATATCTGACCTGGTGGTAAACAGCTGTAGAAATCTTTTCTCCTGTACATAATCCAAGTTCATCTCTACACTCTCCCTTTAGCCCATAAATATTAGGAGAAATGTTTTAGTTTGCTGAATGATCCAATCTATTTGCTTATAGAAAGGCCTAAAATCATCAACAGATGCAGGTCTTCTACATACAGATGATCTGGGATGATAGTTTATCAACCTCATCGACAGCTTTTGCAGTAAGAAAGAACATACTGAGTACCCAGTATATTCAATATATTGTAATTGGTAATCCATGATAGATGTACAAAGTCAAGGGACCTACAACCTAGTTGTAAAAATGAAGTAGTGCTTTAAAAAACATTGAGACAAAGGCTGAGATGTTCAAAGGAGTGGTAAATGGCAGATGGCAGGAAAAGGTATTATGCATTTGTAAAAAGCATACATTGAGGGGACGGATGTGGCTCAAATAGTTGGGCATCCGTCACCCATGTGAAGGAACCTGGGTTCGATCCCTGGGACCTCCCAGAAAAAACAAAAACAAAAAAAACCAGCAAAAGTACACATTGAAGAAATCTTTTCTCAGAAATGCTCTCTCCCATCTACTAAATAAATACAATGCCCATTCTCTTTAAACAATAGAAAGTAACTTTGTGAATGCTTTTGGTGCAGTGCAATTGAAATTTCAATACACTTTAATCACAATATAATTCACATATATGGGATTATGAGAAAGCATTCCATTCTAGGATTTGCATATCCTTAAATGGCACTTTGATTTCTCTTGGGAGTAGACCTTTATTGAAGTCTATTTTCTCAGAGCTGATCATTATATTTCCCATTTGGTTTCCTGTGTCACCTGACAAACTGGGCTGCCATGATCCCTGAAGAATGTAGACGAGAATTGCATAGTAATAGGGTACTACCACTCTCTCTCCTGGTTATCTGATGTCCACCAGAAAGTGCTGTAACTCCAGAGGCTACTTGAGGATATGGGTTTGTCTCTTTCACCTTCATTTCTTAGCACAGTAAGTGCCTGGCACATAATAAACATCCATTAGATGAATGAATGACTGGGTATACAGATTACAGGATGCAGCTATCATATATTGCTCTAATATATAGGGTCAACCCAGTTCAATAAGAAAAAAAGAACACATTAATAAGTCCAAACCTCTTATAGCTTTTCTAATGAGGAATCACATGGCTTCCACAATATTATTCTGTGACAACTTTTTTTAATTTTAAAAAATTATTTATTTTATTTTATTTTATTTTAATGGGAGGTCCCAGGGATCGAACCCAGGTCCCTCCATATGGGAGACGGATACCCAACCATTTGAGCCACATCCGTCCCCCTGATAACTTTTTTAAACAAATCAATTTTATTGATACATATTAAATAAAGCATAAAATTCATCCAAAGTGTACAATCAATGGTATTTGGTATGATCATATAGTTGTGCGTTCATGTGATAACTTTTTTAAGTTTGAAAGCTAACTTTCAGCGAAGCAACTGTGACAGCACTTACTTTGGTGCACGAAAAAATTACGATGAGTTCTATCCAACAAAATACCCTGGATTGGCTTACAAGTACAATGTTATCACTGGGAGCTATTGCAATTTCAAATTTTTTTAGCTCACTTTGCGTTATTTATCTTTATATCTGCAATGCCTAATATAGTGCCTGGCACAAATTAGGTGCACAATAACTACTGATTGATAAATGAGTAAATATATATGAACAAAAAAAGAAGGCTATAAAATATGTAGGCCTATGTTAAGCTTTTCATGGCAAGGAGTCCATAGGAACCTGATTAATAGATAGCAATGGTTTATAATTGTGTAGCAATTTATGTCAGTAGAAAGTTCTTATATGCCTAAAGATGCTGGGAATCATTTTTTAAAAATTGTTTTAATATTTCCAAGTAAATATTCTATTTGCTTTCTTTATTAGAGTCTATTCTTTGAACATAGCATAAAGAAAAACTATATTAGAATCCCTGCAAGTTTATTAAAAATGCTCAATGAATAGCAAAGAAACTTATGAGGTTTTATTGTACTTGAATATTGATTGGCATTTTTCAATCTTTGGTTCTCTACTGTTTATTTAAATAGGAACGTCTTGGTGAAAATGACTTATTACTTTGCCTCTTTCCTCAGAATTTTTTCTCTCTTAAACTGATAGGAAGATTCCACAACCATAAAGGCAAATTGTTCTTACTCTAGAGGCAGAGAGTTATAAAGGCATGTTTTATCCTGAAACGGCTCCCTGGAGATCTTGAAGAGCATGTGTGAATACAAACAGTGTGAGCCTCCTGTGGTTGACTACAAAGTGCTTGGTTGCAAAACCATTTCTTATTTCTTAACATAAAATGGAAGCAAGCACCATTTGGAAAATCTGAAGATACATTAGATGATGAGATCTGGCCAATTGAACATTATTAATTCTGCATTTTCATTTTGGCCACATCTTGTGGGCTTCCATATTTTAGGAAAAAAATATGAAATGGGGCTAAGGAGCAAATCTAACCATTTTATTCTGATAATCTAATAATCTCTGGTCAGGTTCTGACATACCACTGAATCTTGCGTTCTCTCAATTTTTTCATTTGTAAAATGGGAAAAAAACTCAATTCACTACATCCTCACTAAACCATTTTGATAATATAATACACTTTTCTTTTTAGGAGTATTTAAACTATAACAAAGAACAGAACACTGACTCTAATTTGTAAAGGAATAAAAGGAGAGACAATAGAGCAAGCCAAACCTGTGAGTGTCGGTGATGGAGGGGTAAGAAGATGAATGCTGGGCAAACTGCAAATCCCTCTACACAGGCAGCTTCCAACTCCTGTTATGTGTAAGTGCTCAGGCCCCTGGAGAGTGCTAAGTTATTGGTGCTTGGATCTATTCTTCACAACATCTTTTATCTTTATTACCTTTATTATAATCATTTTGATAATGGCCATTTCTATTCCACTTTCCCAATAATATATTAAAAAAAAAAAAACCTGGAAGTCCAAAAAATGATGACATAAGATAGCTGAGGTTAGGAAAGAGTTCGCTCTGAAATAAAGCATTTCCCCGCCTCCCCAAAAAACATAGGAGAAGATGATATTTCCACTACTTCATAGAGTACTTGTTCAGGCAACTCCCATTAGCCCTAATGGGAGCTAATCGGTGAGAGAATAAACACCTTATAATACATTGCATTTAAAACTCAGCATGAAGTGAAAAACAGCTATTTTACTCAGTTAGCAGGATGGATGCTTTTCAAGTAAAGGGAAGACCTGCTGCTGAGTTCACAATTCCTCTAAGTATAAAGGAAAGAAATTATTTTAAATGTTACTTGTATCTGTAACTCACTACAGTGCTCTAGCTGTAATTTGCAGCAACATGTCAGTAAGTAATAACAGATGGAACTATAACCATGTTCATCAATGCACCAACACCGATTGTGCAAAGACCGAAGCTTCCGCAGGAGTGTGCTATTATGCTTATGGAAAATCACTCTCTTCGCCATCTCTTACTCTTCTCTCTGCTTTCTCTTACTTTCTCATCCCTTTTAACTTTTCTACATATTTTGCCTTTGTCCTAACTAGAAAATTTCAATAAGACATAGTTACTGATCTATAGCACAGAAAGGGATGTTTTTCTTTAATTAAATCTGAAAACAGGATAGAGGTTCCCTTTAAAACAGGGGTTCTTAACCTTTTTTTGTTCCACATACCCCTTTGCCAATCAGGTGATATCTGCAGACCCCTTACTAAGTCCACACTATACTGTGTATTATTTAATAAATATATCACACCTACACCAACACATACCCACAAGAATAATGTTTTTTTTACTTTAAATTCAAGCTCATGGACCCCTTGTTAAAAATCTCTGCCTTAAAATAACATGCTTTCTAATCTCCACCATTACTCAGGTGAAACAGTTTGAATACCCTTCCCTTCAGTGTTTCCATGTCTAAAGCCAATGTGCTACTTCTGATTTTATATGAAAAGGGTCAGTCCTTGTTTTGCTGGCTTCTGACATCTTAATGGATGTGGGTCAGTCTTTACTCAGATACCAACCTTATTAAAATTCATGTCCTGGAACAGAGTGCTTCTTTTGAATCCAAAGTCTAGTAAAAATACTGCATCTATATAAGACAACCAAATACACAACCAAACAGAAACCAAATAGGTCTATTGAAACCAAATTTTAGCACATGTTCAAGGAGCTAGACCCCATTTTGGGCCATTCCTCTAAGGTGCTGCCCTTATTCAGCACATCCTTGCCAGCCTTTTTGGCCCAGCCCTTTTCACAGTCTTCCTCAGCAAGCCATAGGTATGGAACTTGCACTAGTAACAGTCTGCTTTTTCTTCTCACACTTATTGCAGTGTAACTCTTCCTATAACATCTCTTTTGGCAGACTCTGATAAAATGATTGTATTTAATAAGGTACTTTCTGAGGGAAAGTTACACAAGTCTGTATTCTTTCATTTCTTTTAAATTAATTTATTCAACACATATTTAATGAGCTGGTACTGCTAAGGTACACCTGTGGAACCTTCCTTTCCTACTAAGAGCTTTTCAGAAGTATGACCTTCCCTGGATTGGTCCAGAAGAATCTATTTGTTTGGGGATTTTGCCTGACTGGAAGGGGAAAGGCAGGCTGGAGAGGAAGCCATTCTGAGGAGGTGGGACTGTCTGATCATTTTAACACTCCCTAAATAGAAATTGGCCATACGATTTAAACCAGGAGTTCTTGGTTTTTTGATTTCAGGGGGGTCCATCAGCTTGAATTGAAAAAAAAAAATCAGCTTTTTATCTTTATTTTCTCTGACCTCCGATGTTGAGTGTCATAAAACTATCTGCCGCTACATTCTGAGAAGTGTTCTGTGGTTTTCACCTGACTGGCAGAGGGGTCTATGGCATAAAAAAAGGTTAAGAAGCCCTGATTTAAAAATGGTCATAACACTTAACACTATTTACTTGACTAATTATCATGATGTCCTCTTAGGGCAAATTAGTTTTGAAAGAAATTAACTCATCTTATTTTTCCCACATAGCACAAGATTTCTAATATATTGTTCCTGCATAGATACAAGTAAAATAAGAAAATTACCTTCGTAAGTCTCCCAACTTCCAGGATAGCAACAATATTAAGTGATTGGTACCTAAAACTAGTAGTAGAAGGAGGGGAAGGACATGGGTTCAAATAGTGCTTTTTATTAATTCACTTAGTCAGAAATACGATTATCTAACTCCTCCCTCCCTTCTTTCTTCTTTGTCCAACACCATCAGTTTCACTCTGACACAAAATAAGCTGGGCCAGGGAGCTCCACAAAAGTTGGAGAACTCACCTATTTGGAATGAGTTTCCAGGGACTCCTCCTAGGGCTCCTGCAGTGGGTTTTGATTACCCGCATAAATGTATGCTCTGTTGGAAATGCTACCAGCACTTCCTTCAGGCAAATCTTTGAACCAAAGAGTTACCAGCGGGCTAGAAGAACATGTCTTTATAGAACTGAGAAGCTGGAAGACTCTTTAAAAGTCACATGGCCAGCACAACTGCTTCAATATAGAGATGAGAAAACTATGTCCCTAGGATTGTACTTCTCTTGGCCACTGTCACACAACATATTTGTAACTGAGTCTGAGGCCAGTGCTCTGAAATACTGCTGCTGCTTCTTTTCCAAAAAGGGCTGTATCTAGAAATCTCTAGGACACATTAAGGTGAACAAAGCTGAGTTCCTCACCTTCTTAATATATTACTCATGTCTCAAGTCAGTATTAATTTAACATCAATCATGTGGTGACATTTTATATCACTGATAATACAAAGAACATCCAGGAAGCACCAGCCTCTTTTACACTTAATATTAACATAGAAGTAAGTGTAATTTTTAGTTGCCTAGAGTTATTTTAAGTAAAGCACTTTTTAAAGACAAGTGAATAAATTATCCATGTCCTCAGGCTAACTGTGAAATCCATATCACCCTTAGATGTGGAGGACTCTTTAACAGAAACAACAGAGAGAAAGCAGAGGGAACAGAGAGTCTAAGAGCTTCAGGGGGACTGCAACAAGTATATCCATGAGTCTTTGCTTGTCATTTTGCCAGAGCAATAGTGGTCGTCAAGATTCTTTTGCAGTAATGACCGAAAGGAAAATGGAGGCTTAGGGACAACATGACCCAAAAAACTCCACTCTCCTAAAAGTGAAATCAGAGACAGAACTTGTTCAGATAAGGTTAGAGTAGAATGGAGAATGATTGCTGTCACTGAAATCCTACTGAAGTTCATAATGCAAGCCTAAGAATTTTAGGTCAAGTAACTCAAAGGCTGGCTGAATTTGATTTATTCACAATTTGCTTCTCTACTTTGGACCTTTTAAGACTCAATTTAATTTAACAGAAAGAAGTCTCACAATTAAAATATAAAATTAACTACAGAAAGATCAGAAGGATTTCTCATAACATCATGTATAATACTTTGTACTTTATTTTCAATTAATTATTTTGAATCCAGTGCCAGTGTTTATGATTATAATTACCTGAGAATGTTGGTTTTAAGATGGCTGTTATCATTTCTGCCCGTAATAAAATAATTCATATGTCATGGGAAGAGCAGATAGAAGAAAATATTAGAAAAATGAATATTTTATATTTACTAAGAATCCATAATATGACGGTATAATTTTTAAAGATAATATTTGAATTTGAGATTATATTAAAGATAGCATTAAATCAATACTGTATAGATAATAATGTATAGAATAAGTTCTTTCATGCGTAAAATATAACTTAAAATCTGTATTATGTTTTGCATTCATAGCCATGTGGACAATTATCTTATGAGTACTGAGTGGATTATTTATTGTCCAAGAGGTTATTAACCCAAATCTCCAACCTATAATTTGGATACTGTCAGGACAAACCTGTGGGAGGAGGTTTCCAGAAAGCAAAGGAATTTCAAAGAAAGGCACCTGGACCTTACAGCTCTACATCTGCATTACTAAAACTAATATGTTTTGAGATCTTGGGGAAGATCACGTAAAAGTTTTGAGTCTTGGATTTCTAACTTAAAAAAAAAAAAGCAAAAATAGGTAAATTCATAGGGTTACTAAGAGAACCAGTTGAAGTAATGGATAAGAATCACTTTGACAATTGAACATAACATGATTTGCTCACATTAAGTATCTCTCTTCTCTGAAATTTGAGAAAAGAACAGCACTCTGCTGATGTTCCTATTCCATCCATCTCTCCTTCCCACCCTGTAACACTGTTGCATGAACAGAACTAGAAACTATGTTCAATCAGCAAGTATTGAGATCCACTGATAAATTTGATTTTCAAAACTTGAGGTCATTACTTTTCTGAATTGTTGGGTCCTATTGGGAGTCAGAGGCAAAGTTCAGATAGTCACTATTTGATATTTATCTTGTCAAAATATTGGGAAGAAAATTAAACATTTTTATTTATTACAGATAAGTTATCTTCTATTTTAGTACGCTTTTAGTAAAATTTCTCAAGCAATCTCTCATTGTAGACTATTATATTTTTATTCCTCGTCTAAGCATATTTCTTGGTATATGGTTACTCAGAGTCAAAAAGCTAACCCTGGATTCTGAAATCAATGCCCTTTGTGCTCTAATGACTTACTAGTAGAAGGAAGATTTAGCTCAAATTTGATTTTTTTTTTTTTGGTAACGACCATTACTGAATGAGAGGTTAGAGCATGTTCTTCATTTATTTTCAGAATATTTTTTTCCTGTAACACCAAGCATTTTATTATTAAACTGCTTCAACACCGATAACTTCAATCTTGTTTTCAAAGTCATGCTTGCTAAACTTTAGACGTAATTTCCTAGCATATCAATTCTATGCTGGCTGACCTGTTATTTTCAACGAGAGGTACAGAGAGAGACTCTACACAGATTATGACTGAACTTTAAATCAGCTCAATAAGAAAAATTAAAATTGGAAAATAAATTTGTTTAAAGAGCTAATTTATCACAGAAATTGTTGCGATTCTTTCCCCTTGTTATTTCACTGCTCTCTTGGGAAAGAGTTCATCTTAAAGGGTAAAGCTTTACAGAATCAGAACAGGAAGTTTTACTTATGCAATTTATATAATGAAAAATCTTTCTCCAGATATTTAATCCCCATTTTGTTATTTCTGTAACACTTGAAAAACATACCTTAAGACTCAAATGTTCAAATAATTCTATGTCTAGACTCTCCAGTCTTTTCCGTGGGACTTGGTTTAACTTCAGTGAGGGCAGACCAATACTGCCTTGCTCTTCAATTGTGCTATCTCAGTCTTTGGGCCTGGCTACTGCAGTGACAGGCACTTAGAAATGCAGAGATTGATGGGTGAGAAATAGAAGTAATTTCTGCATACAAAGGCAGCATGAATCAAGTTGCTTTCACAAAGCATTTTTCCTTTGAAAGAAATGTCTTGGACTTAGAATCTAAATATTTACTCCTATGGCCATATTCAGTTGGATATGTAAGGGAGGAATTTATAGAAATATGAAAAGATCACTAAAGTTTTTATTTTTTTATTTTTTTATTTTATTTTTATTTTTTAAGATTTTTTTTATTATTTATTTATTCATTCATCCCCCCCTTGCTGCTTGTGCTCGCTGGGTCAGCTAACCACGCCGTGCGGGCGGGCTTGCCTTCACCAGGAGGCCCCGGGAACCGAACCCGGGGCCTCCCATATGGTAAACGGGAACCCTACTGATTGAGCCACAGCCGCTTCCCACTAAAGTTTTTAATACCATGGAGAAACTAGTAGTATTGAATATTGTCAGAGGCTTTTTTAAGTAGGAGTTATCTCCATTTTTTAATATTCAGACTTGCTCTTACTTTCATTCTGACTTAAAAGTATTCTCCACAGACTTAGACCCAGTAGCTCTTATCATCTCTTAGTACTTGACTTCCATAGAAAACCAGATGATTTTGAATTCCAATTTTGTTTAATGAATTACGTTTCTTACTTATCAAGGAATTAAGAAATGCACAAAACACCTTGAGAACGAGTTTGCAGGAAAACATGCAACTATTACCAAAGACTGTAATGCAGAAAAGCATGGCTTGCCCTGAGAATTTTATCCCGGCATTGTGGAATTGTTGTCGCTGGTGGGGCTACCACTCAAAAATTTTGAAGGATCAACCAACTGCAAGACCAAGGTCAAGAGACCTTGGGTAACTTTCAGTTAATTCTAATCTTTCGTGGTTCAATAGTGATTATTAATTTATGAATGGTTATGAATTTAACATACTTTCCTTTGATCAATTTCAATTTTAAAAAAGCAAACAGATTAATTTTAATTAGTATAATACTTTTATAATCCTATTGTAGGGGAAAAGTCCTAAAGCACTATCTAAATTAAATGACATCCTTGCTCATAATGGAGTATATGATAGGGTTGTGTTTCTCTCATAAAGGAATGAAAGCATGAACCATTCCTAAAAATTTCTGTTAATCCTTCCACTGTCAGCTTGGATTAAAGGGACATGGAAAGGAAAGGTTGAAGGAGAAACAGCTTTAAGAAGAAAACCATGGAAGCTGAGATCTAGAATTAAGACATTGCCTTGGGCCAAGAGAGGAACCCCTCCCAAGTGTACAGAGAGGGTGAGTTTGTCCCATAGCTGAAGAGAGCTGATGTTCCCACCAGATGTTCCGGGAGAGTTTTGCTGCCCCAGGGTACAGAGAGGGTGGAGCACATTCCCCAAGGATTAGGGCAGTTAAGGTCACCACCCCATAGGTCTGAAAGGAGTATGCCTGTCCCCCACGGATTAGGGAAGTTCAGGTGGTCAACTCGTTGTTCTGAGAAGGTTGAGCCTGTATGCCAAAGGTTAGGGAGGATGTTGTCTTCACTTCATTGTACTAAGGGAGTTAAGAGTCTAACCCAAAGATTAGGTAAAGTGTGGCAATCACTCCAATGCTCTTGGAGGGTGAGGTCTAGAGCTTGGTTGACACCCAGATGCTTGATGAGGGTGGAACCAAGAAAATGGCCATTGGGCCAGCCTGTGCAAAGGGTGGGTCCTCATGAGGCCCCAGGGAGAAGAAACCATCCTCTTACGAATGAGTCTGAGACTTTGACATCTAATGAAGTAGATGTCCTGCAGGTTTACTGAACTGTAGAGGACCCATGACTCATGTTTCCCTCCCCATTTCTCCTTATCATAATGAAAATGTTTTTCCTTTGTTTGTCCATTTGTGTATTGGAAGAAGATAAATTGTTTTTTAAATTTCAGAAGTCTATAGCCAGACAGGACTTTGCCTCAAGACAAAACTGTATTTCTTTAAACTGATTATGATATGATTTTATACTTAGTATTATTACTGAAATAAGGTTTTTTGAATATTGTAATGTCTTTTAGGAATTCAGAGGGTGGAGTATAGCAGTTTGATATTGTTTATGAATTCAAAAAATAGATATTGGATTATGTTTGTAAACTGGTCTTTTTCTCTGGGCATATTAGAGTGTATTGGATTCAGAGGTTTCACTTTTACCTAATTAAATAATGATTAAGGCTTTGATTGGGCCACATCAGGAGGACATTGAGTCCCTGCCCCCTGTGTGAGTAGGGACTCACAGAGAAAACAATGAAGCACAGGAGTTAGTTCGAGTTTTGATCCTGGAGCCTGGGAAGTAAACACACAGAGAAGCAGATACATAAGGAAGGAGAGAAGTCTCCATTAAACACAGGCAGAGGCCTTCGCAGAGAGAGACAGAGCTGTTCACCCAACAGTCTACAGCTGGCATTGTGGAGAAAGAGAGCAGCTGAGCCTGCAAAGTGGCAAGCCTGGGGAAGAGAGGAACCCAGGAAGCCTGAACTCTTGGCAGACATTGGCAGCCATCTTGCCCCAACACATGGCAATAGACTTTGGTGAGGGAAGTAACTTAGCTTTATGGCCTGGTAACTTTAAGCTTCTACCCCAAATATATACCCTTTATAAAAGCCAACAGATTTCTGGTATTTTGCATCAGCACCCCTTTGGCTGCCTAATATACATCCTGAAATGAACTAAATAGAATACAGAGAAATTGGTGGGGCATTTCAATGTGAACAACTTTAGTTTTAGGTATCAATCACTTAATATTATTGCTATCCTGGAAGTTGGGAGACTTATGAAGGTAACTTTCTTATTTTACTTGTATCTATGCAGGAACAATATATTAGAAATCTTGTGCTATGCAGGAAGAAATAAGATGAGTTAATTTCTTTCAAAACTAATTTGCCCTAAGAGGACATCATGATAATTAGTCAAGTATATAGTGTTAAGAGTTATGACCATTTTTCCCAAAGCCAGTTTTAAAACAGATTTAAAAACACTTAAAAGGTGTTGACACTTGTAAATGAACTAAAATTATCCAAAGTATGGTAAGGGCTTACTGCAAGGCCTTTAAATCTAATCCAATATATTGCTATTATTGCTGAACAACTGACTGTTTTTGATTTATTGTCCTTTATACCCTGAGGGTTGAGTCCTGAGGCCCTAAATTTTCAGGTTTTATTTCTAGACCATCAATTCACCAAGTCACATTAAGCAAATATTTGACCCATGTCCCCGATATCAAAGCATTTTTAAGAATTTAATAAGAGAGGTTATAGAAACATCACATTAAACCAGTAAATGACTGTAAAGTGGTGTATACATTTAAGGGAAACATTTAAAATAGTATAACGATGTATTTCTTAATCATAAAGAAAGTTGCTGAATAGAAGACCTAATATGACAGATTATAAAATATTGTCAAATGAATTCTCATGGATGCCTTTGAATTGATTATACAAACCTATACATGTACATATAATTTTGATGATTAATGACATAATACAGGCTGTTTTTCTTTCCTCCTGACTGGAAGAGGCCTTACTAACTGCTTATGTAAACCACTGAAGATAGCATCCTCCTCTGGCTCTCAGATCATCTGGTACTTTCAGGCTTGTGGCCAAAGGCAGTGGAAGGTAAGCTGACCAAGGCCTGGCCTGGTGGCAGCCAATTGAAGGGCCTTATGTACATAAAGCAAGCAAGCCTCATGCATGAGCTCAGAAAATCCTCCTCCCGACAGTAAATTCTGAAAGTTGGACTCCTAAGCTATCTGACAAAGGTCCTGTTGTAACTATTTTTAGTGGGGCTCTTGCACAGGTAGATGATGCTTTCTACACCTCTCCTCCATCAGCAGAAACAGATTTACTCAATCAGAATGCCTCTCTTTTATAAAACAAGCCCAATGGGGTTCTGAAGTTTAGGCAGGATTGGAAATAACGGACCTATTCAATAGCATTGGTATTCAAAAGAGGTGAAGTCCCCCCCCCCCATTTAAGTTGAGATAAGGACAGAAATTGAGAGTAGTGGTTTAAAAATTTCGACAGCACTTTAATGAATATTTTTATGACTTTTTTTTTTTAGGTCCCGAGAGTTGGGTATTGAACCCGGGACCTTGTTTGTGGAAAGCTGGTGCTCAACCACTGAGCCATATGGGTAACCCTGAGTTGGTTTTTTCATTTGTTTTGCTTGTTTTTTTTTTGTTTTTTAGGAGGCACTAGGAACTGAACCTGGGACCTCCCATATGGGAAGCAGGCACTCAACTGCTTGAGCCACATCTGCTCCCATTTATGACTTTTGAATCTAGTAATAAGTTACATTTTATATGTCTTTTTATTATATTTTCCTAGTATTTCTTTCACTATATTAAAAAAAAAAACATTAAAATACATATAAAGTAATATGAAAAATTATAATAATGTCCAGTGAATTAAGGAGAATATAAAAAAGGAAAAGTTGGGTCAATTCAGAACCATCAAGGTAGTGAGTTAATAATTTTGCTCTTACAAAATATTTTTGAGCTATATGGACAGGAATAAGGCAACTCACTTATTGAAATTAATTAAAATTGTTTTCATTTTTTAGTGAAACAGAGATAGCCCATTCAAGGAATTAGTAAGACAGTCAACATACTATTTTGACTGCTTTGATTGCTTTTTTGATTGACTTAACTTTCCTAGTGGTTAAGAGTTGCCTGTGTTAAGACTGTTCTCCCAGAAGGCTGCTTCTTTGGGTACAACTTCTCTTGGTGTTGACCTGCTGAAGAAGCATGTGAAATGTGAACATGGCTCTTTAAATGAATATTTATCTAAGCCTTTGGCATCTTCCAAATGTCTGAGGTTCTAATTAAGAAAAATTGTAATGTCACTCCTAAATTTTGACATGTTTTTAAAACACAGTCAAAGCTATTGTATCAACAAGATATGGCAAAAGCTTGCTATATATGGGTCCTCTCAATCCAGCTGGAGAATATTCAAGTACTTATATTAGGATATGAATCTTAAAGTATACATGAAAAATATATAATACATGTATGGATATGCCAAAGTCTGTATACTATATCAAAACAGGACAGTTTATGGAGATAGCCTCCAAGTATTTTGACAACTTTATATCATAAGGTCAGCTTAAATGGTGTTTTACTTGTTATATAAAACCTGCTGAAAAACTTTACAAGTGCATTTTACTTCATTTGATTTCCTAGCTGTTTTGTTTTCTAACTCCCATCCTATTGGGTTCATCATGGTGGAGGTTTGCCCTTCTTGTAGAAGAAAATATCTTCAGGAGAGAAGCAAGTGCTTTTCTTTATTTTTGGCCCTTCCTCCTCATCTCTGTAGCGTGACACATCATTTAGTTGTGCTATTAAGACTTGAGCAATAGCAGAGATGCCTAGCTCCTCTAGATGCTACCTCATGTTTAGACCTAACAGTCAAAAGGTTGGTTTTGTGCCTTTATGGGTGAGCTCCATTTTGGGTGATGCTAGAGTGAAATCTTTAGAAATTGTATGGGGTATGTCAATAAGTGCTACTAGGAGCTTTGTTTTCCACTGTTCCTTCCATGGCTATGCTACCCTGTGCTCATTATTGGTTCCTTGACAGGCTCAGAGCAACCTCCCTGCTTTCCTAAAAAATTCATTGAAGAAATTGATGCCCCTGAAAGGAATCAGGCAACTGGTCATAATCTCCAAAGCTCTCTGCAGAGAAGAAATTGTTTCTATGAGTTTGGAGGCTTTTGGCAATTAAATCCAGAGGGCTACCATAGACTTCCCCAAACTCCTAATATGAAAATGCCAATCAACTGAAACAGTGATGTTAGAATTTAGTTGTTTATAGGATAGTATAAAGATAAAGCTACATGTATATATGTAGTATCTATCTACATCTATCTACCTATCTATCTGTCTATCTATTTATCTATCTATTATCTCAATCAATTTTATATTTGGTTATAATCCCCCTTTCTTGCCTTTGCCTATTATGTATAGTATATATGAATGTATTTATCTACCTATAATTATATATAATGATATATACATATATTACTTACAACAAATATCTATTTTGTAATTATTATATTACATAATTATTTTCTTTTTCAATAATAATTTAAATAGATGACTAGCTTAGCAAGGAGCCATGTCATACAGGGATTTCTAGCATAAGAAATAATTGAAAGACAAAAACTAATGAGCTCTGGTTTCTTTATAATTATTGTGCAGCTGTGCCATCCACACTAACACACACAGACAAAATGAAACCATCCAGCATTATGGACCATACTGAAAGATCTTCCAGGGACCATGGACTATCTCCAGCTGGACCCCTTTATCCTGCTATGGATAGCACATTCATTTATGTCCTATTCTCAGCCACAAATTGCATTGGGTACAATTTTGGCCCCATTTTCAAAAGCATTAATATCAATGTGTTGCTGTTGGAAATTATGAGAGCCAGTAATTTAAATAACTTTATTAAGATCCTAAACACTGGGAAAATAGCTATTATAAATACTACTTTGTAAGAAGTGTATTAGAGCATAGCAGTAGGAGTCAAGTTTTCAGTATCTACTTTGCAATTAGGTATGATTTACCCCTCTCTCCTTCAGTTTCTTCCTTTGCAAAATGAAGATGCTGTGGTAAGTGAACTCTCTGCTGTCTGCTACCTTCCAGCCCCCCAATAAACTTCATTATAAATAAATGACATTTTTATTATCTAAAATTTTAAATATTTTATCTAAATATTTATACAAAATTCTTATTAAATAATTGCCTGTAGGATATTCTACCAGTATTTTTTTCCTAAAGAAATCAGAAATTTTATTGGAACTAATATTAAACCATTTATGACTAAAAGTATATAAATCAGCAGAAATAAACTTGCAGTTTTGAAATATTGTGATGGTTTGAAGTTGTATGGACCCCATAATATTATGTTCTTACCCATTGGTAAGTAGGATCCTTTGGTGAGTAGGATCTTAAGATGTGACTCACCTTATTCAGGGTGGATCACAATCCTCTTACTAGAGTCCTTTATAGGAGGATGAAATACAGATGAAGAAAAAAAAAAAAAAAAAAAGCCACAGAAGCAAGAAGCTGAAAGCAATGAAACCCGGAAGAGAAGGGAGAGATCAGCAGATGCTACCATGTGCCTTGCCATGTGCCAGAGGCATCCAGGATTGCTGGAAGCTGGTCTTCAGGAAGAAGGTATCAACCTGATTATGCCTCGATTTGGACATTTTCACAGCCTCAGAACTGTAAGCTTGTAAGCTAATAAATCCCCATTGTAAAAGCCAACCCATGTCTGGTATACTTCGGCAGCCTAGCAAAGTAGAACAACCATGTATGCCAGATGACAAAAGCACAGAGAAAGTGTATGATGTTACTTGTTAGAGGGAATAATGACTAAAGTACATCATGCTTTAGCCATAACAGAATGAATTCATCTAAAGGATATAAGACCAGCTCATAATTATCAAGATTATTATAATAAGTTTTATTGGTTTCATCCACTTTCCCTCTTATATATTGAGATATGTATTTCAATTGTATTTGTAGCAGTTTTGACTCTTTAAAATCAAAGATTATATATAAAAATAATCTTGCTGAAATGATAGAATGATTTTTTTCAATTACACTTTACTTTTAACCATTACACTTTTCATTTAAATTATATTACATATCAAAGATGAAATATTATTTATTTTATCACTCCACTTGATGTGGCATGATAAATATTACATAGTACTTTATAGTGGACAGAACAAGAGACATTTCTAAATTTAAATAATTTTTTTATTATTGAATAAGATTAGATTTGCAGAAAAATCGCAAAGATAGAACAGAGAGTTCCTGTATACCTCTCAAACAGTTTTGCTTATTGTTAACATCTTATATTACTATGGTACATTATTACAACTAAGGGACCAACCTTGCTATGCTACTATTATCTAAAGTCCACAGTTCATTCACATTTCACAAGTTTTCCCTGATGTCCTTTTTCTTTTCCAGGATCCCACCCTGGATACCACATTACACTGAGTTGTTATGTTTCCTTAGGCTCATCTAGATTGGAGCAGTTTCATAGACTTTCCTTGTTTAGATGATCTTGACAGTTCTGGAGAATATCGATCAAGTATATTGTAGAATGCCCCTCAATTTGGGGTCGTTTGATGTTTGCCTTGTGTTTTGACTTGGATTATGTGTTTTGGGGAGGAAGACCACAGGAATAATGCGCCATTCTTATCTCAACATATAATGGGTAGACACCTATCAACATGATTTACTTTTGGTGATGTTAACTGTGATTACAAGGCTGAGGTAGTGTTTATCACGTTTCTTCACTGTGAAGTTATTTTATACCCTTTCCTTACTTAACTCTCTGGAGACAAGTCAATAAGCACAATTTACACTCATGGGGTGGAAGTTTTCTATACAGGAGAATTGCACAAGAGTAATTTTTAATATGGATTTTCTAGACCATCGCAAAATGATGTCAAACAAACATGAGTTTTTTTTGTTTTGTTTTTTGTTTCTTGTTTTTAATCTTGGAGCTGTGGCCTATATGGTGCATCAGAGATCTGAAGAATTTTTTGGCCTTTTCCTTCCATTTCTATGGCAGGGATATGAGCCAATTCTTTAAATTGTCCATTCAATAGGAGACCATTACTTACTCTGCAATAGTTATTATTTAACCAAGGTAATGTGACTTATATTCAAGCTATTGAACTCCCCTTTCTTATGATGGCTAAGGTCTCACAAGGAGAGGTTTGTGAAAACATTTATACATCAAGATGGAGAGGACCATGATATAGCTGGACAAGAAGAGGCAAGAGAGTAAATCAAGATGTTGTAGATCCAGTTATCCAGTTAATATGATCTATGCTAGTTTGTCCTAAAACCATCATATTTAATAGTTATCTGAGATTAAGTATATATATTGTCTTGATTTATGAAAATTATTTTCAAACCTTAGTAATGGATTCTAGTGCGTTCTTGTACGAATCATATGCTTAAGAACAACATTAAGGTTTGTTAAGGGCCTTTGTAGGTAGGCTTTTGAGCTATATGCAGAGGATTTAATCTACTTCTTTAATCATAACCCTTATAAAAGGACATATAATTACTGAAAGAAATAACTAGCCAGAAATCTTGTATCAAGTGACCAGATGAACATTGCAGAAGATGATATATTTATGGAGACTACAATCACCAAAGGTTATGCTGGTCCCAAAGCCCTTATAGAAGAAATAAAATGTGGCCAAACTCATTAGCCCTGCTCCATAGCCTGGCCTGTGTTGCAGGAAATGTGAGCTGGACCTTGAAGGCATTAAGGTTTGGCTAAAGTTGAAAATGTACAGGGTTTCTAGATATGAGAGGTAGAATTTTTTGGTTGGATAGGTTATTGTGTAAAAAGAGAGGTCGAAAAATGATTGAGAAGGCAGGAAGCAGAGCAGATTTTGGCAGTCCTTGAATTCAAGGTGAAAGAATATGTAAATGGGTTAACACTAAGGATTTGAATGATATTCAGTAGTTTATTCAAACAATGATTTGATATTTACCTTTTCTTATGTTAAAATAAATAATTATGTCAAAAATATTAAATACAGAGAGGTAAAGGAGGAGAGTAAAATCATGTCAACTTTCTAGTAGAGGACTACAGTAAACATTTACTTTATATCCTTCCAGGGACGTGTACGTGTTCTGTGAATGTTTACATATGCATTTGGTCTTTTTAACATATTAAGATAATATACCTATTTAAAAGCTTATCCTATTTCTTCATTTTATATTACCCTGTGAGCATCTACCTGTGATATAATGATTCATCATTGTTTTAACTTGTCTTAGATGTTCTTATGTAAACAAAAATGGTTTTTAAATTTGGATACTTTATTCCATTTAAGATTATTTTCATAATTGATGTACTTCTTTTATTTTTCATCATGGTTTTCCTATTATTTTATGTTTCTTTTCTCTATCATTCACCATCTAAATTTTAGTAATCTAGCTTATCTTTTGTTTCTGTAGTGATTTGGAAGGAATGATAGGTCTTTTTATTTCACCTACTGAGTCACTTCATCATTTTTTGTTTTTAGTAGTTGATCCTAATTTCCTCAGATTGTATATGTCACAACTGACTTTGTGATACATGGACATTTAAAAAAATAATACAGAGCTTTTGGCCCAATATATTATAACAATTTTAATGTTATATCATCAATTTTATTGAGATATTAAAATAACTGTTTAGGCTTAGGTTTAACTGGTTTTGGGGTTCACTGACTGTCCTCTAATCTAAAAATTGCCTACATGTGAGTTTATTCCTCTGATTTATTGCTCTGTAGTCATATTACATATATTAATGATTAATATATTTAAAGAACAATACCATGTATTAATTTTTCTTAATTTAAAAGAAATAACAATGCAGAGAAATTAGAGAAAATTTCAAATAGAACATAATTTACATTGGTACAATCACTGCACAGATCTGGCAATAATCACCCTTTCCTTGATTTACTTCAGGTTAAAAAAATACAAATGTGAGGAGCAGGTGTAGCTCAGTCATTGAGTGCCTGTTTCACATGTCTGAGTTCCCAGTTTCAATCCCCAGTACCTTCAAAAAAAAAAAAAGGAAAACAAAGATATATATGAGATTTAAGATTTACAGATGTAAAATTTAAAATATGATTCAGTCCCCACATCAGTTATGACACAAAATAACATCACTTAGCTAATAAAGGTAGATTAAAATGAAAAGAGATGCAAATGAGATAACTACAGAATTACAGAATTTCTTAGAGAGGTGAAGAGGAACCAATAAAAGAAACTAAAGAAGAAACTAAAGGAGTAGCCAGTCAAATAGGATAAAAAAATCCAGGAAAATGAGGTGGCATGGAAGCCAAATACATAACATCTTTTATAAAGGAGGGTGTAATGAACTCTAACAAATGGAACGGAAATATCAAATGAGATGAAGTCTGAGAATTGGCCACTAGATTCAGCAATATTATTGTGAATGACGACCCAGAAAAGTGAACTTTCAGTAGAAGAGTAGGATTGAAAGTCTGACTATAAAATTGTTAAGGGAGAAATTGAAGAGAATTTGGAGGAGTGTTTTTGTAAAGGGGGTAAGATGGAGAAGGATATTTGGTCAAGGGTGGTTTTTTCCTAAGATGGAGAGCATTTCAGATAGTTTGTATGTGTTTGAGAATGATCAATAGGTCCAGGAAAAAATATGGAAAAATTGCAAGAGCAAGGTCTTTGAGCACATGAGCAAGAATGGGATATAGTCTTTAGATGATGGTTCTCTATAGCATCTGGGACAGTTCATTTGTTGAAACAAGTAAAGAAGAAATATATGGGTAAAAGTGAAGTCAGGTTGGTAGATTTGGTGGTGGAAGAATTAGAATGTTTTCATTTCAATACTTTTTTAAAAGGAATATAAAAATTATGATAATCAACTAAGAGGCATGGGGAGAGAACACTTGATGTTTGAAAAGAGAAGATACAAAATAGGAATCACAGAGTGTGGGAGTGTGAATTAGCTGGAGAGATACGGTAGGATTTCTGGGTAGTGCTGAGCCAAAAATCTGTGGCCATAATTTTAAGGTCAGTCAGCGTAACTGTTGGTTTTCTCCAACCATGTTCAGCTACTCAGATATAGGCTAATGGTAGGAGAAAATCTGGAGTTAACCAAAGGTGGGGTTTGACAGATAAGTTCGATGAGGAAAAAACAAGTGAAGAACATAAGGAAGAATGTAAGGCAGTAATAATTATAAAGTTGAGCCATGCAACCTGAGCTATGTAAAAGGGTAGCGAGTAAGGTAAGTGGAATGAAGTATAGTAAAAAATTGGTAGGGTCAATAAATGGCAGGTATTTGTGGTTGAAGTCACTCTAATAGACAAAGTGAGGTGGAGAGATAATAAGTGGTTGTCAGAGAATGGAATATTTGAAATTGAGATTTTGGAGATAAGGCTTGGTACTGAACATTCCTCCAAATCCCATACCTTCACTCTCTCATGTGTCTTCTGAGAATGGGTTCATGAAGCTGATGGGAAACTAACTTCTTAGAAGAGATGACTAAGGATCAGAGTGTTAGATGGAAGTCCTTCCTGGACTCCCAAGAATGATGACAGAGAAGAGTAGATATTAAGTTTCAGTAAATGATGTCTTTGGGAGTAAAGAAGACAATGGTAGATATCCACTACAAAAAATTATGATGTATGTAATAGTCAGTCCACATGCTTTGAATAATTGTCAAGGGAGTAAGGAATAGGCTTCTCATAGAAGTTGAAGTAACTGGGGATGCATGGCATGATGGGTTTAGTCCTAACCCCCATTTAGGGGAATATGGATAATCTTTTTGAGACTAGTCTGTGGCATTTGATAATGGTGAAGCCAGTAGTGTGGGTCATACTGGGAGCACAAGAAGTGAACTCCCTAAGTGTGTCTATGGAATGTTCTCGGTCCAAGGAGACAAGTGGTTTGTTTAAACTGAATTTCAATTTGAGTTACAGAATAAAAAGCCTATGTACAAGGAAATGACTGTACTTATTAAAACTGACTATGAAATAACCATGATGGCAGGGTGTCCCTTCTTATATTTGAGGGTCAGCCATCTATTTATATAGGAAAGGCACTTTTGCTGCTAACTTGATTTGCTCTTTGGGATTTTACTGACATAGTTGAAATTTAGCCAAGGAAATAGAGCATTTCAAATTCAACTGGAAGAGAAGTATCTGGAGTGCTGCCATTAAAAGCTTTCTAGAAGAGAACAGGGTGGAGGTGAAATGGCCCAAGTACATATGAAATTCTGGCATCATTTACGTTCCAATAATTCAGAATACTCAGTTTCATTGCTGAATAAGCTACTAGGAGAACATCTTTCTCACCTATGCTTAAACTGAGACACTGTCTAACCTCAAAACCTTAATACTGCTGAGACTGTGGGAACCTAAGAAAGAAGACAGAAAGCACGCTCTGGACTTAGATTTCAAATAGGTCAATTTGCCAGATAAGCAGTTACTGTAGAAATTTGCTGTACGGGAAACAGATTAAGGAAACAGGTCAAGCAGTGCATTTGCCCAAGTAATTTTTAAGAGACATCAATACATTACATCTACCTTTCCACTATTAAATTATGTATTAATTACTGGTAGAAAAAAATAATTTTTAGAAGCAATCAGCTATAGATGTTTATAAACATGTTTGTTAATTTGGAGGTCCCTCAAATCCATACCTTCACCCGCTCATGTGTCTCATATGTCAATACATTGCAGTGATACAGTGAGGCAGAACAGTGGTCAAATCGGAGCAGGGGTTGTATTTAATGTATTGCCAGGAAAGAGCTGACTCCAGGTTGGAGTTGAAAAAGTTGTAATGCTATAACCATGGTTACATAGAATAGCAAAATCATTACAGGGAATTTTGTATCATGTTTGTGTTTCATCTCCTTATTATGGGTTATCTCTGTATGGTTAGCCAATTTCTACCCAATGTCCTGAAAGGTGCTGTCTAGTCTCAGTATAGTGACTACAATAAAAGATATTGAATCTTTTCTCAATTCAGTTTAATTTAAATGACATATGATACCCTACACGACCAAGAATTAATATTTTTTTCAAATTGTATATTTAATTAGATTGATTCAAAACCCCAAATACAAAGCCTCATTGCTAAGTTCACAGGTGAGAGGTGGGGAGGGGGGAAAGGTGAAAAGGGAAAATACTATGGGCTTTATTATGAATTATTAATTAGAATGTGGAAGAAAGTTGAACTTGTCTACTAGTAAGGGAAACTCATTGCATATATAAAAGCCTGGCAACTAAAAATATTAATTCAAAGGAATAATCTATAAGTATACTATGAAAATATACGGGAAACGTTATAATATTGGGGTCAAAAATCACTAAATTATTCACCAAAAACCATGGTTAAATAAATTATATTCTAGGCAATAAAATGGAACTTTCATAAAGCATGTGGTACATATTAAAATAATATGTATAACATGATCCAAGATATGAAGAATACAGAGAATATATATATATATGTAAATAAAAGTTACCAAAATTCTATAAGAATATGAAATAAACTATAAACAGCAATTAAGAGAGGACAGTAGTAGAATCTAAAGGTGAAGGGAAGGCAGTGGCAGTGAAGAAAGATATTATACCTGCACTTTTGTGTTAAAATGTGCAAAAATTTATTTTGTAATGAGAATTACATGCAATGCATTTTATGACAGCATAATTGAAAAAATACATAAATGTAAAAAGAGGAAATAGAATCCATCTAAACTCCCACAGTCCTGAAAGAGAAGCAGTTATCTGGATAGGTAAAATATGAGTGAAAATTTCTGGTCAAGAAAAATTTGGGTATTCAAGGAAAACAAAAAAACTTCCTGAGTTTTCCCATTCCACATGCATTTCATACCAATTCTCTCTTACATCCACACATCACTTGCTCAGTTTCATACATAGGACTTGAGGCCTACTTAGCAGCCTCATCAGAGCTGCAGAGTACCTCAAGTCAGCAGTCCTCGGGTGTTTGGCAGTTTTAGGGATGCCCTGGAGCTAAGTCCAAACGAACATAGAAAAAGAAGTCCTAAGCATAGGAACCCTTGAAATACTGTTAATGATTTCCAGGAATGAGGCCCCCTAATGACCACTGTACTCTGCTTGCATCATGTTTTATAGATGTTTTTAGTAAAGCTGATTTAATTTCCCTTAGTTCATGTGTTCTTGTTAACAGAATCACTTCCCTCAGTTCCCAGAAGACTGTAAAACAGAAAATTTATTATATAACGTGTAACAATATACATTAGGGAAAATATATTGACGTGACTCCTCAGGCAGCACACTGTAGATCTGATAAAGTACATCATAATTACTCAATGAATCTGATGCACTTCATTATACTATCACAGCACTATTGGTTATGAAAGTTAAAATGATCCACTGCTGTTGTTACTGAATTAAATTCAAACATTTTATGTGCCCTCAGGTATAGGAGAGATGCATTACTTTCTTTCCAAAATTTATTCTGGATGGTTATTTGGGGGTTCAGCTTATTGTCCTATTAATGAATGGAATGTCAATAGAATTTAAAGGAACAAAAAAATTCAGAGTCCATACTGTGGAAAAGTGAGAACTGTCAAGCTTGATATCATTGGCATTTAAAAATAAGAAATAAAGCAATGCTAAGTTTAGATAAATACTTTTCTATAATGGATAATTTTCATAACTTGGTATTTAAGGATTAAATTAAAATCTCCCCACACTAAATTTCATTTCCTATTCGGTTTATTGGTTTATTAGACACCTGATATGTTAAAAAAATGAACTAATCAGCAAAATACCAGGCTGCTTTTTGTCAAATTTCTCAAACTCATTCAATTTACTTCCTTTGAGGGTACATGGGGTGCTTAGCACTATATTTAGAGTCATTTGTTAGGTCTATTCAGAAAAAAAAGAGATAATAAGAATGTCCTTAATAAATTTGTTATAAGGTTAAGCTTACATCTGTATGTGCTTTTTAATTTTTTTACTTTGAAGCATAATCTTCTTTCTGTGTATGAGGAGACAACCTCAGGAGAGTTTAATGGGATCATTTTCTCCTCCAAAGACACATAAATATTATAGTTGGGATGCATTCCAAACTTTTTAATTTAAGATCCATTTCTTCTACACTCTGCTGTTTTTTCTGAAATTCACAATCAATATTGATTAATAGAATCCTGAAATGATTTAGAAAGAGAAGGTGAATGGTACTTCAAATTTCATAAAAAGACTGCGAATATTCTCACTGTCCTGATTCTGTGATAATCAGGGTGGGCTAAACATTCGCCATATTAGAAACCATGCATGTGTCCCCAGACCTCGTTTTCCTCCCTAGGTTTGGTTTTTAGAATGCTGGTGATAAACTAAGCCTGATTTATTATATGACCATCCTGTATGGGAAAAGACTGTAACTCTAGGTATCTCTGGTCAACCTTAAGAGATATAGCAGGGGGCTATATCTGGTTGGCGTCCATCTCCCATATGGAGGGACCTGGGTTCGATCCCCGGGACCTCCTGGTAAAAATTTTAAAAATATATAGAAGGTGCGTGGGCCGCCAGGCCCTGTGCGCGGGCGCACCACCAGTTCCCGCGAGCCACACAGCAAGATGATGACATAATAGGAGAGTGACACAAGGGAGAGGCAAGATGAGACGCACCGAAAAACCAGCAACTAAGGTTGCGCGGGCAGGATGCCTCTCTCCTACATCAGAGATTCCAAGGATTGAATCCCAGTGAAGACAGGAAGAGAAGGATGAGAAGAGAGGGCAGAAAATGGACACAGAGTTGCCCAGCGAATGGACACAGAAACAGCAAAAACGGGGGAGAGGGGGAAGGGGTGTAAAAATGGATAAAAGTAAATAAATAAATAAATCCTTTAAAAAATAAAAAATAAAAAATAAAAAAAAATAAAAAATAAAAAAAATGTAAATACTAAAAAAAAAAAAAAAAAAAATTCATAAAAAGAGAATGTGTACATTACAGTCATATGTCAGGAAGGTAACGAGCGTGCTCTGGTGAGATTGCTTTGGGCCAAGATAAAAGGCAGTGATTTCCATTCTCCTGTATGGAAGGCTTTAGACATCATGGGAAATCCCATGCTAATTTTTAGGGTTGATGATCGCTTTTTAAGGGAAAAGGATGAGAACAGCAAGCAAACATGCTTGGCTGGGACGCAGTCAGAGTAGTGGAATAACACATAAACACAATTAGGTTCCAATGAAGTTACTAACATGGGAAAATCGAAAGCATTTTCCAGAAGAGAACTAGGAAAGTTCAAATTTGGCCTTGCCGAGGTAATACAGATCAATTGGGCATTTATGATAGGTTTTTTTTTCTACTCACTCATTTAGCCTTATTGCACATATAATTATTGCATGAATCAATGGCATTACACCAGGCATGTGGTTTTTTGCTTGCATTAGTGAGTAAAAAATTGTATTATGCTAATGTTGGAGAGTTACATGAAGGGTGCAGAGAGATTTGTGATTCAATTCAAGCCTTGCAAAGGCGTAAATTCACCAAGTGTGTGGCCACCTGGGGAAAAGACAGGGCTTTCCTGCCAGATACTTAGGAGTGCACTCAGAATTGTAAGCAGGTATGTTTGAATTTATTTCACTTCTACCAGTTTCTATTATGCTGATTTAAGACTATATATTCATAGTATTCTGAATACAAGTTAGTGCACTGAAATAAAATAAGAACATTCCCACAAGGTAAGAGTTCAGAAACCAATTAAATTTCCACAGGCCTCACAGAGGTAAGTCTCATGCCTTGGTACTCTTTATGACTCAGGGTTAGAATCTAAAATTCTCACTTTCCATTCTGGGGCTCTAAACTTTAAAACTTCCTCCCAAATCATAGTTCATAATTTTAAAGATTTTTCAAGTAGCTGACAACTTGAATTTGCACAGAATAGGAAACAAACAATTGGGGAAGGAATTAGTAGGAATCACAGACTCTGGGGATTGATTTTCTCCTATCCAAAATATTAACAGTAACACTGACTGAGAATGAATAGAAGTCATTTAGCCTTAGACAGAGTTCAAGATAAATTATAATACTTCACTAATTCAGAATGACTGGAAGAAGCAAAGTCTGAATAAAGAATAAACAAAGATTATATCTTTAAAAAGAAATATGTTACAAGTAACATTGTACTTTGTGTGGTGAAGTCCTCAAAGACAGGTGAAGCATACAATAGCTCTGCAACCCCAATGTTGAATACTCTCTCAAGAAAGGCAACTTTATTAATTATTCCTCAGAATTATTTGGTATTCTAAGTAAGTTAACCCAAGCAATGTGTTGGCAAGAAAAATATCTTTTGTGAGTATTTTAACTTTCATAGAATGTGCGTTAGGATTTACTACTCCTACTATTATCAGAATAATTAAAAGCTAAGTTAAATTGTCAAAATAAATGAATAAAGTATACACTAAGATAAAATTTCCATGACTTTTATTATATTTGTTCACATACTTAGTAATTTGCAAAATCCAGCAATTGTCTCCCTGTCATTAGTGTGAATTAACAAGGCTCTTTGCTAATAGCAGTTACAATGGTAATTATGGAAGATGAAATCGCATTTCTAAACAAATGAAAGTTATGTTCATATTTACTACTGCCTGAAGACTAAATGTCAAAGAAAAGGCACTGAAAGATATATTTCAAAAGCCAACATGGAATTAAAACAAAAATTTTAAAAGCCATGTAATAGTTGCAAATTTTATTTGGCTCTCAAGCTTTATGCCTATTTCTCAGCTACTGTTAACTTGTTATTCTTATCACATTTCTTTCTTCTCTCTGACTTTGGCCTTTTTTGAGAGATTAGTGAAACTAATCTGATATTTTTAAAAATTCTCTTAAATTTTCCACACTTTTCCATATTTCAATCCTCTTGATTTAACAATCACTTTTTTTTTTTTTTTTTTGGCTTTCTAAGAATAGCAATTTTTCCACTACTCATTGAACTGTTTGAAAACTTGGAATAGGTATACTACTCTGGCTTATGATTACCATTATACTTTATAAAAAGTAAAACCTATATGAACCCCATGTTCCTGTTGCAGTCCATGTAAATAGGCACAAATACACACAGACCACCACGTACTCAAATAACAATCATTATTATTTTTAAAATTTACCTTATTAAAATCATAAGACTAATTTGCTCTGAAATATCTGGAAATTTATTTTATTATTAAGAACACATGCAATTTTGGCTTTTTGTACAAAACTTTCATGGTGGAAATGGAGTACAGTTGGAATAGAGCAGTAATGTTAAAGAACATAGCATTTCTTAAGTGAAGGTGGTACCAACACATGGATAGTGGAAATTCAATCATAACATACGTCACTGCACCTGAACGAGGATAGGCTCAATTTAAAGGTTTGCACAGAAAAATTAATTCTCCAGGTGGTGGCCTTCTACAAGTATTTTAGTGCTCATCTTTTAACGTTATTCAACATTACTGAAGAATCGGGGTATAAAGACCATGTGTTTGCCACTTTCAAGAAATAAAACCTGAGGTTATTAGGTTTGGTGCCATGTAATTTTATTAGAACATAATTTACATGTTTATCCCAAAAAGTAATGTTTGGTTTTAGTTTGGATTATAATTAATTTTAAACGATCCTTTCACCGAACACCACAATTCGTTATGTACTTGAAATAAGCCAATACCTCTCTTGGGGATGGAAAAAACAAAGGTGATTAGGGCCTGCACACTGTCCTGCAGGGCTGAGAGTAAAGTGGGGGTAAATAGATATTTATAGAATGGATTATAATAATATATTCAAGACTGTAATTAATAGGGTAACTTTGCTTTGCTCTCTCTGGCAGTTGAAGAAGAGATTATGGAGAAATCCAATTCATTTAAACATGAAAGAGATCATCACACATGTGTGGAATTGCTGCAAATAACTTAGCCTGAATATAGCTCAGTGTGTGTACTAAGGCATGACAGGAATGAGGCTGGAAACTAAGCTAATAGTCAAATCATGAAGAGGCCCATGTAAAGACATTAACCATATATCCAAATTTGCCCAGGACAGTTCCAGTTTATGCTTATTGTGACAAGTGTAATACTTAACCGAGCCTCCTTCCACTCTATAAATGCTATGTCTGCTCTATGCATAAGCTCTATTAAGGATTTGATTGTTATCTTAAGCAAGCAGTAGGAAGCATAGTATGGTTCTTATAAAGGGACAGAAATGAACACATCATAGCATTGCACGTTTAGAAATTTGTGGGCTAGTCGAAGTGATCAGACATGTACACAGCAGCTTTTAGAAGAGATTGGAAGGGGTTTGTTCCATAGAAGAGATACGGCAGTTCCAAGGAAACCATTTATCTCCCCTGGGAGAATCAGGGAAGGCTTTATTTATGGAAGGTCTGGCAGTTGGGGTGATCTTGAATGAGAGTTAGGGTTTGGACCTACATAGGGTAACTTACTAATCCATTTGGTTACTTATCATAAATGACTAAAAATCGGTACAGAATTAGAAAACACAAAATCAACTATACCTTTAAAGATTTAAGAACTGAAAATAAACGTTAAATGAGCCTTTAAAGCTACAGTTTACACCATAGTATTCTCAATTAGACAATTAGATTTGTGAAGTCCCCTTCTATATCAAGATTTAGAAATGTGCATATGTGCAGGCAGGTGAAATAAGTTAGCATAAATGTCTAGGTTTATGGTTCTGCCAACGTTGCTAGCAAAGAGGGGAGGACCAGACAGTAACAAAGCTTCTGACCTGTGTATCTGTTGCAAGATTTACAAGTATTTCTATTATCCCCAATACAATCAGGGTCATCTTGCACCCATTAAAATGTCCCTGATGGATAAATTATTTTTTCAAAGTCCAGTTTATATGCTAATTTGTGAAAACGTTCCAAATTATTAATTGTTATTAGCACCTTGACTCACTCTAAGCCTTACCAGTTTAGTGTAGGGGCTATATGACATCCCCAGCCTTTCACGTAGCTTTATGTTCTAAGTCCATTTATGCATACAGCCTGCATTACAAAGGTATTTCCTGGCACTACCATATCAGATGAACTGGAGACTTCTTTACTTTCCTCATCTGTATGATTCCCCAAGGGAACACTGTGTATTGCATCTTTGGTTGCTTAAGTTTTGGCACAATCTGGCAATAAATAATACAAATTCAGGATAAGAATAAAAGGACAGGCATGTCTAAGTAATGAAGACAAGAAGCATTACTGAAAATTGGTAAAATATAAGAAATCCTGTATTATTTAGTATTTCCATAAAACTAGCACTTTACAGAGATTTGCTTTATTTTATTCATGAAGCCAATGCTAAATTTACCATATTTTAGAGACATAGAACCTGAGATTTGCAACTAAGTGATTTACCCAAGGTCATAAAGCAGCTTTATCAAATTGGAGATTTAGAACAAAAAGAATCTGAATATTCACGACTTTTATTTACCCTTCTTGGTCTATCAGGGATGATTCTTAATATTGTTACTATAATTTATACTGGATAATCTTTTTTTTCTCAGATTCCTAGCAGTGCTTGAAAGTGAATGACTTATATGACAATCATGGCAAAGCATAAGAGAATGACTCATTTCTAAAGGCAAGGAGAGGATGCAAAGAAATCATATTTATCCTTCTGCTTCCTTCCAAAGACCACTTTACATATATTATCCCATTGATCTTTCAATATCTCTATCTTGGAGTGAGTAACTAAGGTAATTCCCTTAGCTAACGCTCAAGGAAATTAAGTGATTCATTCAGGGTCACACCACAAGTCCTTGGTTAAGAAGTCAGTCTTTACACATTTTGTTCTAATATTGAATCCAGTGTGTCCAACTGGGGTCAATTAATTTAGATTTTGAATAGTGCTTACCCAAGACCTTTTGTAAAATGCCTAAGTGAAAGCTAATATAGAGAACCATAGCAGAAAATAATTTCACTTTTGAACAACAGACTGAGGGCAAGAAGGGCAAATGGGGCTATAGATGAGGGTGATCAAGAAGAGTCGCAGGCAAAACCACAAATGGAGGCCCAGAACTAAAGCAGAAAATTGAAAGCTGAAGCTGAACCATGAGTGGTCAGTTGCAAATTTGCATGTGAAAGGCAATTCCCTATCGTTGTGCTCTTACTTTTTCATGGAATAATAGAGGTGGATGGAACCATGAGAGATCATTGGGTCCTGAGAGATTACTGCTTTCTGGCAACTGAATAGTCAATGATACAGGACAGAGGGATGAATCTCAAACCTCTCATTGTAGAAAACTTGGCCTTTCCTCTAATTTATTGATAGATAATTCTGTTAAGCTCTGTTACATGTACACTTAAGGTATGCATGTGTGTGTGTGTGTATGTGTCTATATTCATATAAACCATACACACATACACAATGTGTATCAAAATGATTTTCACAAAGCATAATTGGTACAAAACTACTCTCATATAATGATCACATAGTGTAGACTATAGCATATATTTCCCAGTCTACCTTGCAACCAGGCTTGGTTCCATGACTTGTTCCCACAAATGAAATACATACAGATTGCTTACTAAGCAGGAATGCCTTTTCCATTCATTTTTTTCTTACTAGCTACTAAATGCAGACAATTCTGAGGGCATTGGTGATGATGGAGCCAAAAGATGGGTGGAACTTGAGTTCCTCAGTCACCCCAGGAAAGCCACCCACCTTGACATGTGAGTTCTAAATAAACTTCTATTATGTTTAGACATTGAAAGTCTGGAGGATTATTTGTAATAGCACATAGGGTTACCCTAACTAGTTCAAACATCCATTCTTTCTTTCTATCTCTCATTTTTTAAGAAGGATGCTCTGAATACCATCTTTCCTCTTTTCTTTCATTTTCTAGCAACTTAATGCCAATTAAAAAATTAACGGTATCATAAATTTAGCTCATCATATAACTAATATAGTCATTTTTTTGCTTCGTGTCACAGAATGTCACAGAATCTAGTTACTAGCCCACTTCTTCACTCAGTCTTATTCATCTGTCACCATTAAATATTATTTATTGTTTTTCAAAAGCATCATTGTGCATGCTCTCTGTTCATCCTCTTTTTCCTTTTCTTTCTTTTATTTCACTCATTCTCACTTTCATTTCCTCTAACCTTCTTGAAGGTGAGGACTATTTCCTTCTTATTTCTCTATCCCATTCAAGGAAGGTTTGTTAAATGAAAAGACCCTGCTATTCTCACACATGTAGAAATAGAGAGTTTGTTTCTCTCCTCCTGTGCAAAATTCAATGAATACTGGCATTTCAAATCAAAGGTAGATTATAAATGACCATGTATTGTTCTGAAAAGGCCAGCTGATCATCTGATGAGAAATAATAAGGTTCATTTGTTTGGCAAATTTTCCCCAGTTCAGGATGATAGCTAAATCCAGCAAGTTTCAAAACTTAATTTAGTAACATTGTTAAAAGAGCCCTTTTTCTTAATTCTATAGTCACATTAACTGATAGAATATTTTATATAAAATCAGATTGCTAACTTAACTGACATTTATGAAACTGATAACTGAACTAGCATAGTCACATTTTTATGGCTTCCATATTTCCTTTCTGTAAACCTAATCACTTCAAAAGTGAGCTTGTAATTAAAAGGTTTATGGGAAGAACATGAAGAGGTAACTTGTTGATTCAAATGCAATAGTGCTAACCTTGCCAATGGAACTATAATACTTGAAGTCCATGGGCACCTTCATTGGTTGACGTACAATTTTGATTTTTCCTTTAAGGTGCTTTTGTTTTTATTTGTGAATGGAATTATACTGTAACTTTCATTCATTCATTAATTCAACAAATATTTATTGAGCTCCTGCTATAGATCAATGTTCTAAGGGCAAGGTAATAAAGACAGACCTAGTCCTCCTAGAGTTTTCAGTCTGTTGATGGAAACACATAATTAAATAATTGCAAAAATGAAACTATAATGATGAACTGATTTAAATAATTACTCCAAAGGAATGAGCATTATATGGATGCATATACAACACAAATAGACCCTGAAATATAATGAAAGTATTTAGCTGATATCTAAAAGATGAGTGGATGTTAACAGTACAAACAGATTTGGGGGTGGTGCAGAAAGAAGAGCATGAACTAAGACTTTTTAATATAAAATATTTGGGATACTTACTGAAGGCCAGTGAAGAGAAACAGATGAAGAGAAGAAGGAGATAAAGTGAGGGAAAAGAAGTTGGAAAGTCTGGTGGGGGTAGGGTATACTCAGTTTTGTTAGCCAAGTTGAGTTTTACCCATTAACCTCAAAACTCAGGAGAGCCCTTGGAAGATTTAAGCAAGGTGATATGGACAGATCTCCTGATGAAAACCATCATTCTAACAACAGTGAGATCTGAGGAATGGATTAGGAAGAAAGGGCAGCTATTGCTAGAGTCCAAATGAGAACTGAAGCACACTGACCTTGGATTGGTGAGAATGAGCTGGAGAGAGCGGATGTCTTTTGAGTGGTTTGGACAATATCTCAAGAATCAGTTTTACTTCCCTCCTTTTCAAGTTTTTTCAAATACTTACTCTAAGTATAATATGACACCCATAACTGTCTAAACATAGAGACTATCAAGCAACAGAATTATGTGAGAAGACAGACATTAGTCAGAATCATAAGATCTATGAAACAGGCATGGTGATACAGATATTTATTTTAAGGCATTTCAATAAAAAAATATAAATAATAAGACCAGAAAACTGTTTGAAAGTACAAAAATGCTATTACAATAATGTCATTAACTTAAACTATTATATTTATTCTCTTCCACTTAAAATATTTTAAAATTTTCAATTGTAATTTTAAGGAACACTGTTTTGTTTATTTTCTATTGAAACCATGACCATTAGAGTTGTTAAATATTCTTAACTACCTCTTTTTTTTTTTTAAAGATTTATTTATTTATTCCCACCCACCCCCTTTTCTTTTGCACTCGCTCTCTGCTCTCTGTGTCCATTTGCCGTGTGCTCTCTGTGTCTGCTTGTCTTCTCGTCTCGTCTTCTCTTTAGGAGGCACCAGGAACCGATCCTGGGACCTCCAATGTGGGAGAGAGGCACTCAATCACTTGAACCACCTCAGCTCTCTGGTTTGTTGTGTATCTCATTGTCTCTCCTCTTTGCCTCTTTTTTGTTGTTGTTGCACCAGCTCTCCACATGGGCCAGCTTGCCTTCACCAGGAGGCTCCAGGAAATGGACCCGGGATGTCCCATATGGTAGACGGAAGCCCAATTGCTTAAGCCACATTCACTTCCCCCCATAATTATCTCTTATACAGGTGCATTGTATTTCATTGTCTTTATCCTAGAATTTGTATAGGCATTTCTCATTGCCTAGTTTATTTCAGCATTTATGCTACAGAAATGATACTGAAATGAATATCTTTATGGATAATTTTTGCATATTTAGGAGTGTTTTATTAAAATAGAGTCTTAGAATTAGGAGTTCAGAAATCACAATGTTCTTTAAATTCCATATACTCTGCTTACTTATATTAAGCCTAAATGACAGACAAAAACATTTAAAGAAGGATTTTTCTTTGATGATGTAATTATTTTATTCCTATATTCTATGACTATTATTACTTATTCATTATTAAGAACTGTTGTTAATATATTCATTGTGAAAGTGTACTCACCAAATTAATGAGAACAACCATTATTTCTGCTAAAATATTTTCTTCACACAAATATTATGATCTTTAATAATTATGATAATTTGCAATTTATATTCATGGCTTACCTGATAAAATCATTATATAGCTTAACATCAACTTTGATTGCATAAATATTACATTAACTTTAATCACATCAGAATTTTAAAAACACTATTTTAAATAAATATGAAGGTAATGAATCAAGCTTAGTGCAGAAACCTGAATTATTGTAAGAATAGATTTTATTTTGCTTTAAAAGTTTTATTTTGTCTATTGGAAAACATCCTTTAACTTCTGATGGTTGTACATTTTCATAGGAAAGAGAATACAGGAAAATATATATTAGCTTTCTTTTGCTGTTGTAACAAATAACCACAGATTTATTGGCTTAAAAGAAGGCAGCTTTATGATCTCACTGTTCTCTATGCCAGAAGTCCAGGTGGGATTATCTGGTTCCTCTGCTACTCGTTTCACAAAGCAGAACTCAAGGTGTCAGTCAATCTGGGCTCTATGTGGAGATTCTGGGGAGAATCCACTTCCAAGGTCATTCAGATGTTTGACAGATTACAGTTCCTTGTAGTTGTAGGTCTGAGGTCTCTGTTTACTTGCTGGCTCGGAGCTGGCAGCTTCTCTCAGCAACTTAAGACCACCTCTTTTCCTTGTCACATTGCCTTTTCCATTTCCACATCAGTGACAGCCCATCCAGTCCTCCTGTTCAAATCTCGAAAACTTCCCCTTCTGTGGCATCTCTCCTTCCATTCAGAGAAATTTCTGTGCTTTTAAAAGCTCACATGATTAGACTGAGCCCACCAGTATAATTCAGTATAATCTCTCTATTTTAAAGCCCGTAATATTAATTGTATCTACAAAGTCCCTTTTGATATGCAAAGTAATATACACAAGTTCTAGGGAGTAGGCAGTAGCCTTTGGGGAGACATTATTTGCCCTATGGTAAAGTTTTATTGCCTAGAAACAAATTGTTGTTTCAATTTTCAGTTCTCTTTTATTTTACTTAGGCTCCTCATTTCTTACCTTATATAAAAAATATAATGAAATCTCAATCCTAGCAATATTTTCCACTTTACACCCACATGTTTATAAGATAAATGGATATAATATAATGTCATACAACTTCATTCTAGTAGATAGTTTAGTGTTTTGAACAGTTTTAGAAAAAAATTAGAAAAAAAGCTAGTGAATTAAAATAAAGTGAAGAACTAGGGGAACTTTTCAGATAATTCAAGGGGGATAATTATTAGACCTTATTGAGTTAATATTTTTTTTTGAATTAATATTTTATCCTTTGATTGATACTTGTCCTCTTTGATTTTTTTATTTTAATTTTTAAATTGTTTGTGCTGTTTTGACTTTTTCTTACTTTATTTTTAAGTGGTGAATATCTACTTTAATGCCTCAGTTGATTATTTTAATATGTTATTTTTAGATTAGTTTTAGTTTACAGAAACTTGTGCTAGTACAGATATTTTCCATATCACTCTGACTCCCAATAGTTTCCCCTATTATTAGCATCTTGCATTAATGTGGTACATTTGTTACACTGTTGAAACAATATTGACATATTATTATTAAATCAAATCCATCATTTACATTAGGATTCATAGTTTGGATTCATAGTTTGTATAGTCCTCTGGGTTTTGACAAATGCACAATGTCATTTACCCATCATTACATTATCATACAGAGCAGGTGCAATGCCCTAAAAATGCCCTGTGCTCTACTATTCATTCCTCCTTCTCTCCCCAATCCCTGGCAGCTACTGATGGTTTCACTGTCTCTATAGTTTTTTCTTTTCCAGGATGTCAGATAGTTGGGATCAGATAGTATGTAGCCTTTTCGTGCTGGTTTCTTTCACTTAGCAATATGCATTTAAGATTCATCCATGTCTTTTCATGGCTTGGGAACTAATTTATTTTTATTGACAAATAATATTCCAGTGTATAGATGTGACAACATTTACCTATTGAAGGACATCTTGGTTGTTTCCAATTTTGGGCATTTATGAATAAAGCTTCAATAAAAAACTGTGTGCAGGTTTTTGTGTGGATACCAGTTTTCAACTCATTTGGGTAAATACCCCGGAGAATGATTGGAAGGTGCCAAACTCTCTTCAAACATGGCTGTAACATATTGCATTTCCACCAGCAATGAGTACCTGCTGTTCCACAACCTCGCCAGCATTTGATGTTGTCAGTGTTTTGGATATTTGCCATTAAAAGAGGTGTGTACTGGTATTAATTTTAATTTGAAGTTCCCTAATGATGTTGAACAGCAATTGATATTTTTAAAATTTCATAATGAAAATTATTATTGCTTGCCACAATGTGGCCAGTCAATTTTATTTTGCTGGGGAAGCACCTCGAAATGGAGAGAGTAGTACAGATTTGTCTTAAAAAATGTTATAGCATCATAATAAATCCTAATTGAGATATAACTTATGTAAAGTGTCCAATATAATGTTATGCAAGTGCTATTTCCTGTCTACTTTCTAAATTTCCCAGACTTCATGCTCATCTTTATTAGAGACATGGACACAAATACCTATTTAATAAACTTTTTCACCAATTATGGGATACTCCCAAGTCATGTGGAGCCCATAGAACATTACTTACAAATGGCTGAAAGAAGAATGACCAAAGAGCAGAACTGTGGGGAACAAAATGCATGCTTCAGTATTCTCTGAAGATAGGTAGAATATAATACCATACAAATTTTTTAAATTCCCCAGGCTTCAGGGAAGAAAAGTTGTAGAAGATGAATACCAGTTGTGAAACACAAGCAGCTTTATATCTAAATGCACTTATGAAATGAAAATTTAATAATCTATAGATATCTAATAATAGCCTATATCTAATGTAATCTATATAATGAAGACAGATAAAAATGGTTATACTTGACAATAGCACTGTATTCATAATAGTTACTCTGTACTGAAACTACATTCTAAGTACTTGGCCTACTAAGATTTTTATTTTTTATTTTTAAGATTTTATTTATTTATTCATTTATCCCCCCCTTGCTGCTTGTGCTCGCTGGGTCAGCTAACCACGCCGTGCGGGCGAGCTTGCCTTCACCAGGAGGCCCTGGGAACCGAACCCGGGGCCTCCCATATGGTAAACGGGAGCCCTACTGATTGAGCCACAGCCGCTTCCCCTACTAAGATTTTTAAATCCACATAACAAATATAAGAGATAACTATTGGTCTCCTTATTTTGTACATGGAGAGGTTCAGATATATTGAGTAATTTGTCTGAAGTCACACAGATAGTAAGTGAAGGAGTTCATATTTGGGTAAAAATACCCAAATCCTGTGTTTTTTTTTCTTCTTTTTACTTTCTGCTCTACTGCTTCTTTTATAAATCAAATGACTTTGCTGGCACTTCACAGATTAATGATATTGATCATAACTTGAACTTCAGCTATGGATAATATTTATGAACAGTTACAGAAATAGTTATAGATGAGATCTGACTATACTGAGAGCATTTCCTTATTTTCTCCAAAAAGGATACTGAATATATCATTAATAGAGTTTAACTTTGCTCAGTTTTAACTATGATTGTGCCTCATGCAATAGAGATTAATACATGCAAAAAAATCATTAACTGCAAAATTGTGTTCAAGTTCAATTTGATAAATGGAATTGCATTTTTAATATACAATGGGGTTACTATAATAAAAATAGTTATATGATCAATAATTTGTAAAATGAACAGTTAATTCATAGTTTACTGTTGTTTTATAGATTAGAACCTGGCATGATGTAAATAAAATTATTTTACTAGAACAAGTGGTTTCCTTTGGGGAAAATGAAGTTTAGACAACTAATTATAATGCTGATTTCATACTTTTCAGAACAAACTCAGGACTTCTATAGTTTTACATTCATATCCACAATAACATTCACACACTAAATATATATTGAAGACTCAAATCATTAAGAAAAACTTTTAAAGCTATTTTTCATAAGGCAACTCTGCTTTAAGTCCTGTTTGAATTAAGGCCTCACTGCAAAACCTTTCCATCTATAAAATGGTCTTTTTCTTGTTTCCCGAAGCTCTGAAGTGTAATATGTAAAGGTCTATGTGTTTGAGTCTACATGTACGTATTTTTTAATATGTGGATATGTTAGTGTTGCTCAACAGGGGAGTTCCTGCTTTCTGTCAAATTAAATGCAAACTATTTACATTAAAGGAAGTCAGCTGATTTGCCCCGATGTGAATAATGCATGCTAGGAGAGCAAGGCAGTATATATGTAAACTGTGACATAAGTCATTTTATGATATGACTAGCATAAAGATTTGCATTTTAAACCTCACTTTTGCCCCCAGCTTTTTCATGCCTCTAGTCCTACTTATACTGCTTCTTCCTTTGATGGATTCAGATTTGGAAAAACACCATCATGTTCTCTTTCTGGGATTCTCTTGGGAAAAAAAGTAAGGCTGACTGGGAAACAATAAGTCATTTGAGGAACTGAAGAAATATTTGTATAATTATGTAGATTACTAAAATATTAATTTAAAAAGAACACTCTCTTGTTTGCATTTCTTTGGATACATGTATTATAAAAAGCATACTCAATATAATCCTAAAAATTATTTGTAGTGTCAAATAAAAGAAAAAAATAATCTTCTAGTGATCTTTCTGTACAATAAAACATTCAATACTTAAAATTGAAAAGGAAAGGTCTTCGATTTGAGGGGATTCACATATTCATTTATTTAAGAATATTAATTGAAATTTGGAAGACCAAAATATAAATCTTATATAGCTATTACCCTCCAGGATATTTGATATGGTAGTAGAGAAGATACTATAGAACAGAAAGTGCTAAGTACATGAAGAGTGGTATAATTGAGGTACTATGTTGCTGGTTATTATCTCCCAGGGCTAAGCTCATCCTTCAATGTTCTGTTTTGTGGTACTGGAGTTAGTTTCTCTTTGGCCAACTGGCTCCCTGTTCGTTTTCTCCAACTGATTGATTAGATGGCTGAATGAGGAAGAAGGCATATGCCTCTTTACTGTTTTGCTTCCTGCTTCTGTCAATATCACCCTAGCAATGGTCCTTTACCTTCAGAGCATGAAGTAGTTTAATTTTCAATTTCCTTCTCAGTCTTCAAAGCAGATACAAGCTCCAGTCAGTGGGATGCCTCTGACAGTTCTAAGTCCCAATCTGTGGGCCTCTTCTCTGAGTTCCTGAGGCATCCCCTTCCAAAGGTGTGGGCCCCAGCACCAGACAGACCTTTTGCTCACCTTCTGGTTTTTAATATCTCCAACCTCTTCTCTCTGTTCCCCCAGAGGGGAGGCTAGTTCCCTCCCACGATTACTATTTCTTCCTAATCTCAGGGTTCCCCCTCACATTTTATGCCCCCAGTCTCTGTTTAAAAATTTTCTTATATTAAATTCTCTGGTAAAACAGCTGGTGTGGTTTTTGTTTTTCTGACTGGATCCTCACTGACAGAGCTATGAAACTCAGAGAAAGGAATAACCACTTCAAGATGGAGAGATCAGGGAAGTCTTCACAAAATACATGTATTGCCACTGGGCTAGGGACAATAAATTTGATGAAGGTGAGGACAAAGTCAAGAAAAGGGATGCGGAAGCAGTAGAGACAGGAAAGCAGGAACATATATAGGGACAATACAAATAAGAACCATTTGCATTTTATTTAGTGGGCAAAAACACAAAGTATTAGTTTGAAGCCTTTTTATCTTATGAAATAATATTTAAAGTGAAAAATAGTTTTCAATGCTACAAATCAAAAGTAGATTTTAAGTGAGAGGGAACTTCCTCCAAATAGAAGTACACATTCAATTGCAAAACACTCTTTGTTACAATAAAAATAAACCATGATTTATAAATGTGTACAATAAAAACTTTATATTATTGGATGCTGAAATGTGCATATAAACCTACTTTATAAATATTTATATTAGCTAGGGATATAAATTATAATTGACAAAATACAATGTTTGGTGCAGTCCATAAGAATCCTGGCCTTAGCATGACATTTGTTTGTGGGGTGCTTGTAGCTTGTACATTTGCAATTTTTATACCGTCTTTGAGAAAACTGGACCATGACTTCTGCTTCACAACTGCTTTCATGTACTTTTGGCAGTTTTCTCATATTTTTGACAGGTACAAAGCACCCTTCCCCTTCTGGGATTTTGTTGTGGAGAGCTAAGATTATGAGCAGGGCACTGCTCATGAGAAAAAGCTTCAGTCATACCAATTTCTGAATGTGGAAATCAGGTTTACTATCTTATTTAGATTTGCATCACCTATTCCAGGAATTTATATCACTGTAAATATGAGTTCATGAGGGATAAATAAAAACAAAAAAGAAAATGAAAACTTTGTACCAATTGCCTAGGTCTTCTAACACATGTCCCATGGACTTCAATGGAAGCAACATGTGAGAATCCAAGGGTAGAATTTGAGGCCATTATTGTAATGAATTAACATTTAAAGGCTCATTAGTGGTTTAAGTAGTTAATAATAACACATTAAGTGTGGCCTGTGTGTTTTGTTAGAGTGGTGGCATGGTATAAATCAAACTGTCTTCAAAATAATTTCTGAAGTATATAGTAGTTTTAATTTATAAGACCTTTGGATAGATATTTTACATCACCTTGCTGGTTCCTTAAAAAAAAAAAGTTAGAAGGGAACTTAACACTTTATTTGTACATTAGATGCAAATTTTGTCTTGATGCATTCTGCTATATTTATTTGTGAAAAAAATATAGGTCTATATGATAATATTTGGAGACATCAATACGCCACTCTCATCACTGGATTGAACATCTGGACAGAAGATCAATAAGGAAATAGATAGCTTAAATAATGCGATAAATGAACTAAACCTAACAGACATATATAGAAAAGTGCACCAAAAATAGCAGGATATACATTCTTCTCAAGCACTCATGGATCTTTCTGCAGGATAGGCCATATGTTGGTTTACAAAACACTTCTCAAAAATCTTAAAAAGTCTTAACTTATAAAGCACTTTCTCTGATCAAAACAGAATATGCTTTTCTCAAATGGTTCAAATGTGTGTATAGTTATTAAAATCTGTGAGCCACCCAGGTTACTAGGTTAAGATATAAAAATTTGGGACTCATCAGAAAATTGCACCATTCTTCATTTGCTTTATCCACTACGTCACCTTTCAAAGGCATCCCCAAACTATAATTCTTAGTTCATATAGACAGATACTATCCTCTCTGCCTTTATGAAAAAGGAGAAAAAAAATTCCCTTATTTGTTATAATTGATCCTAACATGCATATATCATCTACAAATAACCTTATCAGCATTCAGAAAGGATTACCTAAGTGAACCCGTCTACATATTGCTCCTTATAATGAGCTTCCACAAGACTAATTACTTATTAGTGCCATGGGCAATGAATGATTAATTAGTTGATACTAATGTGAATTGTTAAGAGTATAATTGCTACCTTTTCCTAATTTCTGAAGTTTAGAGGAAGTTAATGAGATGCTAATGTAGCCCAATAGATTCAGTGAAACTTTTTGTTCACTAACACATTTTTAAAAATGATTTGGAGATGCTGATCATAAAATATATTAAGAGTTTTAATATTTATATATAATTAATGTTTAGTATTTAATATTTAAAACAAAAATAAGCCCAATATATGTTCACAAATATTCCTTTCTTACAATCCTATCAGATCTTCTTTAGTCTATGAGATTTCATAGATTACCAATTTTCAACCTAGATACGAATTTTGCACTTGCATTTTGTTTTTGAAACAAAACATTACTTCTTTATCCTTTTATAGTTTAGTGAGTTTTCTGCTCTTAAAAATGAACTGAAGCATGGGATTGTTGATCTTCTTAAACACAATCAACTCTCAATTATTCAATGTCAATGAAGAGAGGCACTGGTATGAATAAATAATACTAGCTGGTAATTCACACATCTGGGTTAGGGCAAAGGCAATTATCTCAGGTTGTTCCAATCATCTCAGTGAAAAGGAAGCATAACAGGAGAAATTCCATTTTTGCTAGGTTTGAGAAGTGGTGGCTGTTATCAGAAAAAAACAAATGGGCTTGCCTAGTATCCTATTCAATAAGGGGTATAAATGCTTTCAATGGTGAACAGTTGTTTATTAGCCTGGAGTTTTTATATACCTCTAACTTAATATCTCCTAGTATTTTCTCCTGACTGAAATCTGCAAGGTAGTTGTTATTGTTACTCTATTACGGCTGATTAAACAATTTCAAAAACATAAAAAAAAAAAAAAAACACCTCATAGCCCCACCGATAAGTGACACAGTCAGAATTTAAATCCTCATCTCTCTGCTGTATAGAAAATAAGATGGCAGCAATTTATTGTATTCAAATTGTGTAGGTATTAGTTTTGGGATGTATATGCCACTAAGGAAGAAAGGAAATATTATTGAAAATATTATTGAAAAATTAGAATCCTTAAATCATTTATTCATTCAATGAATATCTTTTGATTGCCTACTACGGTACAGGTGCTGAAGATAAATACTACCCACACTAGTTTATGTCCTTAAGAAGGTCACATTCTTTGAAAAAGGACAGACAATAACACATAAATAATTAAGTGTATAGTAATGTTCTATGGTGATATGTGTTTTAGGGGAAAAGGAAGCATTGTGCAAACCTCTGTGGCCAAATGAGGAAAGATGTTCAAGAAAAAGCAAAGAGAGTGGAGTGCTGGTAAGGCTTGTGTAAGGGAACAATGTTTAGAAAGGGGCTCCAAAAAGTATGTATGTGTGCATGTGTACGTGTGTGGTAGAGGAGGAGTGTGAAATCATCTGAGGCATAACAAGCTTTTAGGTTTTGAGTTTTACTCTGAAATGGGACGTGGTTCCTGGGTTTGAGCAGAGGGGTGGCTTAGGTTTTCAAACACATTGGCTTCTTTGTGAAGTATCTGTAAGGGGCGGGAAGGGTCAAAATTTGCAGCATTCAATACAGTTAGGATGGCTAAATTTGTAATTTGTGAAAGGTATGTATGGCATCTTAAAAGGTTCTAGAACTCAATATATTAAAAGGAAGTCGTTAATTTTCAAATGTGGGAAAGAACTAACTACTAAATAGAGAAGGTTTGAGATTTATATAAGATTATTAAAAGATATGATATCAAATAACCCCCTATCTTTGGCCACACTTTGAAAAAACTGCCATCTAGTAAAATTGCATAAATTTATTAATTATTAAATAAAGTCAATTGAGATGAGGTTTTTGAGGGCTTTTAGCTAGGTTGGATTTGAATTTAGCTCTTTAAGCTCCCCAAACAATACTTTTTCCTCCATACTTTCATGCACTGACAATATTCTAGGAGGTATTGTGTGACATGAATTTGAAGCCAGGCTATATGGTTTCAAAACCTGGCTCTACCAGTACTAGCTGGTGATCTCGGGTAAGTCAATAAAAATTTCTGGCCTCAGTTTCCTCGTCTCTAAAATTAAGCTAGTAATAGTACCAACTTCAGAGCTTGTGAAATATGAACTTAAGTACTTGTAGACTGCTTAGCGGTATCTGGCTACAATCAACTTACTTCATTGACAAGAGATCTTTGAAGTTAAGAAAGACGCAAGGCCTCTCACCTGGAACATTAGTACAAGGGCCATGTTACCAGAGGATTCTGGTAACATTGGAAAGGACAAAGGCTAAAGTTCAAATACGAAAGCAGAAGCAGTGACAGGGAGTAAGGGGTCAGATTATTGCAACATTCAGGGTTTTGACTATCCAGATGCTTCAAAGGAGGAGAGAAGTATTCCCACCACAACAGCTGTCCCACAGATTTTGCCATTAGGCAAGTGTTCGAGTTGGAAGAATCAAAGCTTATCTTAGTGTCAAAACATGGTGTCCTAGCTTTTGTATACCACATTGAAGGAACTGTGGGAATCATTTCTTCAACAAGAGGCACTTTAAGTATATGTATATAAGATGGCAAATTTTACAAATGGCAATTTTTTTTGCATTGCATCAGAGTAAACAACATAAAACTAATACCATTACAATAAATTATTTCTGTGTTAGAGCACATACACTATTCAACGTACAAATACAATAAATGTCAAAGAAATAAAAAAAATAAGATGTCATTTAACTGTAAATAAGCCACACAACCCCTCTGGCATATTGCCAAAAGACACAAAAAATTTGGATCTTTGTGGAGCTAGTAAATTGAAGTGACAATTCCAACCTTGGATAAGAGGTTAATTTTGAATACCTATCTCTGGATATCATTCTATTTTAATGTATTTTTAAAATACACTTTTCATTCTAGAACAGTTTTAGATTTACAGAAAAATTGCAAAAATATTACAGACAGTTCTTATATTCCTCATACCCTGTTTCCCCTGTTATTAACATCTTACATCAATATGGTACATTTATTATGCTTAATGAACCAATATTGATACTTTAATGCTTATTCTTTATTCAGATTCCCTTAGTTTTGTCTTTTCTGTTCTAGGATGAGAACCACATAACATTTCAGTAGTCATTTATCCTTGGCTGTGGCAGTTACCATAATATTGTTACATTATAAAAGCAATTAAATGTAAAATCAAAATTTTAATTGATGCATTCCTTATGGTGAGTTAGAAACTTTTTGGCAGAAATATCACTTTCAGGTTTCGCCAGTGTACATCACATGTATATTCTCAAATATGTTTTGTTTCTAATGTTTTAATCAGTTTCAGTTCTAATCCCTGAGAACAGTGGGACAGCGGGTAATGCACTACCTGGTCACCACTACTTTCTTTAATAGGTACATTTGAAGGTAAAAAATAAATAATAATAATAAAAAAATCACAGAAGTTAACTTCTAATCTGAAGAGTACATGTTAGGAGGAGGATAAAAGTGGACTTTTTTTTTTTTTTTTTTACCTTGGTGACATGATGTACTATAAGAAAATTATTAAGAATTGTGAATTCATAAACTTTCTAATCTGTAGTCTCTGCTGTTTTAGCCTAGAATTATGAATGATTAACCTGTACTTTGTCCTGTGGAATGTTACAACTTTGCTATACAGGCAACCCCATCATCTATTACCCAAAAAACAAATGTTTAAAAGGAGCAAGTCACCAGACGTGATATATACATATCCTGTTTGTATCCCCTGTAAAACTAAAAGCTAAAAACCTTTATGTTCCTGTTCAGTGTACCATAAACAGAACAGAACAAAGACCCCTCCAGACAACGCATCTCTCTGTAGTGGGCTAGCCACCCCCTGCCAGACAGATTCGATTACTTTTGATGAGGTCATTCCTCACGAGTTGCAAGACCCATTGGAGTTCTGATGTTCAGAACCCTTAAAACGGATGGTCCCCAAGCTGCCAGTCGGAGCCTCTCCCAGGAGGGGATGCCCTGCCTGGGACCGTTTTTCCAGTTGGGACTCTAATCCGCCGTAAAGGGGCCCCTGGCCACGTTGAGAGTTCAGATGTTGAGTTTCCCCCCGATTTTGTGAGTGGTTGTATATACTTTCATACTTTCCTATGTCCTTAATTACTTTCCTTTGTGATTGCTCAATTGTTATAATCATTTGATATAACCTGAAACTCATCTGATTGAATAAAACTGCCTTTGCATAGCATTTAGACTTCTTGCCTCTTCCTTAGCAAAACATTTACTAAAACTGCCTCTGGATAGCATTTAGAGTTTCTGCCTCTTCCTTAGCAGAACATGACAGCATTGGTGGATGCCATAATGTTGGCAGAAACGTTATTTAATATATTCTAGAAGGCATCTTTAGAACAGGCTATTTGAAACTTGAGACATTTGTGTTTTTCCACATTGATTTTTGACTTTGGTTTCTTTTTAAGGCCATCAGTGGAAGGTAGTCGAGCATTTTGGAAGATATAATTTAATTTATATAAAAAAATATTACTTGTTCAAAATCAAACTCACCTCTTTCCTTTCATTTATTGTGGATAAGTAGTATGTTGCAACCAGAGAGGAAAATGAATGAATTATATCCTGAGGTACCAGTACCTTTCCTTAAAATCCTCTCTCTATCAACCTCTTTGAGGATTAAACCTTCATATTCTATCAGCTCATTCTGAATGTTATGAAAAATAGACTTCCTTACATAATCAGCAGCATAGGACATGCTTTTGTTTGGAGAATAAATAAAGATTAAACACCCCTTTCAGACTGGAAATCTCACCTCCTCTGATAACATAAACATAACTGATGACAAAAACAAAACTTTCTAATAGAATGTAAACCTATGGAGATCAGCAAGGCCCTGATATTCATAATAATAAATAATATATTCAAAAAGAGGAAAAAGGAACAAATAATTTTTTTCACTAATATGAGTATTTTTGTTTCTCAGTAGAACACTAACTAAAATCTTGTAAATGTGTGTTGGTTTGCCTGGAGGCTAATAAGTAAATGGAACTCTAAAGTTCGTTAAAACAGTCAATATAACAAAATAGACTCTTAATACCTCTTACCACTAAAGAGAACAAGTTTGTCTTTAAATTAGTCAAAATATAGCTTATTCAGATTGAACTTTCCAACTATTTGATATTTACCTTCAGGGAGTTTATGTTTATGAAATGCTTCCATGAAAAAGTAAAACTAAACATATTTTGTAATAATACTGCCAAGTTATGGCCAAAAAATGCTTTTCCTATATGTTACTTAATTATGATTAGTTTGGAATGCAAGAAACAACAAAAATTGCTTTAAAAATGAGATACAATGTATTTCTTTTTTCATTCAAAGATCCATAACTAGAAGATACAGTACTAGTAGGAGTCAGGGATCCAGACACATTGTACCTTGATACTCCACAATACGAAGTTCTCCTCAGGTTCCATGAATGACTGTTGAAGTTTTAGTCATCAGACCTGCATTCCAGCCAGCTGGGAGGAAGGTTTGGGCAAAACCCAATCTAAAATGGAAATTTCCTATAATTTGCACACCCAGGGCTTCTACAAACATCCGTTTGGCGAGAACTTCATATTTTGGTCACATCTAAATGTGAAGAAGGCTGAAAGACATGGTCTTTATTCCATGTGACCAATTGCCCAGCTGAAAATCAGGGGCAGTATTAGTAATGATGAAGGAGAGGATAACCAGAAGGTTCTGCCACATATGTTAGTACAGAAAAATCAACAGATGTCCCTATTCTTCACAAATTGGTAAATAATTATAAATCCTATTCATAAAAATATTTGTTTTTGTATCCAACATTTGCATCCTGCTCTCCTTTTCAACCCTTTGCTCTCAAAGAAAAAGGCTAAGAAAAATTCTTTAATCTCCTAAAATGTTCAATATAATTGATTATAAGATGAAAAATATGATCAGTGATGAGGTGTGTTTTTCCTAAATGATGTCAAATAACCAGTCTGAATAAATGTTTAACTGAAATGATTAAACCAACTGGTTAATTTATCATTATACAGTTACAGCCTATGAAATTTAGTAAGAAATGCCATCCTTAGGTCCTCTGTGCTTATGGGTTTACTTTGGAAAATGAAAATATGAAATGGTTATTATTCTTCTTATACCAATTAAAAACTTAAGTAAATAATGTAGATACTAATTAAATAAGAAAGAAATTAGAGGAGACAAAATTCTACTGTGGAATGGTCAAATTAGAAACAACTGAGAAATCTCTCTACTCTGCAAACTTTGTAAAATTATACATGCTATGCTAAATATACATTTTATATTTAAAGTTTGGTTCCTAATAAATGAATTAAGAAATTGTTAAATTTATTTACTCTATTAAAACCATTTTAAAGTTTTAAATATTTTCCAGGTTACCAAATTAATCAGCACATTTTGGTTTTAGTTTGTTTCATAGGCTAAAACAAAATTTTGCACGTTTGAATAGTCTTATGAAATATGGTCTCACAAAGCCTTTTTTGTTATATTTCACTGGGTCTTTATGCTCTCTCTATCTTTGCTGTATGCTCCTTCAAATTCTTTGGAAAGAGATGGAGTACAAATGCACAAACCCATGAAAGTATCTAATCTGTATGCAATCTATGACCATAGAACAAAAATGAGCTAATTGACTCATAAGTGGAATCTACTATCTTGACATCATTTAGTATGGTGCTCTAATCCAATTAACCAGACACTGCCCTCATCTATACACTGCTCAAAGGCAAGATTCGTATTTATTTTTGTGTATCCAGTATCTAGCACACTTGTTGGCATGTAGACTGAACTCAATATATTTTAAATAAAACAACAATCCCATATATTTGCTTTTTTATAGATCTGCTCTCTTCATAGATTTATTCTTACTATCAAATTTTAGAAGAACAAAGCATTGCTAAAAAATACCATGTACTTCACCCTGGTTTTAAAAGAGAAGACAAAATTGCCAGTTTTCTTTTTAGGGTTTTTCAAATCAACAAACAGTTCAATACTGGAAGCAAATTAACATGAAAATTACTTTTAAAATGCTTTAATTAGCCTTGAAGAATATAAAAAAACTAAGAATCATTTTTGCATTTAATTTTTTGATATAAGAGCATATATGTCAATGTCAATTGTGCTTTTTTTCATTCAAGGTCAAACAAAAGGTTAGATGGAATAAGGGGCAAGTAGCACCCAGCCACTTAATGGTGGGTCAAATTCGACAGGAGTAAGCAGGTCAGGCCATATAACCCTACTGTTCTTCAGCAGTAATTTTCAATCAATACCTGTTATTTTGATTCTGAGAATATAATTCTTGCCAAGATACCAGCTGTTCACACATTGTTCTAGAACCTCTCTGGGTTTACCGAGGCCAAGGGAGTAACCACCACAGGTGGAGAGTTTATAAGCTCACCTGGGCCCATGAGCACGAAGCCTCAAAGAAGACCATTGAAACACTGACTTTTGATTGATATGATAAAATTAGATTTTAGAAAAACAGAAATAAGTTTTTGTGTTATTTTCTTACAAACATGAAAATTATATTTTTTAAAGGTTACTTCTCAAGAATATAGCTTTGGGATAGCACTAAAATAAAGGGAAACATATCATTGAGATTTTCAGAGTTTTATTTGCAGCTGACTGCACTAGTTCAGCAAACACAAGTACTGCTTCTTTTACTTTGTCTTGCTCTTTTTTTTTTTTTTCTTTTCACTTTTTTTGCACTCTGCCCTGAGATTTGTTTTTGAAGATTCCTGAAATAAATAGAAAAGGAGAGGAAGGATATGTCTATTATTTCAAAAGTCTCCATAGTGTTATCTCTGACCAGCTCATGGTAGTCTTCATCTGACATATTTTATTAAGTTGTAAAAATAAAATTATAAAATTAAAATATCTTTTAATGATGTTATTCAATAATAGCTAGCAAAACTGTTGTTTTATGCACTGTGAGAATCAATTTATGACTTTAAATGCTGCCTCAGCATTTTTACTATTTTTTAAAATTGGGCAACCTTTAACGAAAGAAAACACAATTGAAGGTTTGGTGTCTATTAAAAAAGCAAAAGGGCTCTACGTATTTTGTAGTGGGACAATGATTTCTTAGTGTCTTATCTACTATCCAGATGCTAGAAATATTTACCCACCTACTCATCTGCTAAAATAGAGCATATCAATATTCATGAGTGATCCGGAACTCTACCAGCAGAAGCAGCATTTCATCAAAGTCGTACCATAGGTAAAAGACATGTGTCCATTTATTATAATCTTATCTGGAAATTCGGCCTTTGGCTGAACTCACACTTTAGTAACACTTTGCGGAGCTGTCTGTAATTTATAGAACCACCCCCTAATCCTTAATTCAAACATGTACACTAATATTTTTCTAATTTTAATGACAATTGTATCACATGGTCTTTAGTATGGCAGGCTGCCTAGAAACTGTTTCAGTAAATTACACACCAAGATGATCTACTCTCTGGATTGTCTCCAGAACAAAGACTATGATATATAATTAAAACCAACTAACAATTAACTACCATCAAAGATAACATGAGGGACAAGCATTGTAAATTTAGTTATTTACAATAAGAAGCAACATAAAGCCTTTTTTCAATGAATAATATAAATAGATCCATATCCTTGAGGTTATAATTTTTAGGTTTATGTAAAATAATCATGAAACAAAAGAAAGCTAACATGTTCCCTGTTTCATTGTGCTAAAATACCAGTGTTAGCATAATAAGGAACTGTCTAAGAACTCAAAAATTATTCTATTTATCACATGTTTTGAACTAGAAAATTATTTTAAAAGACATAGTAGTATTACTTTGGCACCATTATTAGTTATATAAGTGTGAGGGTGTTGAATGAGACAAAATTATGTTTTTTGTACACTATTATATATTTGCACATACCAAAAATAGTTACTTAATTACCGTGATGTAGCTATTATATTTAACACCCACTTAAGAACCAGATCTTGAAGAGCTGAACTAACAAGTTTCTTTCATTATTTATTCTTACATAACCTAAGGGAAAGACATAGGGAAGCATCTATCTAATTATGACTGCTTTAGAACGATAGAAGAAAGGAGCAAAAGATTTTTCAAGGCTTTTTATAAATGGATGCAGAGGCGGATGTGCTGTGAAGCTAATGAAGCTTCAGGGCCCCTAGCTTGCAAAGGGCCCTTTCAAGGCCCTGAACTTAACTTTATATTCATTATTTTCTATTCTTTTCCTTAAAGAGGAGTCCTTGCAAATTGTATAAGCCTCAAGCTTCATATAAAGTGTGAACCTATCAGTGTATATATAGGAATCCCTTCTTAGTTTCAAATAGCAGGTGTCCATCGGTGGAGAAGGTACTAAAACTAAGGAACAAACATAGAGGACACTGAGGACTTGTGAGAAGAATTGTAAGTGAGTTTTCATCATCTTCATAAGTAAATGATGAAGAGGAACAGAGGGCAGGGTGTAGAAGGGTGGAAGAAAGGGGACGGTGACAGGAGAAATGGAATAAAGTATGAAGAAGGGAGGAAGAGAGAGAACAGAAGGTTTGAATGATAATGCTGAAAATAATTTGAGTCTCAGAAAGTGGTTAAAAGGAGTACATACAAGTGTCACCATTTTGCTCCATGTTTTCTTGGCCACTCTCACCTCTTGTTTTAGAAGTTACTTTTGAATCTCAAGTTTTAAAATGAAAACTCTGAAATATTAGCACAGGTTATTAATATTCTTATACTGCATACAGCACTTAGTGCCAAATTTAAATGTCATTTAATTTTTATTTCATAGTTAAATTATGATTTGGAGAAAACCCATATAATATGCTTTCAACATATGAACTTCCTTTTCCTCACTGTCTCTTTGAATTGTATCCGTTTTAGAATTGCTAAGTGGCCAAAGTGCAGTAGATTACATTTATTTCAACAGGATGTTAAAATGGATGTGTTAGCCTAGACCGTAAGGCAATAAGATAATAGATGAGTAAGAGGGTATACCCCACCTGCAAGAATTTCAAAATAGGTAAAAACTGAAAAAAAAAAAAAAACAAAAAAAACAAAAAAAACACTTTTCCCTCACCTACTCCAAATATATGGTTTTGAGAAGTCTGATTTGCAGAGCAGATTTCCTGGAGAAGGTTGTGCTGTGAGCCTTACTGTCCCCACCAAGCAAGAAGGGAGTGCCTCCCACTTTATCTCATATTAGGAGACGGAACATTGAAACCACTTGGGGAACATTTATATGAGTGCTCTGTAGTTGGAGAAGACATTGAATTAGAATCTGATACCCACCCATTCTGACTTAAACCTCGCTAATTTCTTTGGTGCTGGAGTGTTTAGCTGCTGTGTTGCACTTAGCTTGCATTCCCATGGTTTATTCAAGAAAAGGAACATAGAGCTCTGTCCCACAGGATAATCTAAAGGGACCTCAGCAGAACAAAGCTAGAAGTGGACTGGTGAATTCTAGGAGCTGCTGAAGTTGTAAGCAACCAACTGGAAGAGAGAAACTTTCATCCAAACAGAGGGAACATTAGCTAACAGACCCCAGTTAAGTGGCCTATGAGAGGAGTCAGCGTCAACACCTGCCAGGCCCAGGGGAGAGAAGCCATCTTACCTGCCAAGTTAGAATATTCCTGCCCTTCTGCTCTGTTTCCTCTCCTCTCTTCATTCTTTTTGCAACCCCGATGGTGACAGAAATCTCAGTTAACAAGATGGTAGAAGAGAGAGTGAAAGCTTGGGATAAGGGAAGGAGAGAAGAAAGGCAATACATAGGCTCTCTAAGGCAGTACCCAGACTTTAGTACTTGGGAAGGTAAAATAATTATCCTTAAATTAGGGTTTTGATTGTTACATGGGACTGAATGTTATATGGGATTGAGTTTCTGATTTAAACAAAGTAGCAATGTCAGGGGCTTCCCACATCTCATTCCTGGGCTAGAGAACTGGCCTCCACTGAGTAAATTTAAAGGGACAGTAGGGGAAAACAAAGTTGCTCTCATTTGTCTTGCTTATTCAAAGTACTGCTTACAAACACTTTATACTTTTTATAGATTGTTTCCCTGTGGATACACTTTGCTTAATTGATTAGATGAAACCCTTTTCCAGCATCTGTTTCTTAAAAACCTTAACTTAGTTAAGGCATTCTTCTAGTCACCTAAAGTAAATATTTAATGGGAAATTAAATTTTTAAAAAGTGAATACTTTTAAATATCTGAAGCACCCAGAGCAATAAAAAAGAAATGCAGTTCGTACAGAGCAAAAGTTGGAATTCTATAAACAAACGAGAATAGTCAGCATAGCCTAAATGATTTTCTGAAAAGGTATATGCCAATCTTACGTTTTGGATGTCTATGCATGTCTGAAACTTTCAGACAGGAAATATTTTAGGAAAAAAAATGCTGAGTTTAGAAGATAAGGCAGGTAGATTTTGGTTTTAAATATACTTTTTACCATTACAAATAATTTTCTGTTTTTTTCCAAAACTATATTTTCTTGTGAAGGTGACAGAAGTAAAAGAGGCATCCTGAAAGAGCAGAGGACATTTATTTGTTACTTGTTGCTACTGCATTGGCAAATGTGCAGTTTTTAGAGTAGGCATGGAAGAAATATGGTAATTAAGTGCATTTCTCAAGATCCTGAATCACAGCTCATTTTTTTTTTCGGTATGCAGTTATTCTCTCCTACAAAGTACAAAACCTTAAGGGACCTGTCATATAAATATTTCTGAAGATCAGTCAATACCTGAAGCATTGTCATCCATCACTGCTGAACAAGTTCTTTTCACACAGTAATCACATAAATCGACTTACAAGGGATTATAATTCTTTAAGACACACCTCTTGGTCCTTGGCAAGGTCATTACTGTGCTGTAAGTCTGTTCCCTAAGATGACATATGTCAAAATATAAAGACTGGTTCAACTAAGAAACAAAGAACATGAGCCTTTATGAGATTCTGGAGAAAGCAATCGTAAAAACGTAAAATATCCAAAACACTGCTTAAGGGTTTTAGATAACATTTGATGAATTTTTATGAAGTTTAGTGAATCTAGGATTGTAATTTTTATACAAAAAGAACAAATTCTAGCCAGAAGTCAAATACAAGATTTAGCCATTATTTGTGGTACAACTGACTGAAAAGTGAACCCAAAGTCATATTATTTGTTCATAGGCTTTAGCATTTTAGGTAGCATAGTCTCAGTAATGATACTTAAAGTCCATATTTCAAAACTTCTGGCTATAATATGCATGTTTAAAAACAAAGTTTACAAAATATCAGGTTATTTAACTTGGTTAAATTCTGCTTTTCCTTTGGAAAGCTGGATAAATAAAATACAGCTTAAGTTTTGTTGTTTGTTGGATTGGTTTGTTTGCTTTGTTTTTTTGACTGAATTACTACTATATATTTGAAGTTTTTTCTCAGAGAAGAACGTTTTATTATTAAAATAAAAAAAGCGTTTGCATAAAAGGATTACATGTAAATAGATCAGAAGCTCTATTTACTTGTATTGAATCAAGGTCCAATTAGGCATTGAACACTGAACAGGCTCAGCCACAAGCTGCACATACAAAGTAAAATGGACACACAAGCACTTAGATTTCACCTCTACCAAATGATGTGATTAATGAAAAAATAAAAGGGGTGGGTGAGTAACATGAATACTGCCCACAGAGTAAACTGGCAGAGTTGTTAAGTTATGAAAGTTACCCATCTGCAAAAAGGCTTTTCTCATTGCCACAAAAAGTACTTAAAACCCAAAGATGAACCCTGTGCCTAGCTTATAATTTCTTCAAGAAATAAAAAACTGCAAAACACTGTGCATTAGTATTATTAGTATCAATTTTCTATGCACAATGGTCTAAGAATTAACTTGAAATACTTTCTATAAAGTTGGCAAGAATTTCAATTTTACTCAAGCTTTATACCAAGAATTTAAAATTAGTTTACTTCTGAAGTATCAACATCCTTATTTCCCAAGATGTGTTTCCTACAATGATTTTACGTGTTACATTGCTCACAAATCTTTAGATCATGACTGTGTAAGCCAGATGCACAATTTAATATCATGGTGGAAGAAATAAGAAGCAAATAAGTCACAACACTGGCAATTGGTATAATAAGCACAATTAGTGGAATGCTGTCATAAGAAGTGCCTGTATCACAGACTCTACTTTGTAACAATTGCCTCCTTTTTCCAAATGATTTTTACACTTTCATGTCCTGTTTCTGTTAAAAATGTCAACAAGTATGAACACCAAATCACACAAGTTGTTTTCTTGCATCAAGGTATTAGACTGCTCTCTGGAATTCAAAAGTTCTGGTTAGTGAGTGCTACTACTTTGCTTCTAATTGCTCAGTTTTATGGGGGGAGTTAAGGGCAATTTCAACACCAATGATATCAAACACACTTTCATAAAATTGTCATTAGAAAAGAATTCAGGAGATAAGTAGTGAGAGGACTGTTGGAAATAGAGGATGGTGGGATGGGCGAGAAGCAGAGGAGAAACTGAAGGAGGACAAAGTGTAACTAGCAATATATCTCCATTGTGTCCCAGAAAGTATGTCTAATGAGAATAACTTGATTTGAGTTCCTCATAAAATAGACTGATCATCAAAATTCTTAACTGGGATTTCAATCAACTGACAAGTAGTGGATCTTCCAGATACTATGCTTGCATTTCAAATTCCTGTTTCAGACTGTTTCAAATATGCATGCACATCCCAAAGCTATGGTATCTGGCTAAATACATAATGACCCCAGTTGCACACCATCCATCATGTTGCCTATAGAAACTGCAGTTAGAGATTCCACGACAAGGAGCTTGGATCCAGAAGGGCGTCCTTGACTTCTTCACGGTAGCAGTTTCGAAGGCAGGGACCACAGAACTGGCCTCGAATGCCTCAGTCTGCAGTTTGTTTTAGTATCAATAGTTTTCTGGAAGCCCAATGAATAATGACATATCTTCTCTCAAGAGTTGCTGCAGATGTTCTCCAACTCTTCCACTGGGTGAATTTTATGCGGAAAGTTCATGCATCCTGGGTGAAGATTTCTGGACAAGTCATTTTCATTTATATAGACATCAATGGGCTCCTTTTTTCTCACTGACATGTACATATATTCCTATTCTTCCTCTTCTTCCTCACTGGGAAGAGCACTAAGGGACCCAAGATGCTCTTGGCCTGGTAAGAGGTCGAGGTTTCTGTTCAAGGTTTCTTCCAGAAGCAGCACCTGGGAATGTACAACTTTAGGGTGTCTTGGATTGTGAACTGGGGCCTGGTAGGGAAACTCTTCCAGGGAATGAGCCAGGGAAGCTTTCTAATTCTGGTAAGAGTTTTGCAAGCATAGCTTTGGTCTGCTTTATATGTAAAGCCCTTTTCTCAAAAAAAAAAAAAAAAAAATTTATGCCATTTTCATCATTTGAATCAGAACTGGCATCAGTCACAGAATTCCCTGGGGACTGGTTGGGGCAGGGGTGCTGCTTTTTTGTTGGTTGCTGCCCTGGTATGTCATATTAGAAACGTCATCACCACCCAAGAGTTCTGTAAAGTTGGTACTGATTGTGGGTCTTGCAGGTTTCACTGGCTGACTGCAGTCTCATGTTTGCAAAATTATCAGAAGCAGAGCTATCACAACTGTCATGAAAGGATGACAAGGTTTCCATGGAAATCAACTTCATATCTGAATTTCTTGAAGTTCTACTTTACTCTGAGATCCTTTTGAGATTGAGGCTGAGAAAATGTTCAAATCAAGGCATCATCAATTATCAAAGATAATTGGTGAATATGATGGGTCAATATAGATGTTATACCTATCTTTGTCCTTCATTGCTGGGGTTTGATGAATCACAAAATAATCAATAATTTTCCATCTCTAGTATATAGTGTAATTGCAAATAAATCCGTCTTAACTCATACCCCAAATACCAGAAATGCTGGTTAGAGACCACCTCTGGTCTGAGAGTAGTTTCTAACTTAGAGATTATAAGGGAACACCTTGAGCACACTGAATCTTTGGAATTGACAAAGCCCACAAACATAGCATACCTTTATGAAAATGCAAATATGATCCAGTATTTATTTTAAGTGTTGTATTTTTGCATCTACTAATATTGCAGTTTTGAGCCTCTAATATGTGCTGGGTACTCTATGCTAGGTGGGGGTGGTATCAAAATTAACAAGATATAGATTTTGTGCTCAAGAAACTAAGAGAGAACAACCAAGAAGATGGTGGCAAGGTAAGGAGCTCCAAGAGTCAGCTCATCTTACAGGGCAGTTAGTAATCACCCAGAGCTATCTAAAGCACTTGTTTGAGGGCTCCAGGAGACCAGAAGAGCATCCTGCAACATCCTTCAGAGAATGGAAGGAGGAGACTGCCCATCTGCAGAGAAAATTCATGACTAGAGCACTCTAGTGCCGCAGAGGCTGGTGCCCATCCTCTACTGGCAGTGCAAGCCACCTTGGGAGATATTCCAAGGCTGGAATTGGAAGCTCCATTTCCCAGAAATGGGGAAGGAAGAGACAGTTGGGCACAAACTTCAGCTACTGATTAGTAAATTGGCTGGCTAAAGTATAATCGTAACAATAGCTAAAGTTTGAATCTGTCCAACTCAGAAAGAGACCAGTAGCCACCATTTTAACTCTGCCCCCAGTATGAGAGGAAGCAAGGCTGGCTGAAAATAACAGTGCTGGTACGGACTGGCTTTTTTCCATCCAGATCGGGTTGCAGCTCTAGTCTAAGCCTCAGACCCAACTTCTGCAGTAAGGAAGCTAGAGGGACCCTCACCAGCCCCTCTGGGAAACTGCAAGCCATGCCGCAGAGGCTGGTGCTCATCCTACTCTGGCGGAGCAAGCCGCCTCAGGAGCTATTCTGTGACTGGAGTTGGAAGCTCCATTTCCCAAAAACAGGGGAGGAAGAGACAGTTGGCCACTGACTTCAGCTACTGATTAGTAAATTTGGCTGGCTAAAGTATAATCCTAAGAACAGCTAAAGTTTGAAATTGTCCAAGTTGGGAAGAGACTGGTAATTACCATTTTGACTCTGTCTCCGGCATGAGGGGAAGCAGGGCTGATTGAAAATCACAGTGAAGTTGGGGACTGGCTTCTTTCCACCCAGATTGGACTGCAGCCCTAGCCTAGGCTCCAGCCCAATGTCTGGTAGGAAGGAAGCTGGTGGGACTTGCACCAGCCTCTCTGGGTAACTACAGGTGCATTCACCTGGCACAGACTGAATAGTCAGATACCTGAGGCTCCATTCTCACACCCCAGTAGGATAGGAGAGGAGCTGTGTATCCTCAGCCTCTCTGGGCAACTGTAGACACTTCCAGCCCACACAAACTGGTTTGTTGAGCACCTTCAATTCCATCTCCACCCCTCCAACCCCATAGGATAGGAGGAGGCTGGGGTTTTTGCAGCCTCTCTGGGAAACTGCAGGCGCTTTCAGCCCATACAGACTGGATACTCAGGCACCTGTAACTCCATCCCCACCACCCAATAGGATAAGAGGGGAGCTGTGTTTCCCCAGCCTCTCTGGGTAACTACAGGTGCTTTTGGCCCACACAGACTGAATAGTCAGACACCTATAGCTCCATCCTTGCCCCAAGTAAGGTAGAAAGAGAGCTATGTTTCCTCAGCCTTTTCAGGCAATGGGAAGCATTTCTGACCTGCATGGACTAGACTGTTGAGCACCTGTGGATCCACTCCATGCCCTAATAGGATAGGAGGGGCTGGTATATCCTCAGCCTCTCTGGACAAAGTCAGGTACTCTTGGCCTACAGGGACTGCATTGTTCTATGTCTGTAGATCTACCCCCCCACCCACCCACCCAGTAGGATAGGAGGGGGCTGGTGTTTCCTCAGCCTCCTTGGGCAATGGTAGTAGTTTCAGCCTACATGGACTGAACTGATAGGAATTGGTGGTTCCATTCGTACCTCCTAAAGGGTAGAAGAGACGTACTTCCTCAGCCTCTTAGAGCAACTGCAGGTGCATTCGGCCCACACAAATTAGATTGTTGGGCAATCCAGAGGGTCCATCCCCACCACTGGCAAGGAGGGGTGTGTGATGCTACGTCAGTCTACCTGGGCAACTGCAGTCATTTTGAACCCACATAGCATAGATTGCTGCCAACATCTGCAACTCCATCCTGGCCCCAGGCAGGGGAGGAAGGGGTGTGAAGCTTCATCAGTCTATCTGGGCAACTACAGATGGTCTTGGCCTGCATAACTTGGATTATTACACATGGATGTGGCTCTGTCCCTACCCCTGGCAAAGAAGAAAAAGGTGGGTGAAGCTTCTTTGGTCACTGGGACAATGTGGGAAGCTTCAGCCTCCACAGCTTACAGCACTAACCACATCCTTGGCTCTTACTACACAAACAGCAAGGGAGAAAAGGCAAGAAAGCCCTAAACTAAAGGGAAAAACTGCACCCAGAATAAATACACCTAGTAAGCCAGATGCCAAGACACCAACAAAAATTTACAATCCATACCAAGAAACAGAAGGATATGGCCCAGTCAGAGGAAGAAGATTAGCCTCCAGATGATATAAAGGAGTTGAGACAACTAATCACAGATGTTCAAACAAATCTCCTTAATAAATTCAATGAGACAGCTAAAGAGATTAAGGATATTAAGAAGACACAGGGGAGCAGATGTGGCTCAAACAGTTGAGCACCTGCAGCCCACATGGGAGGTCCCGGGTTCAGTTCCTGGTGCCTCCTAAAAAAAATGAGCAAACAATGAGCAAACAAATGATGGAGACAACACAGAGAGCTGAGGTGCCTCAGTGGTTGAGTGCCAGCCTCCTGCATGTGAGGTACCAGGTTCAATCCCCGGTTCTGGTGCCTCAAAAATAAAAATAAAAATAAAAAATAAAAAAAGACACTAGGTGAGCACAAAGAAGAACTTGAAAGTGTAGATGGAAAAACAGCAGATCTCATGGGAATGAAAGGTGTAATAAATGAAATTAAAAATACAATGGAGTCATATAACAGCAGATTTGAGGAAGAATAAGAAAGGATTGGTAAGCTTGTAGACATGGCCTTCGAAAGTGAAGATACAAAAGAAGAGACGAAGGGAAAAAAGTGGAGAAAATTAAACAGGGTCTCAGGGAACTAAATACAGCAAAAGACTTGCAAACATATGTGTTTGCAAACATATGTCCCAGAAGGACAAGAGAGGGGAAAAGGGGCAGAAGGAGTATTTGAAGAAATAATGGTAGAAAATTTCCCAACCCTATTGAAGGACATAGATATCTGTGTCCAAGAAACACAATGTACTCCCATCTGAATAAATCTGAATAGACCAACTCTGAGACACATACCAGTCAGAATGTCAAATGCCAAAGACAAAGAGAGAATTCTGAGAACAGCAAGAGAAAAGGAATGTATAACATACAAGTGATACCCAATAAGATTAAGTGCTGATTTCTCATCAGAAACCATGTAGGCAAGAAGACAGTGGTATGATATATTTAAGATACTGCAGGAGAAAAACTTCCAGGCAAGAATCTTATATCTGGCAAGATTGTCTTTCAAAAATGAGAGTGAGTTTAAAATATTCACAGATAAACAGATAAACAGAAACTGAGAGAGTTTGTAACAAAGAGATCAGCTTTGCAGGAAATACTAAAGGGAGTGCTACATCCTGAAAGGAAAAGACAGGAGAGATAGGCTTAGAATAGAGTCTCTAGAAATGGTGATTGTATCAGCAACAGTAACTAAAAGTGTCAAAAGAGTGGTGAAAATAAAACAAATGACCTTTAAACTCGAAGGTCAAAATGGGTGCAATAAGAACTGCCTTTACAGTAATAACATTGAATGTTAATAGATTAAACACCCCAATCAAAAGACACAGACTGGCAGAATGGATAAGAAAATATGAGCCATCTATATGCTGTCTATAAGAGACTCACCTTAGACCCAAGGATACTGTATTAGTCAGCCAAAGGGGTGCTGATGCAAAGTACCAGAAGTCTATTGGGTTTTTAAAAGGGTATTTATTTGGAGTAGAAGCTTACAGTCACTAGGTCTTAAAGAGTCCAATTTAAGGTACCATGGAAAGTACTTTCTCACCCAAATTCTGTTGCCTTGTGTTGATGCAAGATGGCAGGTGATGTTTGCGAGGGTTCTGCCTTCCTCCTTCCTCTTAAGGCTCTGTAGTCCCAGCTTCCTCTGAACTCAGCTGTTGGCTGGAATAAAGCTCATTTTTCTTTCCAGGGTTCATTTCTTTCTGGGCTCAGCTGCTCTGTTCTCTCCAAAAGGTCAGCTGTAGACAATAAGGCTCATCTCTCTTCTCGGGGCTATGTCTGTGGAGCACTCTCTCTTCCTGCATATCTGCTTCTGTGTATTTTATTTCCATGTGAGAGTCTGTTTTATCCCCACCACAGGGACAGGGACTCAACCCTGCATGCCCTAATGATGTGGTGGAATCAAAGCCCTAATATTGATTTAATAAATTAAAAGTGAAACCTGTGAATCTAATACAATCTAATATGCCCAGAGGAACTGACCAGTTTACAAACACAATTCAATATCTATTTTTGGAATTCATAAATAATATCAAACTGCTACAGGTACCAATACATTGAAAGTGAAAGGCTGGAAAAAGATATTCCATTCATGCAGTAACCAAAAAAACAAAACAAAACAAGCCAGAGTAGCTATATATCAGATGAAATAGGCTTTAAAAGCAAAAGTGTTATTCGAGACAAGAAAGAATATTTTTCACCAGGAAGAAAGAACAATCATAAATGTATATGCACCTAATCAAGATGCCCCAAGATACATGACAAACACTGGCAAAATTGAAGGGAGAAATGGATATCTCTACAATAATAGTTGGAGTCTTGAATTAAGTTCACAACTTCTATAATGAAAATATAATTTAAAAAATAATAGTAGGTTGGGTTAGGGGAAAAATACACCAAATATAACATATGTACTATAGTTAGTAGTAAGATTTTGATGATATTCTCTCATAACTTGTAACAAATGTCTCACAACAATGCAAGGTGTTGGTGGTAGGTTAATGTATGGGGTCCCTGTATGATGTTATGCATGGTGGTTTTGTAAGTTCACAACTTTTACTACACACTTATTGTTTATGTATGTTCAGGTATGAATGATATACTGCAATAAAAATTTTTAAAAAGAAACTTAGAGATAAGATGAAGACAAAGAAGCATAACAAAAATGATAAATGTGCAATATATTAGGTCAGATAAGTATATCTGAAGTACAGAGGAGGCAAGTACAGCTTTCAATTCGGGACAGGATGAAATGTTTTGGTGATAGGATGTGATAGGTAAGGCTTGAAAGTTAAGTAGGATTTGTAGGATTTGCTTTTAGGGAAGTGTGTGTTGGGGGTGGGACAGGGGCTGAAGGGATTGGAGAAAATTGAATAGGAGCATTTAGTTAGAGAACCATATAAGCAAAAGTTTCACATTACTTATAAGAATCTCCATGATGCAAATTGTTAGTTTAAATGGATTTTAATTTTTTCATAAATATGGGCTACTCCTCTTTTAATATACTTTTTTGCAGATCCCCAAAACATCATAAAATTTCTTTTTGCTAGTGTTTAGTTCTCTAAAGCCTGCTGGGAGAAATGGGTTGGTTTTTATAATGGGAATTTATCAGGTTAAAAACTTTCATTTCTGAGGCTGTGAAAATGTCTAAACCAAGGCATCATCAGAGCTGCTGTCTCACCAAAGGTTGGTTGTGGACAATCAGGCACATGGCAGGACATGATGAGGGCTCTACCCAAGGCATCAAGTGAGGCTCTCTCCCTGAACTCAGCTGTGGACCATCAGGCATATGTCTTGTCTCTCTCCTCTACTCCAGGCCTCTCTTTCAGCCTCCACTGATTCCAGCCTCTGGCTCTGGGACCTCTCTCTCAGTCATTTGAAGTTTCTGTCTCTGTGTTTTTTTCTGAGTGTCTCCTACTCTCAGACCTCTGTTTATAAAGGACTCCAGCAAGAGGACCAAGACCCACTCTGTGTCACGCCTCACTGAAGTAATCTAATCAAAGTCTCCACAACTAAATGCAATCCATTCAAAGGGTCCCACATTCACAGGAATGGATTCGCTTTAAGAAAAGGATATTTTCTGGGATCCACAAAAAGCCTCAAACTGTCACAGCTACTGATGTTGAGAATAAGGCAAATATATATAGCCAGCTGATATTCAACAAGCCACCAAGCCCTCTCAACTGGGAGAGAATAGCCTCTTCCACAAATGGTGCTGGGAGAACTGAATATTCATATACAAAAGAATGAAAGAGGATCATCATCTCATGCCCTTTACAAAAATTAACTCAAGATGGATCAAAGACCTAAATATAAGAGTGAAGACCATAAAGCTCCTAGAATATGATGTCAGGAAACATCTATGAGATCTTGTAGTTAGAATGATTTCATAAACTTTACACCCAAAGCACAAGCAATGAAAGAAGAAATAGATAAATGTGGCCTCCTCAAAATTAAAAACTTTTGTGCTTCAAAGGAGTTTGTCAAGAAAGTAAAAAGGCAGCCTACTCAATGGAAGAAAATACTTGGGAACCACTTATCTGATAAAGGTCTAATATCTAGCATATATAAAGAAATCCTACACTTTGAAAATAAAAAGACAAACAACCCATTTAAAAAATGGACATGAGATTTGAATAGAAACTTTTCCAAAGAGGAAATACAAATGGCTAAAAAATACATGAAGAGATGCTCATCATCACTAGCTATTAGGGAAATGCAATCAAAATATCTCATGCAAATGAGATGTCATCTTAATCCTATTAGACTGGCTACTATTTAAAAAAGAAACAGAAAACTAGAGGTGTTGGAGAGGATATGGAAGAAGTCAGGGGGAGGTGGAGGACTAGCAATGCACCAACTAGCAATGCATTTGGAAAAAGACCTTGACCAAAAGGGGGAAACATCAAATACAAAAGAGTTTTTATGGCTAAGAGATTTCAAAATGAGTTAGGAGTTCATTCTAGAGGTTACACTTACGCATGTCTCAAGTAGATCTCACTAACTGTCACTGTGAACAAAGTCTCAAATAGATGTGTTCCTGAGGGTTCAAGAGCCATCTGGACATTATAGGCAAAGCACACAATCCCTTGAAATCAGCCTTGAAATATATGACAACCTATTTCCCCAGTGTAACAGAGTTAGACTCATTTATAATTTCCCTACACATGATTCTTCTACCCCTTTTATTTGAGTCTACAATTAGCACTATACCCATTAAATATATGTCTCAGAGGCATAAATCTTCCATCTGTTCATATGCTGATTGAGCCCTGAATCTCAGAAGTGTTTCAGCCAACAGGTACTCTCCAGATCATTGTACTTGCCCAGAACAACTAACAAAATGATTATGATGGCCAACCCCCATTCCAAAAAACAGACAGTATCTACAACTGCAAGCAAAACAGTTCCTTCCATTTGTCCCATAAGATCTAAGACCCCTCTCAATCTGAAGCAGAGAAGGCATCACCATCCCAAAATCCTGAAGGTTGAGTAATGAACAAACATAAGGGAGGAATGCAACCATGGACAAAGTAAACTCATTAATATTGTAGTGATGGAAGAACATGTAACATAATTATAAAGATAGTGCTTAGCAGAGATTGTGAAGGGAGGGAAAGGGAATAGTAGATAGAACATAGGGCATTTTTAGGGCATTGGGATTAAGTGTAAACTATAAATGAAAACTATAGACCTTGGTTAGTAGCAATACTTCAATATTTATTCATCAATTGTAACAAATGTACTGCACAATTATAAGATGTTATTAATTGGGGAAGATGTGGGAGGGGGTAGGGGTGGAGCATATGGGAATCCCTTATACTTGTTGTAACTTTTCTGTAATCCAAAACCTCTTTAAAAATAGTTTATTATATTATGAAAAAAATAAGGCAAATATATATGTATATATGGCTTTCTCCTTTATTCTGGAACTTTAAATATAAAATAAAATTATAGGCTAATATAAATTATTTATTATTTGCTTTTTCAGATTGAATAATAATTTATTTACAATGAAATACACTAATATATTCTTGCACACTCATTGATTTTTGTTAAGTCTGTAGGAACTGGCTTTGTAAAATTTCCCTTATCAGAGAATCCATTTAAATACACCTCAGTGTATAATGAGGTTTTTTTACCCTTCCTTCAGCTGAATATTTAGCAGTATGGAAACTTCACAAGTGAGGCACTTCGAATATAATTTATGATACAAGGCTCATTTGGACGAACTGCTACCTGCCCATAACTCTGAATGCAAGTTAAACCACAGATTTCTTATGCTAGTCCAAAAGAAAAACTCTCCTGTGAACTTAATCATAAAATATATTAATAGTTTTACTTATATCTTCAAGTGATCATGCTGAAAAATAGTATCTAGCGCAATTTATTTGACCACTTTAGCAGTCATAAAACAAAACAAAACAAAACAAAACAAAACAAAACAAAACAAAATGGAAAAATTTTAGACATTGGTCAGTCCAACATTCCTGGACAACATTTATTTCCCTTGGGTATACAACTAAACCTGAACCTTAACATGCTCAGGTTTCCACAGTGCTACCAGTCTATTGCTATCATATAGTTTATTAAATGCTTTTTTTATACGCTGGGAGCTACTGTGGCTTAGAATATGCCTATCTAAATGAAAGTGTTACCTGATACTTACAAAAATGTTGTTAAGTAGATATCTCTTTGAAATGTTATTAAAAAGGCCCAGTATAGCAAATTGCTAAAATTATTAAGACCTATTGTTTTCTCTACTCTTGTTTGGTTAATTTATTCCTCTAAATTGCTTCTTTTAAATTTGTATCCATTTGTGGCACAGGCTGCTATGTGTCCTCTAATATCCATACTCCTTCCACAATAATAAAATGTTTGAGTTTTACCTGAGTACATATATCCATTTGTAGTAAAATTATTTTCTCAGGCTCTTTTGTGCTGAGTGTGACCATGTGATCAATTCTAGTAAAAAAAAAAAAATGTAATTGGAAGTGTCCTGTGCCAGCCTGTGGGACCGTATGTGCTTATTATTTTATCTCTGAATGCTAGCAGTACCTTTAATTTTACTTCACATTTCAGTCTACTTAACAAAAGGAATGATTAATCAGTATTTTACATGCTACACATAGCACTTAGCAGAGAAAGGATATTATTATAGTCTCAGATATATGATGGTTCTTATAAATTGTCTTTATCTTAAAAAGAACCTAGACAAATTCAAATGCCATCATCATTATCATTAAGCCAGATTAATATCTTTTTATGGAGGGGGTGGGTATAAGAGAAGAATTCTATTCAGCTCAACAAGTCATTGTGCTAGGTATTAAAGGATGTTGTTATAAATTATCCTCAATTCCCAACATTGGGGAGGCTAGCATCTTATAAGGAAGATGAGACAAAAAAAATAATTATAACACAAAACAGAATAGGATACACATCAAAGTACAAAGAGAGTTGTACTACAACAATAGAGAGTTGTAGAATAGAAGGATGACAGCCAGAGAACAGGGATTACAAAAGGCTTCAGGAAGCAGGCGGCAGTTGTAAATTGTATAACTCCCAGTCTGTTTAAAATATGTGACCTTCTCATCCAACATTAACTGGCCTCACTAGATCCAAGGGTGACACACACAGGATACAGTAAGATAGCTGTTCAAAGTTATCAATTAAATATGAGGCTTAAAGTTCCAAGTCCCCCAACCTCAGTATCTATCAAGGCAACTACTTTAGGGAAAGTATGCCAGTTTACAGGACAGCTTGTGCCCAAAGGCATCTCTGAATCAGGGATCTACAGCCATTAGCCTTGCCCTCTTGATTTCAACAACCTTTGTTAATGATTCATCTTAATTTCATTAATTCTGAAGCTACATCTATATTGACCTATTTTTTATTCAATTTTGCCTGTTTCTTGTGTTAGTTCAACCCCCTTCTAGTTTCTGCTTGACTATGTCATATACCTTTTGCTTGTTCCAGGTTTAATATACAGCCTGTTAAACAATATGATAGGGAAATATCTTACTTCTCCAGAGCCTAGGAAATTCATATCCTCTGTGCTGCCTTTAAGACACAGTATCTATTTTTGAGACCTTGTTTTTGCTTTAGCTTTGGTAGACATCAACCCTAAGGGATGGGAAAAGAATATTTTGAACTTTTATCCTTATTCTTCCTTACAGTAATCCACCTCTCAAACTTGGCCTCAGCCAAGAATAAGTGCATGTACATTCCATGAGTGAATTTTTAGTGCTATGAAATTCAAGAAAAAAAGACTCTTGACTGAATATCTACCCATGACAAATAAAAAATTGTAACTTTCTACATTTTCTTTTCCTTCCTGGGGATGAAGAGAAGTTAAGAACATTAAAATGCACTTGGCTTATCAGCCATTATGCTAATACACAATCTGCAGAGTTCTGGGTCAGTAACATTACAGCCCCAACTTTCCAATTGAAAGGCACCAGTGACCTGGGCAAACTGGTTTGACAGGCTCATTTCTTATCTCACAGTGAAAACTGGTTTCATCCAAGAGCCAGATCACATTGAACTGGGTTTAAACTGTTGTCATTCTATCCTGCTTTAAAATATCCAAGAGTGGTTTCTAAAAGCTTTGTTTGTTTAATGGAATGTTTGATCCCATACATTATTTTTTAAAAAACAATACTGTGCTTAGAAATTATCCCAATTATCTAATGCTTGTAGGACAGACTTAAATGTAAGCTTTAATAGATTGTAAACATGAAATGTTTCCAGGTTAGTATGGCTAGGAAGAAAAAAAATTTAAGCTAACACGTTTCAAAGATTTTATTATATTTCCAAAGTAGCTACTTATTTCAGCAGCTTTGTTATAACTAATGCACATGATTTCAGGGGAGTAGAAAGAAGCTGAATTTAAATAACTACTTGTGGCAGCACAGCACCAATTATACTCTCCATGGCTATTTATGTCCTCTGGTGATCAACTAGCAGTGGGAAGTAAAATTGACAACACACTGCTACAATCACAATTATGGGTCAAACTTCAACAAGCCTGTTTAAATGGTTATATTAGGTCCTGCTTGAAATACTGATTTGCATACATTTTCACTATTTTCATACACGTTATTCACTTTAATATGCAATATTATAATTTCTCATAAAAATGCATCTGTCTAAAGCACTGATAAATAAAGTAGCGTGCCATGCACACACATTTCTGCAGATTTTAAATTGCATTAAAATATATCCCCATGGTATTTTAAGCAGATTAAAGTATTATTTGGATTCCAGAGCAGGGCTATTTAATAGGGATACTGAATCTTTTTAGCATTGCTTAAATTGGCTTTTCCTCATAGCATTAATGTATTTTTAAAGTAAATATAACCTTTGTCCATAAGGTATCAGGTGTTTTCTTATACTGACCCTTGCCTTATCTAATTTTGATTTTTATGTTAGCCTAACCTAAACATATCTGTTTTAGGTGATTTCTCTCTTCACTACCATCATAGCACCTCTGTAATGCTTTTTAAATATTCCTTTTTAGTGACATATTTTCACATGATATAAATACTTTATTTAAACTGTTTCTTTTTTAGCATATCATAATATATAGTAAAGAACATATGTAATGCATAGTAAATTAGGAGGCATAATGATAAAATGTCCACCCAAAACCCATCAGTCAAGTTAACACCTAGAAATTAATGCTACTTGAAGCTGCCTGATCTTTCCTTCTGGATCCCATTTCAGTCCTCCCTACCAGAAGAATGAACAACACTAAGCTTTGTTGTTCTTGTCATTTTATTGCTCAAAAATATAGGTTTTTCTCCACATGTATGTTTCCCTAAATAAGATACTGTTTAATTTTTCTTATTTTCGAACTTTCTAAGCTTATCATTTTATACGCGATCAAATGCCACTTTAAAATTTATTTATACTTTTGCTCTTTCTAGAATTCATACATATTGACATGTAATTAGATTTAGATCAGTAATTTTTACTGTTTACTTAATAGTCCATTGCATAAATATATTGTGATTTATTTACCTACTGATAGTTGAGATGTTTCTAGTTTAATCCTATTTTGGACTACGCATCAATGATTTCTCTTGTTCGTGTTTCGTGAAATAAATATGGGAGTTTCCATAAAATATATATCTAGGATAAGATTGCTGGGTAGTAGGATATGTGCATGGACAACTCTACAAGATAATGTCAAATTGCTCTCTAACATGGTGATACCAATTTCCATGCCCATGGGCAATATGAGTTTGCATTGCTCCACAGCTTCACCAATATTTGGAATTGTTAAATTTCTTTTTCTTAGTAAATCTGGTGGGTATGAAATGTTATTCTGTTATGATCTTCATTGGTATTTTTCTTATTACTGATAATATTGATCAGCTTTTAATAGGCTTCTGGTGTTTTTGTATTTGCTTCTCTGTGAAAAGTAAATGCATGCTTAGTCCTTCAATTTTTCTATTTGGTTATTTGCTTTTTTTCTTACATATTTTTAAGAATTCTTTCTGAAATCCTTTTTATTTCTTCACATCTGTCTCCTTCCCCTATTAAAATTTAAGTTCCTTAAGGGTAAGGATTGCACCTTTATTATCATATCCCTAATGATCAGCATTGTGATTCAATAATTATATTGTTCACTCTTTTGCAGATAGCCTGGTCCTTTTGCTGAAATTTCTTCTAAAATCATCAAGGGAAGAATGGAAATACTGACCACTGCTCTACAGGATGTTTACAGGATGAGGACGTAGAGAAGGATTGTGGCAAAATTACAGAAGCTTCAAGATGAGAACTGGTTCTCCAGCTCTTTGCAGAATCTTGCTCAAGTTTTCCTATTTTCAAGTGCATAAAAACCTCTCTAGCATCACCCTCATTTCCTCTTCATCATCCGTCATCTCTTCTTTATTTTAATTGATTTTGCTCTAAACCCTTAGGTGGTTAGGTGGTGTGAAGGTAGAGTAGAGAGTAAATAACCCAAGATGGTAAAAAAAATATATATATATATGTATGTATATGCATTAATGCATGTGTATGTGTTTATATGAGCATGTGTGTGTGTGCGGATATATATATATACAAACATTTCAGTAAAAAGAGGATTGCCATAATTTTGTAACTCAGTGTGGTTTACTCCAGCTTGCCCATGGACTTTAAGAAATCCATCTACCTTATGTCTTTCTTTCTAAACTACATATTATTTTACGATTTTATGTTACCACAGAGAAGATATAATTTTTTTCAGTTTTCTTTGCTTTTTTTCTTTTTGTTCTTTTACTATATTCTAATTCCATAAGAATGAGTAGAGAGGGGAATTGAAGTGTTTGTTGCAAGATCTAGAGAAATAAATTACTTCCTATTTGATTGGTGGCTATGAGATAGTGTGGTCAGTTGAGCACTGATGTCTGGACTCAACTTATGCATGGCATAAAGAAGACAATTTCTTTTGAAAAGATGAAATTGTAACTTCTAGTTTATATGCCACTGTTAATGAAGATTTGTTTATACATAATTTGAATGGTCAAGATATAAAAAATGAAAAACCTTACTCTTACATGAACACTCTCAACACTATAGGTATTTTATTAAAACATAACTAACCATAATTAGTTAGTTAGACTATTTATATTAATTATGTAATTGCACTAATCACATAAATAGGAAGTAGCACTTCCCAAAATTCCTTAATGCTTCTAAATTTTCAAATCATGAAATATGAATTAAATCTAAAATCAAACTGAAGAGATGACAGAGTTCTGAGAATTCCTATTTTTTAAAATGAGTTAATGTGTTTATAGCTCTTAAAATAAATCCACATATATTTTGCTAAGATTTAATGTTATTGCTATGTTTTTAACATTAGAGACATGACTTTATTTTCTGTGTGTCTCTGCAGAGAACTTGCTCTATTATGTATAAGAAACCATACTATTATCACCATACATCCTTCTACCATAGTTCCACTGAACATGAAAAAAGTTATCTGTTTTTAATGAATTGCAGACTACCAACCATAATATATTTCACTTCAAAAGAAAAGAAAACCTTCATATACTACTAGAAATCCTTTATCATGCTAGGATATCTGTATTAATATATCTACACAGTTGCTGTGGGAATGACAAATTAGTGCCTTGTTCATAGTGGGTACCCAATTACTACCTGTTACGTAATTAACCAATATATTATAATTCAGGGAATATAGTCTTACCCAATAAGAAATTTTTCTTGCTCCTCTATAGTATGTTCAACACATTAAATCTAACATTTGGAAGTATGTGATGCGTATTCATGTTTCTTAAATAGGTGTAACTGTGATAAACACATCTGATGGAAATTCTCTGCTTATTTTTGTGAATTTGGAGGTATTTGATTACTCTTGCATTAGAAAGATTGAAAGATTGATGGCAGCTTTTCTCCCCTATGTCTCATCAATGTGAAAGCATGCTAGAGGTTCTTCAGTCATTTGGTCGTTAGCATTCACTGTTCCTCTTTCTTGTTTGCCAATGTGCCCTATCAGGCAGATAGTTTATTCACCCATTCTCTGAACCTCAATACAAGCATCTGCCAGAGATATTATGGGTTCAATTCCAGATTACTGCAATAAACGGAATATTGCAATAAAATGAGTCACATGATTATTTTGGATTTCCAGAACTTATGAAAGTTATGATTACACTATACTATATTAAGTGTGCAATAGCATTCTATCTGAAAAAGTAATTTACATACCTATGATGGTGGAGCTGTATATACACCAGAAAAAGCATGTTCTTACATTTAATCCATTCTTGTGTGTATTAACCCACTGTAAGTAGGACCTTTTGATGAGATTACTTCAGTAAAGATGTAGCCCACCTCAATCAGTATGGTGCTTAATCCTACAGCTGGAGTCCTTTATAAGTGGAATGAAATTCAGACAGAAAAATAAAGCCAAAGAGGGAGCACCCAGAAGCTGAACAATAATGGAACCTGGAAGAGAAAGGTGACAACAGGAGATGCCACCATGCACCTTGCCACGTGATAAGTTAAGGACCAAGGATCACCAGCAGCCAGCCACAAAATGCTACAATCTTTGGGGAAAAAGCATCACCTTGATGATCACTTGATTTGGACAGTTTCCTAATATTAAAGCCATGAGTGAATAAATTCCCATCATTTAACCTGACCCATTATATGGTATTTTCTTGTGCAGCCAAGGAAAGTAAAACAACATCTTAATTTAAAAATACTTTATTGCTAAAAAATTGGAAACATCATCTGAGCCTTCAGTGAGTCATAATCTTTTTACTTGTGGAGGGTCTTGCCTTGATGCTGATGTTTGCTGATTGATCAGGGTGGTAGTTGCAGAAAGCTGGGGTGGCTATGGAAATTTCTTCAAATAAGTCAACAATGAAGTTTGCCTCATCAATTGACCCTGCCTTTCAGGAAAGATTTCTCTGTAGCATGTGATGCTGCTTGATAGCATTTTATTCACAGTAGAACTTCTTTCTAAGTTGGAGTCAATTCTCTCAAATCTTGTCACTGCATAAAGCAGTTGATAACTAAATCTATGTCATACACTAAATCTTTTGTTTTCATTTCAACAATGTTCACAGCAAATTCACCAGAAGTAGATTCTATTTCAAGAAACCATTTTATTTGCTCATCCATAAGATGCTCATCCATTCAAAATTTGTCAAGATATTTCAGCAATTCAGTCACATCATCAGTTTCCATTTCTAATTCTAGTTCTCTTGACATTTTCTGTAGTTACTTCCTCTACAGAAGTCTTGAAAACCTCAAAATCATCCATGAGGATTAGAATTAACTTCCTCCAAACTCCTGTTAATGTTGATAATTTTATTTATTCCCATGGCATTTTTAATGGATCTAGAATTGTGAATCCTTTCCAGAAGATTTTCAATTTATTTTGCCATCAGAGGAATCCATGTTTTGCAGCTATAGCCTTATGAAATGTATTTCTTAAATGACTATTCCTCGACCCATGGGCTGCAGAATGAATATTGTGTTAGCAGCCATGAAAACAATATTATGCTCATTGCACATCTCCATCATATTTCTTGGGTGACCAGGTATATTTTCAATAAGCAATAATCTTTTGAAAGGAATCTTTTTGTCTGAGCAGTATGACTCAACAGTGGGCTTAAAATAATCAGTAAACCATGTTGTGAACATGTGCTGTCATCCAGACTTTGTTGTTCCATTTTTAGAGCTCTGGCAGAGTTGATTCAGGATAATTTGCAAGGGGCCTAGGATTTTTGCAATGGCAAATGAGCATTGACTTCATCTTAAAGTTACCAGCTGCATTATCCCCTAACAAGAGTGCCAACCTGTCCTTTGAAGCTCCAAAGCCAGACATTGACTTCCTCTCTCTAGCTAGATGGAAGTCTTAGATGGCATCTTCTTCCAATAGAAGTCTGTTTTGCCTACATTGAAAATCCGTTGTTTAGTGTAGCCACTTTTAGTAATTATCTTAGCTAGATCTTCTGGATAACTTACTGCAGCACTTGTTGCTTCACTTTGTACTTTTATGTTATGGAGGTGGCTTTTTTCCTTAAACCTCATGACCCAATCTCTGCTGGCTTCAAACATTTCTTCTGCAGCTTCCTTACCTCTTTCAGGCTTCAAAGAATTGAAGAGAGTTAGGGCCTTGCTCTGGATTAAGCTTTGGCTTAAGGGAATTTGTGGCTAGTTTGATCTTCTTATCAAGACCAGTAAACTTCCTCCATATCAGCAATAAGCTAGTTTCACTTTTTTATCATTTGTGTATTCATTGGAGTAGCACTTTTAATTTCCTTCAAAAATTTTTCCTTTGCATTCATTACTTGACTAACTGTTTGGCACAAGAGGCCTAGCTCTCAGGCCATCTAGGCTTTCAACATTTCTTCCTCACTAAGCTTAATCATTTCTAGATTTTGATTTCAGTGAGAGACATGTGACTCTTCTTTTCACTTGAACACTTCGAGGCCATTGGAGGATAAATTGTCCTAAGTTCAATATTGTTGTTTCTCAGGGAATAGGAAGGCCCAAGGAGACAGAGAGAGACTGGGGAATGGTCAGTCAGTAGAGTAGTCAGAACATACACAACATTTATCAATTAAGTTCACTGTCTTAGATGGGTGTGGTTCATTGCACCCTAAAGCAATTACAATAATTACATCAAAGATCATTGATCACAGATCACCATAACAGATTTAATGATAATGAGAAGTTTAAAATATTGTAAGAATTACCAAAATATGACCCAAAGACATCAATTGAGTACCTGCTGTTGTGAAAATGGTGCTGACAGACTTACTTAATGCAGTGTTGGCATATGCATTTAATTAAAAAACAAAACACAGATCTATAAAGTGCAATAAAACAAGGTATGCCTGTACAACTGTAGCAATGAGATTTACTTGCTTTAGCAAGAGTTTTTGTAACAACTGCTAATGACTAATGCAGAATATGGAGAGTAATATTCTTTCTTGACCTATCTATATCAGTCTTATGTAAATAATTCTTTCACTCACTCACTCACTCTAAGTCCCTTTGTGGATATTACCACTTTTGCAATCTCCTAGGGAGTTCTTAATGCACAGAATAGAGATACATAGGTGTGGCATAAAAATCACTCTATAACTTAGACTTTAAACACTGCTACACTGCTGTGTACACTTTTGTTCTGCATTCCAAGCATCTTAACTATTTATGTGCCATGGGCTCCATTGGTATTCCAGTGAAATCGATGATTTCTTTCTCTGAATAGGGTTTTTAAATGCATAAAATAAAACACATAGGATTACAACAAATACCAGCAATACTGAATTTCAGTAACAAATTTAACTAAAAACCAAATTTGTGATATGCTTCTTCATCAACAAATTGTATAACAATATCTACGATTGGGTCTAATAATTACCTGGATCACAAAGAAATCATATGTTTAAATGATATTTCGAGATATTTTCAACTATCATAATAAATATAATGCTATGACTTTGTAGTCTAGCAGTATTAACTGTCTGTTGTTTATAATCACAATCGAAGGAAATGCTAACTATTACTGAGAAGATGAGGAAACTAAATTTGTAATTTTGTTTCCATCAAAGTTCATGTATTCCAGAGTAATACTGAAATCTCTGATTCTTGTGAGTAATATACTCCAGGTCAGATTGCCTTCTGACCCAGGGTGATGGTGGAGACAGAGATATTCTGGTATCCCTTCCAGTATTCGGGGTTCCAGGCCACTCTGGAAAAATACATGTTTTGAACTTAGTTTAGTAAGGAATCTTCTTTGTTTACAAAGACATTCCAGAGTGACACAATGACTCTCTGTATTCCATTTTCTCTATGGTGTATCTGGTTGCCCCACCTCTAGCGTGGTGTTAGACTAAGTTACCACTTAAAATGTTAAAATGTTTATAGAAATTCTCTGTATTTATGTCGGAATTATCATATAGAACACATGCTGAAGATTTAGGTAATATTCCCTGATATCTGAAAATTACAGGATCCACAATATTTTTTTTAATTTCAAACTTCAGATACTCCTTCCTCAACCCTTGGGATAGAATGGGGCATATCTAGTGCTTTCTTACATAAAATACCACCACTTCAAGGTTAATGCAAGTCTTGATAAGAGTGTGATTGAGTGAATAATACTAACTGAAATGAAAGCATTTCCATCTTTATTGGAACCTATGTGTATGAGAGGTAGAAAAATAACTTCACAGAATATGCCTCTTTCAGCAAGTTGAATGACCCATCAGGTATAGAGGGAAAAGATCTTTGTAATGGATGTGGAATTTCTGTGAAAGTTATTATTTAGGATATATTATGATGACATTTCATCTGGAGGGTTGTAGCTTAACTTATGTAACTGATTCAATTGCAATGAATGTCTGTATTTCAAAAGTAAAGAAAAAAAGAAATTCACTAATCAAATAATATAACTAATTTTCTATAATAGTTAGTCTTGGGGAGTGAGTGTAGCTCAGTGGTTTAGTGTCTGCTTCACATGTACAGGGTTAATCCCCCTACCTCCTAAAAAATAAAAAGGTTAATCTTTACATTGTATACTGAATAGGTATAATATAATTATATTTATAAGTTATATGTTATTTACATGATATATACTTCATTCATACATCAACTGAAGAGAAGTAATAGCAACAATAGAATGATCTACAAATATGCAAATCACTTGTATTATGTGTGAATTAATTCTTACCTATGCCTTAGATGTGAAACATTAGTTACACAAATATAAACTGTTCTGGATGAGAATATAGAATTTTTCTGGACTATGTTTAATATACAAAATATTAATATATATGCAAAAAGACTGAATTTATTTCTAGCAAAGTGGTAATTTTAATCAGGATACTTGTTAACATTTAGCTATAATTGTTGATTTATCCTAATGATCTAACATTCTATACTTTCAAATGGTAGGGGAAAATTGGACAGATTACTGAGAAGAACTTATTGAATATGTGCTTAATTTTTTAAAAGTTTTGAAAACAACTTTGGTTCAATCAATATGCTAGATGCCCAAAATAAGCCATAATTGATCATGTCAGTTTTCCTACGATTGTTGCTTCTATTTAAAGGATGTTAAGGGCTTTTAAAAATATTTTGGAATATATACATAAGTGGACCATAAAGACAATTCATACAAAGGAAAACAGAATTAATAAATAAACAGTGAAATAATGTAAAGGAAAAGCATAAGGTAACTTTATTTTCCAAATAATTTTAAGTACTTTAAAAAATAATATAATCTTTTACAAATACTTGAGCAGTAAGATATAATATTAATCATTCTACCAAAATAAAACTACTGTAACTACTTCCTGGATTTTTAACTATTGAAGATTTTATACGGATATTTTTATAATTAACATATAGTATTGAATACATTTTTTACTTGTTAGGTAACATCTTAAGCTCCATTGTCATATTAACTGTAATAAAGCTTTAGCTAAAGTAGAATTTAGGTAGCAGGATGAAGGTATGATTTCAATATTTCATCACCTGACACTTCCAAAAATAGCAGGCATAGTAATGGTGATGCTGTCCAATTACAGAAATAGTCTTCCCACATGATCCACAGTCTGCAGTGGAAGGGGAGGAGCTCAGACACCACAAATGGTCACGGTCCTTAGCCCTCTTGTGCAGGAATGGAGACAAAGAGAGGAGCAGGACAAAACCTAAGAGATCTTGCCCATCCTCAGCATGCAATTGAACCTACTATAGGGAAAGTACAGGAAGCCTGTGGTTCAGAATTTAGCTACATTGGAGATATGCTGGAGCCATTCTGTGTCTATTTGTGCATCTGTATGTGTGTTTCTCTCTTTCATTATCCTCATCTCTTATACTTCCACTAGTTTTCCTGATATTCCAAATTTTAAATCGTTCATTCCTTCCTGACTCATGCTTTGGTGATTAGTTGCACCCAGAAAATTACTTAGCTTAGTTTCTGATATTGAGGACTAAATTGTTGCTTGCCTTAATATTAAGGATATCTTTCTTTTTTCTTTTACTTAAAGAGCATGCTTTATTTCAAGTAAGAGCTCTAGGACTATTTGGCAAGAAAGCCAAATCTGAAATTTAATTGATAGAATGTGGCTGCCAGGCATAGGTGGGAGCTAGCCTGGATCACTAGAGAGCTTCTGCTTTTCACATTGGCTTTCGGTTCTTAGGATATTGATTTTACAATTTATGGCTTTCAAAGCCATTTGCAGCTTTGATCCTTCTTAGAGTTCCAATTTGCTTATGTCAGTCGTGACCACTAAAAGTCTTCCATGGCAAAATGTTCCCTTTCTAGTTCTGCTTTTTTAGTAGTTCAGTTCATTTAAATTGGTCTTGAAAGTTAACATTGATTTTCCTTTTTAATTTCTAACATTCCTCAGGTTTTAGTCCCATATATTCTAGGCTTTTATACAGATGTTTAAAAGGAAAGCACTGGCAGGTAGTGTATTTTACACATTCCCATTGTACTGTTCTACTTACTACGACTGACTCAGATAATTTTGTGAGTTATCCAAACCAAGATAAAAAAGACTAAATAAAGAGCCAAGCAGGTAAAGATGCCTGGATTTCTCACCACTCAGCAATGTTCTCTCATTCCCTCTGTGTTCGTTATGATGTTCTGTCTGTGTCTGGATTTACAGAATCTACTGACTTTCTCTGATTCAACTTCTGTGGAAAATAAATCTCTGGTCCTCTTTCCAGTAGTCTGATTGTCTGAGATAGGCATAGGAGCTAGGCTGCCTGACTGGCACCTGCATCAATTTCCAAGCACTTCTCCTTATTCCAATCTTCCACCTTTAGACGAACTTGGTTCCTGTAATTCTTGAGTTTTTCTAGGGTACTGCAGCATGAATCACCTTATATTCTCTTGTTCCCTACCTCATGCAGGCTTAGGTTTCATTGTTTTCTGGTTTGCAAATCAGTTACTAAACATCTATCTGCTATTTCCCTTGCAACATTTCTTTATCTTTGATTCATCACTATCTTCCACTTTCTTTGATCTCTTTTTAGGCCTTCTTTTATTTATGCTACTCTAATTTGGTGGCTCTTCAGGATGGAGTGGAACTAAGCATTTGCCTTCAATTATTTAAAAGCCTCTAGTGTTCATTTTCCTTAAGATTTGTGCCTCAGAAACACTCCTCAAAGATAGTTGAATATGGTGCTCAAATATATTCATTTTCACGATCAAATAGCTTATATATAAAAGCTTGTCACAAGTTATAATATGCAAACATGCATTAACATTTGGTTAATAAAATTTAATAGATGAGATCTGTTCATTAATTCAATGATGCATCAAAAATTCATTGAACACCTTCCATGTGCTAGGTGTTGGTAATATAGCAGTGAACACCACTACCAAGGTCCTTTCTCTCATATAGTTTCCTTTGCAGAGAACGGAGACAGAAAATACAATAAGAAAGAAACATGTAATATGTCAGGTGGTAATAAATGCTAGGAGGAATAAAAGATGGTTAAGTGGTCTGCAAGTTAGTATTTTAGAAAGAATGTTCAGGATAGGCCTCTCTGATGAGGTGGTAATTGTTGTGGATTTTCCTTTCTTACTTCCTGGTTGACAAAGATTTTTCTAATTTCATCCCCATATATAGTACACATCCCCTATCACAGGAAATCTAGGAGAGGCAGGTCTTTTGTGAAACATTGCAAAGTTGTTTTTCTGTCTGCAGTATGAAAAGGAAATCAGGGACTACAGTTTTCCTCTTTTCCTCTTTTTGAAAAACTATAGCTATATGTCAGTGTCCAATTACCTGGAGAAGAATAGCCACTGTCTCCTTCCATTCTTCAACTTTACTATTTCATGCTGCCCATGGAGTCAGCTCCTTCTCACGTTTTTTGAGATGACAATGGAGATTTTCTCATTCCAAGATAATAAACTCTGGGAATTTTGAGACTTGATATTTAAGTAGGAATAGTATAAATTGAAGAAATACTGTCCAGACTATATTCTCAGTAATTTCATCATTAATATAATGCTACACTTACCAGTAATTGAAACACAAAGTTAATTGCTGCAAACATTATATTAAATGAACAATTATTTCCTAGCTTATCTAGAATTAAAAATAAAAGCATCAACATTGATAATAGTTTTCACTGTATTTATAATAATGCAAAAATCTTATTTTTACATTTTTGCTAGATTATTTCCCAGGCTATTTGTTTTTTCTCCATTAAAAAGAATTATACCTATGATGTATTTTATATATATATATAATATTTCAATAGCTTTTTTTAACACTAAACTTTAAAAATAAAATATTTTTACCTTCTAAAAATAAAATGAGGTATGACAGATATGGTAAATTCCATCTCTTACTTGGAGGCTCTGTAAGAACTTTGTATTATAATAATCAATATATTATATAAAAATAAATTAGAAACAAATGAAAACACACAGTAGAAAATGTATTAAAAGCTATGATAAGCAAGTTGAAAGGGGATATTGAAAGGAAACTTTTCACTCTTAGAAAAAAAGCCATATTTCTCACTGAAATACGGTCTGTCTTTGTTGCTTTTAGGGGTGGGAGTGCTTATTGAGGTTTCCCTCATATGTCATAAAAAAGACTCCAAATCTGAGTAAAAGAAAATAGACCTAAAGCCTTCACAGTAATGTGGAAAAGAATTCCACAATTGGTGACAGCAAGAAGACAAGAGACACCTTTCCTACCTCTCTGAAGTCTTAGGATAGCTATAAATCCTTTCTAAATCTAGAACTAAAAATTAAGGATTAAATGATAATAACTATTCAAAAGGAAATAGATTCATAATGGACATATCAGTGTAGCCTTTCTCCTCACCTGCCTTTCCCTCATTTTCTATCTCCAAAGGATTATTGCTTTTTCATTTCTAAAGATCACATTTCTAGCTTTTAAGTGAGGCTTGCTTTCTTTCCCTATGTCTTCCACAACCTTGCTCTTCATTTTTTATTTTATATTTTTTGTCTTTTATTTGTCTTTACATGCATGTTTTTGATCACTTCTGTTTGAGTTTCCTAGGCTGCTTAAGCAAATACCATGAAATGGGTCAGGTTAAACAATGGGAATTTATTTACTTGCTTGTGGTTTGAACCTAGGAAAAGGTCCAAATTCAGGGATTATCAAGGCGATGCTTTCTTTCCAAAAACTGTGGCATTCTGGGGCTGGCTGCTGGCAATCCTTGATCCTCAGTTTGTCACAAGGCAATGCACATGGCAGCATCTGCTGGTCTCTTCCTTCTCTTTCTGGGTTCCACTGATGTTTTGCTCTGACTGCTGCCTCTTGTCTTTTCTATCTCTGAATTTCATTCTGCTTATAAAGGCCTCCAGTTGTAGGATTAAGACCCTTCCTGATTGGTCTGGGCCACACCTTAACTGACATAACCTCATCAAAAGTTCCTACTTACAATGGGTTCACACCCACAAGAATGGACTAAACTTAAAAGAACATGTTTTTCTGGGGTACATATAGCTTCATGCTACCACCAGCACTTTTCTTTTACTCTCCACATGTTGAAATTTCCCCATGCTAAAATAAATATTAAAAAATAAAACAATAACAACCAAATAAACTCTGGCTTTTTGGATTCATACATATGCTCATAGCCATTTTTACCTCTCTTTTCAAACATCTGAAAACAATATTATATACGCTTGATATGTATAATGCTTCACAATGTATTTGTTTATCAGTCCAATATCATCAGTATTTCATTTTACTAGTTGACTGAAAATGCTTTCTTTCAAGTTACCTGTACCTTTTTAATTTTTAAGGTTGAAGCCCTGCCGTAATGAAAGTACCAAAGAGGTGCTGATGCAAAGTACCAGAAATGGGATGGCTTTTATAAAGGGTATTTATTTAGGGTAAAAGCTCACAATTCCAAGGCTGAGAGAAGTCCCAACTCATGGCACCATAAGAGGTAGTTTCTCACCCAAGTCAGTTGCCACGTGTTGAAGCAAGATGGTGAGGAATCTTTGCCTGGTCTCTGCCTCCCCCTCTGGGCTGTACCACCTCCCAAGGTTCATCTAAGGGCAACCAGGCATAGGGCTTGTCTCTGACTGAGCCTCTTCTCTCAGGCTCAGTTGCTCTGATTTCTTCCAAATTTCAGCTGCAAGCCATCAGTCAAATGGCTCATCTCCCCGCTCCACCCACTTCTCCCTTCCCCCCTGCCCCCAGCTACTTGAGCCTCTCATTTCTGTCACATGGCAGAATCAAAAATAGTAGAGCTATCTTTTTCTGTGTCTCTCTGTTATTAGACTCAACAAGCTGATGGAGACATACTGAGTCTCACCTCATTGAGGTGGTCCAATTCAAAAGAAGCCTCACACCTACAGGAGTGGACTAGCCCACAAACACAATCGTTCTCTTTTTGAGATTCATAAAATAATATCAAACTGCCATAGATGCCTTTATCAAAAAGGAAGAATTTGTCGCATTTACAGAGGTTTTAAAATCTCTATCATGTTGTTTTTCTTGTATTGCAGATATCTGCAAATCTTAGTATTAGAAAGCCTTCAGTACTGTAGAAGGACAATTTGGTATATGTACAGACCTAACTACAATTAATATTCAGATTATTCATTTAATCACCACATGGAAGATGATTTTTATGGCCCAAGAATAATCTAACACATGGCAACGTTCTCAGTTTAAACTTTAAAGTCTTTCTTATGAATAAAATTCTTCATAATTGAACACAGGGGTTTATGTTCTGGGCAGGTATCAACATCCATCATCACCATCCCACTGCTACCACGTAACCCTGGCTTGCATAGTCCTTCTATATTTCAGTATTTGATAATTTCTCACATCAGAGGAGTAGCAGTTATTCAAATCAAATAGAAAATTCATGCTGAGAATTATCACTATAAACATTTAGGGATCTCTGAAAAGACACCAGAATATATATATATTTTAAATTATTGAAATTCCTCTCTCATATAAAGCAATAAAAAACAACTAATTTTGAAAATAACAATATATAATTTGAGATTATAGGGTCATTTTAAGGAATAGTATTTTCTTCGTGGTTAGATAAATTTACTTACTTCTTTTGTAAATCTATCTGCTTATATACTTTTCCTTGTCTTTTCAATTCACCAACTCACTATAATAAAAACATATAATGAAAGTATTTCAAAACTAAGCTAGAGAAAACTACCATTACATTCCCGTGGGTTGAAAGAAAACTGATGCTTTCAAGTTTCTTTCAAGCTTTGGATGCTTGATAATATACCTAATTTTTAAATATTATGCTAACTTACAGGTATGTATTGTTATTATACAAGAAAATTGAAATTTTATAAACATCCTGTATAATTGTCACCTTAACATTATTGTTATGTACATATGTATGATCGGTATTCTACTTGAATATATAATTTGGTTAAATTTGAATAGAGTTAAAAATGATCTACTAGATTAGGAAATAAAATTGAAGTATTTTTCTTTCTTTTTTTTTCCTAGAAGAATGTTTCATAATTTAAATAAAAAGCCACAGGACTCTGTAGCATGTATTCATATTTTTCTATGAAAGAAACACCAACATATCAGTGAATTAAAAGTATGCATTTTAAACTTCTTAGAGAAAAAGTTACGAGTTATTGCTTTTCCTTTGTTTCTAGCTGATGACATTGTATGCATGAAGCCTTACAATAAACATCTGCAACACTACAACCTTGAATTTTAAGTTGATATTGCCTGCAGTCAAGTGTGAGTCATGAATTTCAATACATTTGTTTCAATTGTTCCCTACAGCAAAGATGCAGAAAATACTTATTTCCCTGGATAGTGTCAAATTCAAATGAATTTTATCATTTGAACCAAAGTGAAGAGTCTAAGGTACAATTCTACCTATAAAAATGCACAAGAAGTGAGAAAATATTAATGGTTTAATACATTATTAAATTAGAGAGGACCAATTTTCCTTCTATTTTATTTGGATATAATTATAAAATCTCCAGTACTGTTATTCTTCTGGCTTGTCTAAGAAAGAGATAAAAGATCCTGTCTGTCAAGTCTGATAGAAAGTATCAGTATCTTGAATAGAGTTAAAATAGACAAGGAAAAATATATAAGCAGATATAATAAAAGTATTATAGCCAGGGGCCAGTACAAGAAATTGTTATAGAGTTAGTGACATGATGTGTTAGTAGGGCTTTTGTCCAATTCAACTTTTTCTTATATTATTCAAAAATACTCATGCACATCCTCTCTCTGTTCATCTGCTATTTTAAATTTTGTTTAAAGTTCTTTATTTTTCACACTAAATATGGAAAAGAAGTTTTACTGCATGATTCATTATCTAAGTTAATTTCCACACTTTCCAAGGACCTTTGGCATAAAGAAAAGATGAAGGCAGTAGCAGGTCTTGATTCCAGTCACATCCTTACAGTAAGGTGAAAATGCTACTTCAATGACAAGTTTTGTTACTAAAATTTGGCAGTAATTATTATTGATATTGATGGGGTAGCTAGTATGACTAAGAGATAATTTATGGGTGATATAAGGTCAATTTAAACATGTGACGTAAGTGAAAATTTATGGGTGATAAAAGGACAATTTAAAAGTACCATATAGCATATGACAATGCCATATCTTCTATGTTTGTAGTATGCTTTAACAAGTGCAAATATTTTAGGACCTATTTCTTATTTGAGCTAGCTTTAAAGACAATCCTTAGCGCTAGCAGAGAGCTTATAAATGCAAACACTTCACTTTATAAATTTTATTTCTTGCTTATTTTTGTTCCATATTATTCCTGACTTACATGAAAGAATGATAAATAGAACTCCATTTTTATTATTAATACTACTATATTGTCAGTACTCATATAAATGGGATAGAATCCACTCTGAGCATTTTGAAGGGAAACGGTGATAAGAGATAAATTGAAAGAGGTTTGTGACCACAATTTTGAAAAAGAAAACAACTTATCAGTTTTGACCCCAGTTTGTATGTCTTGTAATAATTATAGATAGTCATGCTCATCCCACCTTACAAGTAAGGAGCCCATATAGGCAATAACCAACAAATGCTCCTGAATTATTCAGCTGGCCTTATATTACTCTAGTTTACTCAACTCTTGACTGCAGTGCCTTACCTAGACCTACTGCCTTGGACAATCAACAGCTTTGTGCAATTCTTTCTTTGCTCCATCTCTTAAAATTAAATTTTAGTGCAAAATGTTAATAATAATAAGTGTGTGTGTGAGAGAGAGGGGGTTATATGGGAACTTTGTACTTCCTGCACGATCTTTCTGTAAACCTGTAACTGCTCTAACAAAAACTTTTTTAAAAAATTAAATTTTAGTGCATTATTTTAAATTCAGAATGCCACACAAAGCTACTAAGTATGTACTAAGCTCGTTAACATATAGTAAGCTAGTTAGCGTATAGTAAGCTAATATTATATATGAAAAGCACTTCTAAACAAATTCAAGCTATTGTGGTATTTCTCTCATGCATGTCTGCACTTAAACCTTCATGCACTGATGCTAGGCCAGAGGGATAAATATGCTCGAGCTGGGGAACAATCCAACTACATCTTAAAACTGTCCAGTGGTGATGGCTACCTAATTAACCACTTTAGTCATGAGATGAGGTCAGCCCTGTTTGGCATTAGGAAATGTTAGGATCAGTTTCCAATTGTGATGCTCAAACACAGCAGCTATCCTTATGATTTAGATATTTCTTTCTTTACCTTTCATTGTTTGTAGTATTCAATTTCTATTTTATTAGCTAGTGTTGTCCTCTAATATAAGTCAACACAAATCTCTTTTTGCCTACATAAACACATGAACACACTCAATATGATGGGGAAAAAGTTTAGTAAGAATAAGAACAGGTAAAGAATAAAATATGAATTGATGAATAGGAATAGATGGGGTGGGCTGGTTAGTGCCACCTACTCTACTCTGCCTATTTAATAAATAATAAACTTTTATTTAATTAACACATAACTGAAAGTGCCTTACCAGGCCAAGTACGAGTAAAGACACTGGATTAACAATAGTGGAGGAAACAGACGAGAGTTGCTCTTTCAGGAGCATACACTCCAGGGATAGCTAAAAATTGTTGGCCCTGTGTACTGTTTAAGTTGATTTATGTATCTTAAGACCCACAGCAACTCCATCAGAGAAGTACTATTAATACAGATTAAGAAATGGGGGTATTACAGGGTCATGCAATTTGGAAATGAAGGTATTGAGATTTGATCCCAGTTAATTTCTTTGCAGTTTCTGTGCATAGCTGGAGTCTCCTGGAACCTTTAAAACAGAAACATTTATAGAGCAACTACTTTCCTCAAACTGGTACATTTAAATATGTGGGCAGCTTGGTCAGATATCTGTTATAACATTCAGCAGTGTTATACAGCTACAACTTTACACAATTTGTCAATGGGCACACTAAATATTCTATAACTTATTGTAATGCTATACTACCATGTAATTGTTAACACAAGGAAGCTTGGAAGACAAGAACAAAATGACATCTTTTGCACGGATTCTATTCATAGCTCCAATGTACTCTGTTCTAAACTTCGTATCTACTCAAAACAGAGAGATCTCAGCAGCCTTGTTCCATACCAAGAGAATGGGTGAGAAGATCTGATGTGGAAAATGTAAATAAAAAGATTTTGGCATTTCATAAAGTTATTCAAATTTTAAGTAATGGAAAGTATTATGCAAAACAATTGTAAGGTTCTTATTTAAGAGAAAAGAAAATGAAATGATAAATAGAATAAATAAATGCATAGAGCAGTCACTCAAAAAATGTTACCTTTTTCTACCTTTTCCCCTAATACAAATGCACTAGAATATATTCCTATGCATTAAAGTGCATCTTTACGAATCAAATTAAATAAAATAGGAATATAATTACATCTTGTTTCTCAAGGGCATAATGTTTTTAACAATTATTAATTCACTTTTTCTCCATTTTCTTTCTTAACATAAGAATTTTCTGAATAAAATATCCAAAAGGATTAGAATTTCTTATAGTGACAATTCAAGGAGAGTGAAATGTAGAAAGTTTAATTTTGGTATCTAAAACCAGGCCCTTAATACCAAAAGTGAAGACTTTGAGATGAGCTCATCATCAAGTCACACCTTAGCAAACAGTAAAATATGTTGGGAAGCAAATGACCTTCACCTCCTGCTTCCCTTCCTGGGATACATTAGATGAAGTTTATCATGCTTGGTTGGGGAAATGGAGGCTAGGACATGGCAGATAAACGGAGGAAACAGCAAGGGCAGAGAATACTCTTGCTTCTACTCCTCTTTAAAGACCTTGAAAGGAGGCCACCACTCAGATGACACTACACAAACCCCTGATGCCTTACATCAACTTGGAAAAGCAGAAAGACCAGGCAGAGAGGGATTTGAGTTTCCTGTGTGGTGTCTACAGCTCCCATCCAGAAGCTGTGACTCAAAAATTTTCTGGAAGAGGGCATGAAAGAAGAGGTCAGGTAGGTGGCTTTGTAGAAAGGGCTGTGCAACACCCAAGGTGGGCTGAAAAAGATGCACAGCAACACAAGGGAGGGCCACAGAGAAGTGAGTGCTGTAGTGTCACAGGGGAAGTCATTGACAAGCCCTGCCTCCCCCCCCCCCCCCGCTTTTCTTGGTGTGCAGATGTTTCAATATGGTTCTGTTTCCATTCCGCAATGTGGTCCAATTGCTTATCGGGGTTGGGAATTCTTAGAGGCAGATACCCTACCCTCAGAAAGCACGGATTTGTCTCTTCTCTGAGCAAGCAGAACTGCCGTCCACTGACTCTGACCTGAGCAGCTGACCTCCCCGGGAGACTGGCCACAATGGGATCTCTTCCCCTGCTCTTTTGGACCCTTTGTGCTGTATAAGTAATACAGCCATCATTTTCTGTAAGGCTTTGTTGTGCCTAAGCTTATGTTCTCACAATGCACCTTGTAGCAAACTGCTCCATCCTTGCTATCAGTGCCCTACCAATGGCCCTTGTCTATATTTTGACAAATGAATTCCATTTTGTTTTTTGTTTCTGAGTGTTTATTCACTGTTCATCTTGCTTTTTAGTCCCTTCCCTTTTCTCCTTCTTGTGGACTTTAGCCTCATGCTGATTCCAAGGCCCTTGGCTGGCACAGTTGCTGAATGTCTTCCCATGTGTTACCACTTATCTTCCTAAACTTACAATCATTGCTAATTCTGGATTCCCCATTGTTCTTAGCATTCTGTATCCTGGTGATTGCTAAGTTTCAGAGCTTTTACTTGCCACATGATTCCAGGATTCCTCCATAAAATTATATATATGCAAAATTGCAGGCCTCACAGATGTCTTCTTCTGAGAAAAATATTATCAAACACATTTTAAAAGAAATTGAGGCTAAGTAACTTGCCCATGGTCACAAGCTGATGACAGGGATTTGCTTCTAGAAATGTAATTTTAAAGCCCATGTCCTTTCATTGCAGCCCAATGGGATTTAACCCCAAGTACACTCTCATCTGGCATTTTCCTTGAGTTGCTAGTCACCCAATCGTGAGTTCACACAATCCTAGAATATCCCCCTGGGCACTTAGTGATAGTATAACATCAGGTAAATGATATACCTTTCTTGACTCTTGTTCTCCTTATTTCTAAAATGGGGATAATAATAATAGCAGTAGCTGTAATACTTAACATATAATATGCTTGTTCTTGTAATTTAGTTGTTTTGTTATTGGTTAAATGTTCATTGCACTTTTTACCATTCACCATCCCTCTGCTCTCTAAAGGTATGTCATTCCTTTCCCTACATTTTGCATTACTGAATATTATGCTATTATTATTACAGCTTATTGCAAAATTTCACATTACTCAATATCAAAACATACTGCAGAAGAAAAAACAGACAAACAAACAAACAAACAAACAAAAATACTGCAAAGAATATTTGAAGTTCACTCTAATATTTTGTAATTGAAGGCAGAATTCAGTATCTTGTCTAATGGGATTAGTTTTCAAAGGAATAATGTTATCTTGTCATCATTAGTCTCCTCATGACATAGACCCCGAGGACAGTGATTATGAGGTGATAGTAAATTAAAGTCTTAAGAGAGATTAAATGACTTGACTATGAGTGAAGTAGACAGTGAAGAACTCAAATTTCTGGACACTCAACATTTGAATGCCAAATCAAAAATGTATACCAGCCATTATCAAAGGTAAGTGATTCCAGATCTGTAATGCCAATATACCATGCATGTATTTCATATTTAGAGATAATCTGGAGATGTTTTTAAAATGAATTTTTTCCTCCGATTACACAATTCTTATTCCAGTGAGGCCAATCATAAATTGCTGCTATATGTACATCTGCCATAGTGAATTACTTTCATTTTTAGGATTAACATCCAACAAGAAATAATTAATGATATCTTGAGTTTGAGGACAGGTAGATGACAAATGCAATCAATTAAGTTTTCAGTTAATCCTCACAAAGTACTAATAGGAAAGAAGAAACGTGGTCTTTCCTAAGATAATAAAACATAGTAACGTACTCAAGAATTTTCTTTATATGGCATTAGATGGCCTTGAAAAACCAATTTCACTTATTTAAAATGTATATAGTAATTAAGTAGAGTTTGCCTGTAATTTGGTGTGACACCCAATTAAATGAAATTTTTATCAGCATATTAACCAACTTTAGTGTATACCACGTTTGTTAATTGACTTATAATATCTATTTAAATACCCTTTAGATATTTAAAACATCTAATGCTTTATTATTTCTTTCTCTTCCACTGAAACACACACACACACACACACATACATATTACATACATCTTTCTTTTTTCTTACTTAAATTAATGCAATGTATATGGGAGTTAGTAAGCCTTATGACTAACTCACACACTGGCTTAATCATGAGAAATTGCTAAGAAATTTATCCAATCTGTAAATGAAGACTGCAATGCATTTTATCTATATTATATTGCATGTATACATATATAAATTACATATATAATATTGTTACCATGACATTCATACCCTTCCCTTCTCCTTTGTCTACCATGATAGTTCCCCTCTCATACCTCTTCTAGACCAGTTATTGATTCTTAAATAATTATAAACTCTATGCTTTGGAAGGGAAATTAAAAGTCACCTAGATCCTTCCTCATTTCTCTTTAATATTTTCTCTGAAAGCCTGTGGGGGTAAAATGCAAACGCATATGTCCTCTAGTGCAGTATCTACAAACTGCAGGCCTTGCTGTGGCCTTGCCTGCGCAACTCAACCCCCTCCCCCGTTCCTCTTTTCCCTCTCTCCCTCTTCCTTGTTCCTTCTCACCAATCTGAGCTCTCGCCCCTGTTATTGCCTTTTTTGGACAACCTTGCTTCGCCCCTTGCCGCCCCCAAATTCTGCCCCTTTTCCCTAGCAACCCCTGACCCTAACCACTGCCCAATGATAAGCCTCCACCATCGGCTGAGGGACTGCCCCCAGCCTGAAGAGGATATATGCACTGTACTTCCTCAATAAAGCTCTCTCTCTCTTTGCTTCTTCCCCCGCACTCAAAGGTCTCGAGTCTTTCTTTCACGCGCGGTCCTTACCAGATACCCCCCACACCTGAGCCGTGGAGACCAGGGAGCCCCCAACCCGACGCTGCTCCCTGAGAACCTCCTCACCCTCGCCGTTCCCGGAGTGCGCACCGGACGGCCCATAACTAGCCAGTGTCGCCCCCCGGGGTGCAGCAGGGCTGATCACCCTCAGGCCCGGGAACAAAGCGGCACTCTAGTTTAAAAGTTTATGTAAACTTGGAGGAGGGACTGTGGGAGGGGGACAATTACCAGGGGAAGAAATATTCTTTGCATGTTAAACTTGAAAAAATGTTATCATATTAAATAAAGGAAATGATATGTAGGATTTAAAATATCTTAATATGAATAAAATAAAAGGTTGACATTAGCTCTCCTAGAGGAGAGAGAAATAGGTAGGGCACACACAGTGCACATATGTAAAAGTGCTTGATAGTAAAGTGGAAATGGAAGTAGCAGCCTGCAGGAATAAACATCCCAGATGTATGACAATTACTAGCTGGCAAACATTTAACAGTGTACAATCCATTTAACAAAGTACATAAATTGTGTTTCTTTGTTTTGAGTATATATAATTTGTAGGTGGTAGTGGTGAATGGTACTATATGAGATCTGAGATTTAGTAATTTGTTAAGTTCATTAGTGTTTCTTAGGATGAGAGGCACTATGTGTATTAATTTTCATACACAAGTTTGGAAGGAATACTAATCTTGCTATCATTCATGGGATAACAATTTCAGATATTCTGTCACTCTGGAAATCTATGCCTAACACTAAGTAAAACAGTGGAATTAGGTTTTACTACCACTCCATCTGAGATAAAATGTTAGTCATTAATCTCAACCAATGAACCAACATGCCAAGTGTTACATTTTTATACTACCAATAGGAATTACAACTTCAGTGTTCTAATTTTTTCTTTCTTCATGAACCAGAAGATAAATTTTAAGACTTGTATCTGAAAAACACTGGCACTCATATCAAGCAGTTAGTTTAGTAGTTTTCAATTTAATAAACTCCTTTCTGATCTATAATTATTTAAATTAGGAAAACACTTGCAAATGCTCAAACATAGAAGACTAGAATATGGGAGATATTTGTGTTGGTCTATTTCACCCTAGTTCACGGTCATAGCCCAGAGCTGCTCATTTGTTTTTTTACTTCTGTCATACCCCACAGAACTTTTCTGGTGAAATATCCTGTGCATCTGGCAAGTAAAAACAGAAACTGAACTGGGACTTGAGCTACCAGTTCTTTACTACTGAAATGAACTAAGATGATGCCTCTAATGTTAGCGTCATTACACTCTCCCATATTCTTTTAAGTTTTCTGGCAATGGGGAGCTAAGAAAGAACACATAGGACATATTTAATGCTAGAAAGCTATGCATCCACTAAAGACATTTACAATTCCAAAATGAAATTATATGTAGCACTTCACTGTAAGCAGAATTTAAATGTGCCATTCATGGAAAAAAACCATAAAATCCATTTTACTTTCAAATACTCATCATTGTGAAAATTATATTCAGCTAGTAACTAAACCTCTATCATTACAGAGGTATGACAAATATGAAGTGCTCAGCTTCACAAATGAGAGGATCCAATTCATCTATATTTTGTGAATTACTCATGATTGACATTTGAAGAATTTATACCAATAAAATGCACAATAGATGAAAACTTAGTAAGTTTTCAATTTAATTTTCAAACACAGAGACTCAAAGGGGAGAGTGTTACTTTGAAGATGAGAGGCACTGTGTGTGTGTGTGTGTTTGCATCTATCTCTCTATCTTTTTATCACTCAGGGACCATGTTGCCTAAGCAAGTTCTTATATGGAAACAAGAGGGATTTCATGGTCAGCAGTATCCCTACTTCCGTCAAGGATCAATGAATAATAAGCCTGAAGCTGGGCCTCTATCTTGTGCAATCTCATTATGACAAGTTTCTAGGAAATCAATCTGTCTGCTGCTTATTGCACATTTCTCAGATAGATCACACTGGAATTCAGCCCTAAAGTTCTTCAGTTTTCATTCCAAAGAAAATAGAAACAGTGGAACCAATTCACTGTTAAACATAAAAATATGTAAATAAAATCATAGCATATAAATAGGCTTGTTGTTGCTAGGGTCTTTTAAATCTCTATAAAAATGTAATTTTCTAAAAATATACTATGGAAAATTAAGTTTCTAATTAGAAATCACTTGAATATTTTCAAAAAAGAATATTACAATTATAAATTTGGGAGATTTTGTGCAAATTTTCAGTAGAAAATACCATTATTACAATACTGTCTGGGGAATATCACAAGTCTATATTATGGATAAAGGAATGATATTAAGAAGAACACACCTTACAATGGAATTCAGACAAAGCTATCTTTATTTCCAGATCTGCTTTAGAGAAAACTATATTCCAGCAGAGAGCCTCCACTTACTTATTTTAAAGTTGCAAGTAATTTACTACTTTTCTTTCTATTTCATTTATCTGTGAAATGAAGATGTCAGAGTGGATTAAATAAAGTACTTAGTTTAATACTTGTGATGGGTTAAATTGAGAAAAGAGAGGACTCTTATCAGATAAACTTTGTTTTCTACACTTCTATGGAATTAGAATTTTTCACATCCCAATTGTTAAACCAGCTGCAAGCATTCTCCCAGAGACCAATTAGTTTACAACGCACTTTTTCATTAAAAGAGGCCCAAAACTTCCAGAGCCTACCTTGATGAATTAAATTTTGTATATATATGTATAATTGTCATTAATCAACACTAATGCTAACAGTGAACTTCGTTAAGTGGCCATTAAAAATTCTTAGTAAGGCCTGATTTTCCACTGTAAAAATACTACAAAAGTACCTTTATGGATTTATGTTCCAGATGGTAGGACCATATGGGAGCTAACTCTCATTGTCTAATGGTTTCTTGCTACATTTACATGTATTAGGCATCAACACCCACTTCTGGTTACAATCGTTTTCGTTGCTGCATCAGTGCTTAGTGGAATGTGTTGAATATAGCTTATTATGAGTCTGATCTCAGGTGACAAAAAGGAGTAAATATACTGCACATTTCATATGGTTAATAATAGAATGCATAAGAATAAAACAACCTCTGTTGACAATTTTCAGATGTGAGATCAGGATCATTTGTGCCTAACCTGACACTATATTGCATGAAAATGTGTGTGCCACGCAGGTTGGGTCTGCCACTCTTCCCTTGTGAATGCAGACATGCAGATGGTCCTGATGAAACTTCATTTTCTTGAGAGTCTGTATTTAATGAACACCTGATGTCCTCCAAATGCACCCGAAATTAAACTGCTCCATTTTCTAGTATATTGATCTAAGTGTGAAGAGAATAGGGTGAACAGCAACATCCATAACATCCTTCTCTTAGGGACCCTGATCTTATGGTAGCTCTGTCTTGAGAATCAGGGAACTGGCAGTTAGGCCAGTCTCTTCTACTCCACATTTCAAGACCAAAGTTTGGCTTATTTTCAGTCAAACTGTCTGTATTAGTCAGGGTTTTCTGAGGAAACAGAATCAACAGGAAATATCTGTCAATAATATGAGATTTTATAAGAGTCTCTCACGCGACCATGGGGATGCACAAGTCCAGGTTCTGCAGGCAGGCTGCAAACCAGGGACTCGATGAGAGTCCAATGAAAGGTCCTTGATGAGTTTCTGGGAGAAGTTGGCTGTCCAAAGACGAGGTGGGAAATTCTCTCTGAATGTTGAAATCACTTCCCCTTTTAAGGCATTCAACTGATTGGATAAAAGCGTCACCCATTGCTGATGCAATCTCCCTGATTGATGCAGATGTAATCAGCCATCCATGCAGTAAACTCACTGGTGATCAAAGTCCATAAATGCTTTTGCATTACAATTTGCCCAGTGCTTGCTGGACCAAACACCTGGACACAATTACCTGGCAGAGTTGACACATTAGCCTAACCATCACACTGTCTATCAGGTGTAATTCTTACTCTTCAATACCATGTATCTAAACCTATATCAATATCACCATAGTATGATAGACTTCAGTTTACCATTCAGTGGTAGGATTAATAATGGCCCCTGAAAAATGTCCACGTCCTAATCCTCAGAAACTCTGAATATATTTTCTTACATGTCAAAAGTGATTAAGTTAAGGATCTGGAGATGGGAGATTACCCTGGATTATCTAGGTGGAGGCAAAAAGTCAAAGTCAGACTAAGGAGTTGGGATGATTGAAGCAGAGCTTGAAGTAATGTGCTTTGAAGATGGAGAAGGGTCCACAAGCCAGGGAATGTAGGTGTCCTTTAGAAGCTAGAAAAGATTAGGAAACATATTTCCTTTCCCTGAAGACTCCAGAAAGTTTTCAGCCCTCCTAGACACATTGACTTTTGCCAAACTTCTGACCTCAAGAACTGTAAAAGAATAAATTTGTGTTCTTTTAAGAACTAAGTTTGGGGTAATTTGATACAGGAAAAATAGGAAACTAATACATGTTTCCTTAGGGCACACACTGTTTTCACAGAATCTTGAATTTGTTAGTGAGGGAATATAAAGGGACATTACTGGAGCAATGACCTTGAGAAAGTGAGAAGAGATTGGATCTGGGGCACAAGTGGAAGGATTGTCCTCAGCTAGGTAGAGACACTTGGCTTCATTTCTTGACCTCTAATGATATGAATATCATTAGCTGTGCTATCATTGGGGGCCAAGCTCTTAGGTTTCTTCCAAACCCTTTGAGCAGTGTTATTTTCTATCTTTTCCTCAGTTTATGTCTTCCATCTTTGAATGAGTCTATTTGCAATGATCCTATCACAAGACTGCTTCTCTTTTTCCTTTAAACCTCTCAATAGTCAGTTTTAACCTTTTGTAATTATTTTCAGAGTTATCTTTAAAGATTATCCAGTTAGCGTAAAAGTCTACCAGAGCAGGGGTGTTTTTGATGCCCAGGAAACATCTGGCAATGTCTGGAGACATTCTGTTTGTCACAGCTTGGGGAAGGGGAATGTGCTAGTGGCACTAGTAGGTTGAGGCCAGGGATGCCTACTAAACATTTTATAATGCACGGAATAGTTCCTCACTACAAAAACGATCAAACCCCAAAATGTCAATAGTGCTGCTCTTAGCTGTTGAGAAAACCTGTTGTAGAAGATACATCCTTCTTTAACTAATTTTATAGTGTTCCTTTCCCTCTAAGTCAGGCTTCATGAAAGAGTAGTTTCCACTCATATTTTCGACTGTCTTCCCATTACTCTTTTACTACAGCAAGCTGATTTCTACTGCTAAAGACCTATGCTGTCCTTTGGATAACTCTTTCAAACCTATGACTTCAAATTCCACAAAGATACAAGTCATGCTCACATCTTTATATTTAGCCAGTTCTACCTCCAAAGCTTCAGAAAGGTCTAAGAGAATGCTAGGCATCACCATTTCATTATTTCAAACCCCTCACATTGAACATATACAAACCAAACTCATCAGTTTATCACCGAAACTTGCTCTTGCTCATGCATTTGCCAAATTCTTCCCCTCTAGATATTCAAATCCCTGCTTTTTTGTTTTTCTCTTCCTGTCTATTATTGCAGCCACTCACATTTCTGGTAAATATGTCTATTCTTTAAAATTAAGTTCTAATTTCTTCAGAGAAACCTCTCTTGATACCTCCAACTACTAAGGGGTGCACTGGATGCCCTTCCTCTGTGCTCATTCTCGATGGTACTATATCATCCTCTGATACATCAGTTATACAATTTGCCATATGGTATTAGCTATTAGTTACACAGAAATGGAAGTTTATGAAATTGAAGAGCATATGCCCACAAGTACCCAAGATGAAGATCTTTTGTCTGCTTGATCAGATTCTTTTGTCATAATGTCCTTCACATGCTAGCAGTGGACTATAGATTTCACTTCATGTATAATGTAGGTATGGGCGTGTATATGACTACATATACACACACACACAATGTGTATACATGCATACATAATTTCCCTCTAACATTCCATTTCTGACAGTAGTTTTTTCATCTTTATTCATTATTCATTTACACTCACACTTCAAAATACATATCTAATCCTATAACATCCCAGCTTAAACATCTACCAGGATTTTCCATTCTCCACAAATGAGCCCAAATTCCTTTGTTAGAATTCAAAATCTTTTATTACGATGGGGTCGCATCCTAAATTATTTGCCATTCATTCCATTCATTCTCAGTCCTATTCCAGGAGAAAACTTGGATACAATCACAGAGGTCTTTCCAGACTTCTTTTAACATATGACATGAACTTTCATGTACCATTGTCTCTTTTCTTTCCAAAATGCTAGGGTAAAACCTTACCTCTGGAAAAACCCTCCCCTGACTGTGATAAGCAGAATTCTAAAAAGGCCCCCATGACATTTGCCCCGTGGCAAATGTGCTTATTTTACATTCCATGGCAAGAGGAAGTCTGCTGTTATAATTAGTATTAATACCTTAAAATATAGAGATTATCTGGGTGGGCCTAACCTAATCACATGAGACCTTTAAAAGCTGAGTATGACTCTGGCTGGTACCATAAGGAGAAGTCAGAGACATGTGAAACATGAAAACTCCTGTTCCATTGCTGGCTCTGAAGATGGAGTGGTTCACATGAGAAACAATGACCTTTAGGAGCAAGGAGTGGCTACCTGGCTCACAGCCAGCAAGTAAACCAAGACCTCAATCCTATAGCCATGGAGAACTGGACTGTGCCCATAACATGAATGGATTTGGAAGCAGATTCTTTTTTAGAACTTCTAGATAAGAGCCCAACTTGGCCAACATGTAGATTTCAGCCTGGTGAATCCCAGAGCAGAGAGCCCAGTCAAGCCCAGTAGAACTTTTGACCAGGAGAACTGTGCAATAATAAATGGACGCTGCTTTAATCTGCTAATTTTGGGTAAATGTTAGGCAAAAATAAGACGTTAACAAAATTTAGAAAACCTAATACACTGCGCGAGTTCCAACTCTCTCTCCATCTCAAAAAAAAAAAAAAAAGGAAACGCCTTTTCCTATTCTATACTTCATACAGCTATTATGATATCTACATGTGTCTGCTTCTCCACTTACTGACTTTTATGGTAGGTAGTATGTATTATTCACATATTATCTCAGGGATAAACAATTTAGTTAAAGAAGATTCATATGACAATTAATTAGTCATACAATTGCTTTTACTCTTTGGAAATGAGTGTATATAACCTTCAGCAGTCAAATCAAACTTTCTGACTAGCTTTCAAGGATGAGCTCAGCTAGAGGAAAGACCCCTGACACTACAATTTGATAAAGCAGTGTAGTCTAATTGACAGCTAGGGGAAAACCAGGTTGCTCTGTGCCATGCTATGGGGTGGTTTGGTACATGGCTCTTCTTGAACAATAAAGGTACAACTGCAAAAGAAAGAAATGAGAAACGTTTGCTATATCCAATGTATTCAGCCACGGTATTCTACTGCAATGCATATTTATCAATTCTTACCCTTCAAGAGCAGATATGCATTGTTTTTTTGTTTTTTTTTTTTTGTATTCAGAGTTTTCACTTTTGTGGTAAAAAGTACCAGCTCATGACCATCAGTCCTTGTCTAGTTCCAGATATGATCTAGCAATGTCACCTTCAATATTTGATAAACCAAGATAAAATGGTAAAAGAATCACCCATCAAATGTGACTACTTTGTTTCTTTCTGCAAATCAAATACTACTGCTGCTAGTAAAATTCAACCTATAATTTACAACCCAAAAGTAAACAGAAAGACTGACAGTTGAATGATGTTGGTTTAACTATGAAGAGTAGGCACTTGATTCAAAAGAATGCATCTTTCATTTTGGACTAGGTAATATCAAAATAACCTAGGAAAGAACCAGAGTGACTAAAATGTATGGAAGACTGCTTAACTCAAAGTATTACTTACAATACTTTGTAATACAAAGTAATTTACAAAAGAAAAATCCAAGTTTAATGGGACTTTATAGATTATAAATGTGAAAATTAACACTTCATAAAATAAATTTAAAGGAGAACACCGAGAGCGAAGGTACTTTGAGAGACTTTAGTTTTTTAGATTTTTAAAACTATACTATTAATATCAAGAAATAATGACTACAACTCCTTGGAGTCTGGAAGGATACAATGTATAAAATCTTGGTCTTATCATCTTGGTCTGTGGAGGAAAAGATTATATTAAAACGTGAATGCTAGAACAAACTATTAAAATACATACTTACCTTAAACCACCTCCACAGACTTCACCAGAGAAGAAATAAGTTTATGTTATGCCAGCCATGAGATTGCATGATTTTATTTGTTACTGCAACATGGCTTAACCCTAGCTTGACATACAGATAGAATAACATGAGTTTGGATGAATAGACATATGGAAGGCAGGATCAGAGCAGAACAAAAAAGACTAGTGGTCTCAGATGTTTGTTTTATATTCAATATTTGAAAACTTCATTGAAAAATATGAAAATCAATTATAGTGGTATGGTTTCATCTGTTCTTCTTCAAAAGTTTATTTTTTCATTTCTTGTGCCTTTCTGGCAGTTATATTATTCCTCTATTTCTTTTCATAGAAAGGACCTGTAAGGTATATGATAAAAGAGGGATTAGATGATTATCACTCAATGCAGGATAAAGTAACAAGATATATGACTATTTCAGCCAATGAAGGAAAGGGCTTGGTGCAGAGAATATATGCTATATTATAATTTACATAATGGAATATTTTTAAAAACATGTAAGGGGTTAGATAATAGTGTTATTCTATTAAATGAACACTTTTAGAAAGAGATTCCTTTCTGGCCAGAGACACATTACAATTTTGTTTTTCGCTGTTTGTGCTATTTAAGATGCTCAATGTTACCTGCAACTTTACTCTCAAAAAGGCAAAGTTGAATGAATCTCAGAATCTCGATTTTGTGCAAAAGAGTGAGGAGAAATGATGTTAGTCTTTCCACTTTTAAAAGGACAATACTCCATTTGCATAGTTTAAAAAAAATTTAGAAGCCTTGTTTGTAGGATTCCACTTTAAAAATTTAAATATCTGTAGAAGGCCTTAACTTTTTAGACAATTGCATACCAAAAAAATTACATACTTTCTGCCTGATATGTTTTTAGGCAAGATGTTTTGAAATGTGCTGAGGAAGTAACACTAATAAAATTATTTGTAGAAAGTATTGAGAGTAAAATTCTGCTAGTACCTTCTTCTTACATATCTTCTAACATTGTAAGAAGAATTTAATCTTATAATTTTATTTCTGTTATTACTAACGTCTAAATGTCTTAATTTCCATTCAGATTGCCAAAAATAATTGTATTTTTGGTTATATATAAAGAGAAATGAACATAAAGATCCAACTTTCTTGAGTACATTTTTAAATTTCTTGAATTTACTAAGCATAACCACTGATTTGTTAGATCTACAGTGGAAAACTACAAGTACAGGAGTGGGAAGATTATGATTTTAGAAAGGTGACAAAAGCAGAATTAAGTGGGGGCAGAGATTTGATAAATCTGTTTTTTTTTAAACAAAAATAACATACTATATTGCAAAAATAACACAATTTCCATTAATCTACATGCATATTAATAGTCTTCTTTTACAAAAAGCATCCGGCTCCTCTTGGAATACCCTGACAGTTAGTAGAAAGTCTCTGTCAATTATATAACATCAAATAGCAGCTCAAATATTTAGCAGCCTCCCTCAAAACATACACATGGTGAAAAAAATAAAATGAATGAAAAGGAAACTCAAAAACCGACATAGCCATGTAGGTTTGAACAGGGCATTGATATAAAAAATCTGTGTCTTAAAATTAAATAGGGGTGGGATGGAGTGAAATAGCTGAAATACCAATTGAATCTGACTGCTTGAAGATACAGAAATTATGGAATAAATATATTCTTTCTCTGCAGGAGAAAAGTAACTATAATTTCGCTCTAGGAACTTAGTGAAAAGTGCCTGCTCTTGTGGATATTTTCCACATAGAGGACAGAAGCCGAGTGACCTCAGTGGCAGCTGACAAGCCACTAACACTGATGAGCTGCTATCCTATCAATAGGCAGGAATCAGTGTAGCTGCTGGGGATTGCCACAGGGACCTCTAAGTTACATGCTTGGGGCAGAAGGTGACAATGACACCACAGCCACAAACATGGATGCCTTTAGGGAACACATTGTCTCATGTGAATTTTAGCATCCAGGGACACTGAAGATATAGGGTGACGGCAGAATAAAAAGTCAAACACTAGATTGAATAGTAAAGCATGAAATAAGGAACACATTTTCCATTTCATCCAAGTAAGACATTAAAGCAGCAAAAACGGCTCCCTTAACTATGTGGGGAAGGTATTAATTTTTTCTAATGGCCTATAAGAAAAAACATCACTTTACCTGGTTGAATTTGTAAAGAAGAGTCTCAAATATCTTAAATCTTTTTGTCTTGTGAGTGTTTCTTTTTGTTTAGATTCTAAGAAAGTGGTCAGGGGCAGGCTGAACCCTGAAGTTAGGGTGATTGCCTCTAGTTTCTTTTAATCTAGTAAAATACAATCAGCATCAGTGTGCAAATGCACCTGATAATTCCACAAGCTGTTTTTAGATTTTTTTCATAACTTCCCAGCTTACACTACCTGAAGATGGATAACTGTTTCCATGGTTTACACTCTGGATTCTAATTTGAAATGTTTTAAAAAAACACATACAAACAACAACAATAACAACAAAAATGGTCTTGGTGATGAAATGACTTCTCTTAAGTGTTTTATTAACCTGAGGATGCCTTTGGGGACTGAGAATTAAACTGAAATGATAAAAGAGGAGACACAATGCATGAAGAATTATTTGCAACCAGGTTGTAGAAAAGCGGAAAAAGAACCAGTTTTGGAGTCAGGCCAACATGAGTTTGCAAATAAGCTCCATCACTAGACATTGGACCTTGGGCACATGTCCAACTTCAGTTTTCTAAACTGTAATATGGGATAATCATATATATCTATAATATTATTGATAAATTAAATTACATTACAGCTTTGAAAGCTCCGAAAGAGTATCTGGTCTATAGTATGCATTTAATAAAATTCTCTAAGTGTAACTCAATTAAGTTTATACAGAGATAATGCTATGGTTCATTATGGAGTAAATTGGCGGCCTAGACACACCTAAGAAAAGAATTTCCCTCTTTCTAAGTTTGGATAAGAAAAACATTTCTTTGTACTTGGAAGCTTTTATATTTCAGCCTAGACCATATTCTAAAATGAGAATCTTTGGCAGAAAGAAACAAAAGAAAGGAGGCATCAGAAAAAAAGCAAAAAGATGCAATCGCAGTTTTAATTACTCTGTTTCCTTGTTCTGATGTCTTGGAAGACAAGAAAGTGTTTTTATTCTGGCATTTACTTTGGAAAGATGAAGGATCACTGGGCCATGAGTTCACAGAGTTGAGATGGTAATATGGTGCTCAAATAATAGATACTAAAATTAGTAGGAAAAGAAATTCTGAGGCACAAGGAGAAAAAGTAAAGCACAAAAGGAAATCTACATGTGTTTTTACCCTTGAATTGTTATCTGCCCACATAACTGGTAGATATCTATTACTTTATCACTTATTTGACAAATATTTATTTATTGGGGGCTTATCATATGCCAGGAACTTAAGTTTTAAGAACTGCAGAAACTGCACTAAACCAGACAGACAAAAATCCTTGCTTTCATAGCACTTACATTCCAGGGGAGGGGTGTTACAAGCAATACACAAAATGATTAAGCAAATGATGAAAAAAAACACCAGAAAAACATTAAGTGAGGAAGTGGTACGGGGAGAGCTGTGCTGGGGGTAGAGGCAGCAAGTGAAATTTTAAATAAGGTTTTCAGAAAGAGGTTCACTAATAAAGTATAATCAGGTAAAGGCTTAAGGAGGCGAAGGAACGAGCTATGCACATAATTGGGAGAAAAACATCATAAGCAGAGGGAACACACAAGAAGAAAGAAAGAAGGGGTACCCTAAGGCAGGGACACACGTTCTATGCTGGGAGAGCACAAGGAGGCAGGTATGAATAGGGAACAGGGAATGAGGATCTGGGTGACTGAAGTAGAATCGGTGGAGGTAGCCAAAGCCATACCTTGTAGGGCCTTGCAGGATACTCTAAGAATTTGGGCTTTTATTTGGGGAGAGATTGAGAGCCATTAGCAGGTTCTGAGGGCCATGCTCTGACTTCCGTTTTAATCAGTTCACTTTAATAATAATAATAATAATAATAATAATAATAATAATTTTCTGGATACAAACAGAAGGAAAAGTCAACAGGATTTGCTGATGGGTCAGATGTGAGATGTGTGAGAAAGAGGAGTCAAGGGTGATGTGGATATGCAGGGAAAAATTATTTTCTTGATTTAAATTTAACAGCTGGACACTTCTCAAAATAATTCTGCCATAGATTTTCATCTTCCCAATCTGGGGTTCTCCTTTTATATTCCCATAGTTCCTATCAGGTAAGACTCAAAATTTCCCTTTGAGCATCATCCTAACTAGATTTTGTCCTCTTGAAAACATTTATTTCCATGTTCTCAGGTCTTATTACAGGACCTGGCACACAGTGTGTGGTTATGGTGGATGGAGAGTGGTAGACACTTTTATTCATTCGGCCTACTATTATCTATCACATTCTAAGTAAAAGTACTTTTCTTGGCTATTGAGCTTTTGTGGATATAGAAGACTGAATTAAAGAAGGCAAAAAAAAAAAAAGTTAAGTATTTGCTTCTCCAGCCTCGCTTACATCTTGGACATAGAGTTGTGATCTTGGGTCTTGCTTGTAGAGATATCCACAACAAATGTAGCCAGGTGTGTTAGTCCACAACATGCAAGGGCAGTTAGTATTTCTTTCTCTCTCTTGTAGAAGCTGCACTTTCTTTATCAGATTAGTTATGAGGCATGGTTTTGGGTATTTTTCTTGGCAGTTCCCAGGCCTGTTTCTCCAACCCACAAAACTATTCAGTGAACTACCCAATATATTTTCATAAACTCCTTTCTGCACAAATAAGCCATGGTTGACTTTCATTGACTCTGAATAGAGAACCCTTACTCATGTAGTGTTCAATTAATATATATAAGAATGAATATAGAAACCCACTTTCAAAAATATGTATACCTTAACCTGAGATGGAACAGAAGTTTTATCTTCATATTTATCACTTGCAAAACATGGAAGAGAATACTAAAAGGGAAGAACACAGGTGAGGTGGAATTTGATAAGAAGTAGATGAGAAGTAAAGGGACTAGTTTCTGATTTTGGGGTCACTGAAAATTTGAGAATCTGGTCATCAGTATGAATCCCCTTCCTACAAAACTGTGAAAGCACAGACTTTTTCCCATGAAATTTTAATGATATCCAATGCTTTGACCTCTTCCCTTCTTTGAGAACAATAACACATGCTAAGAGGTGAAATAATAAAGTTAGTCATACTGTACTGCTTTATACATGTTGTTACCATGACTATGATTTCAAATTTGAAGGTAATATAATAATAGGTTTCAGAGGAATAAAATTGTATTTACTTATTGTGATTTCTCAAAGAGAAAATAATTTAAAAAAATACAAATAAATAGTTGAATTTGTCAAGTTGCTACATTGATATAAATATATTAATATTATAAAAACTCAAAGATTAGTGAAAATGAATTAAAATTGGAAGGGCAAAATCAATGCTAAATAATTACAAAGAAAAAAGAATAGATTTTGAGAGCTTTACAGATTATTAAAGATTACCCAAATTAAGGCCTTTATTTTTATAGAAATAAGTTAGGAGTAGTAGAGAAATTAACTAAATTGCCTAAAGTCATCCATCTAGTTATTAATTCCCAAAGGAGTATTCTGTCATTAAACCAGTCATTTTAAAGAAGAATGTATCATACCGCTTTTTGTTCAATGGAATCTTATAGTCAAACTCAAGCATGTGAAATAGATAAAAGCAGAGCAGAAAGGGGAAAACACTGAAAGGCCGACAGCCCTTTGTTGTGAGAAGCAGTTCGAATGGCTATGCACTATAACATGTGCCTTTCAGTATGAATATGCAATAACAGGAAATAATAATTCCCTATCGATATTTACAGGTCCCATGCTAAGTGTTCTCTGATACATAATCTCACTCAATCTTTCCACCAAGCTATGCAATGGATACTGATTATTTTTACAGGTGAGGAAATTGAGGAGTAGAGTGGTTAAGTAGCTTGTTCAAGGAAAGAGAGAAGAGGGAGACAGAGCCAGGACTTTGACCCCTGAGTTGTTCAACAAAAAAGCCTATGCTCAACAGTCCTTCAATTTTAAAACATTACATAGTTTAATAGAATTGTTTCCTTATGTTCTATTCTGTTTTATGTTCACACAGTATGTGCATCTCATAATCTATAAAAATGAGCTCCTAAACAGAAAGAAAACAATCAAATAAAAATATTTTTACAGGGAAAATATTTTATTGACTTCTGTTGTCATTTGGATAATCACATACTTAGATACCATCTGAACAATTTACAAAACAGGAAGTGCACTAAAGTGGAATATCTTGAATCATCAGTACATGTAGGCTGAGCACTGTGATTTGATATCTGGAAAAGTTTTCTAAATTATTGAGGTTTCTAACATTTTCAGTGACATCTGAGCAAGGCACATCAAAAGTTTAGACCTTTCTAGGGTATCAGTTATGATAGTACCAGAATGGGCAAAAGATTTCATCTCTCTGGGCTGAAGCAAATTGATTGGTAGTGATTTTCTGTGCTGTGGCTGATTACAAAGTGTGATTCGGTCACAGGATGGGAGGTGGCATCACTAGAGCCATGTGTTTACCTGTATTATGCATAAAACCTTCTAATGTCACTTATTTGACTTTAGCAAAAGTGAGTCATTACTTAGCAATAAGAGTTTGTCCATATGTAATTTGAAGTGTTTGAAATAATTGGTATAATAAACATATAATGTATAGTACAATGCCTGGCTTATAATATATATTTCATCAATGGTGGGTATTATTTATTTTTATTATTTATAAGAAACATTTAAATAAGCTACCAGCCTCTGATGGTTTCTCACTTCTTTTCCACAGAATTATATAATAAAAGTAGTGCCATACTGTCCACAAAGGAGTTCTTCCAAAATTATTTTTTCTTGAGACTGATGCTCCCTAGGATTTAGAGTATGGGACAAAAGGGTAAGTGAAGTTGTTGATCCTTTTCCTCCCATGCAACCCGATCAATTATAAGCAGACTGAAGGTGTCACTTAATCTAGACACATTAGGGGCTTTCTTGTTGGTAAATGCAACAATTCAAAACTAAGGGCTCCTACCTCAAACCCGAAGTGGACCATTTCTGTGGAAGAGTTCAGCTTCAGCCACGGGCACACAAGAAGTGTAAGGATGGAAAATGTTTGGCTTGAGGAAGAGGCAAGAGAGAGATAATAGGAAAGTAGAGAGATGGGAAAGACAGCGAGAGAAGAAGAGAGGGGAGGAGAGTGAGAATGTGGGTGGGGATTATAGATGAAAGCTTTTCACTTTCAGAGAAACCTTCACCACTCCTTGGGGCATGGACCCATGGATGGCAGGTGAACCAGTCTCACCAATGAGTAAACCCCTTGTTCTACTTAGGAAAGGGCTGAGTAGGAGAGGACCCAGAAGCATTCACATTAATATGGTTCTCTCCCAGGCAAAAGTCTCATTCCCATTTTGTAAATATGATATGAGGAAAATAAGCTCTGTCCCTAACAAGGCACACAAGGAACTATGTTTCATAATTACACTGAGCCAAATTGTATTTCCTTTGTCTTGTTCTCCTAAAACTTCTATATCTGATTATATGCATGGATGGCAGAATACACACGGCGGGGCCGTACAGAGTTCCAGTTTGCATAATCAAGTAGTTGTTTGGTGCCCGTCCCATCTAAGTCCATGGAGGGCTTTTCTCTATTGACTACGATAGCCTATTCTCTTTCTGCTGCTGCTTTTCCCTTATACACGTTGTCTTTCTCTCTTTATCTAATAGCCCCTATGCAATTCAAATCAACAAGTTTTACTGAACCCCTCTTACACACTGAGAATAGGGGAGAATGGGTACTTCACTTGAGTCAAACACTTGTACTGAAGTGAGTTTTTAATACACTCTTCAGAGGACATTGTGTGCTGTCTCTCTTAGGGTTTCCTAATTATTCATTCTTTTCAAAATACAATGTTATCGAGAGTGACTGCAGTGATGTACCTAAACCTCAGCACTTTGGTCCACAGTTTTATCACAATCTGGCACTTTGTCATTATAGATTCATATCTAAAATTGGCTAAGCAAGCTGTAATATTATGTGCTTTAACATCACAGGTAGTCAAGCACTGCAGGTGAATTATAGAGTGAGTGGCAGGCATAAATAAGGCATGTTTTTGTTTTGTTTTGTTTTCTTGGGGTGGGGGGGAGAGACTTTCTTTAATTGAAATTTTCCCTAAGTGATGATTTTCTTATCTTGATGGCTTAGAAATTATTTCTTTTTTCCATTAATGCTAAAGACATAATAAATTAAGCACTTTTGGCTTTAAATTAGGGTGGGCTATTCAAATATTGAAAATGTTTAGGTTGAATGAATCAAAGTTTTACAAAAAACAAACAAAAATCAAACAGAATGGGAGAATATTGCATTTTCCTATCTAGAACCTAAACTCTCTTTGAATGGTTTCAATTCTTATCTTCAGTCTCCTCAGGGAAAAGCCAATAAAGCAATGTGGACAGCTGTGGTGTTGTCTGAAGACAAAGTCTTTTAAAATGAGGAAAGATTTATATTTCCTTGTGAGTGAGTGTTTGTTTAGGCATGAGGTGCCTACTAAAGTTCATATGACTAATACTGACTTACTAATACAAGTTTGAGTTCATCTTAAATATGTTTGAAATGGAAATTTTCTTCCCTTTGCCAAACTGATTATTATATGGTATGAAATTATTAACTAATTCAAATGGATCCATGTAAAAAAATGATGGTGTACTTTTGTCAAATTTGTCAATGCAATTTAGAACATGTGTCAAAACTAATGATTCATGAATCAAGTTGGTAATATCTCTTAAAATAATTACCAAAAATTGTACTTGAAAAATAGAATTATGGAATATATTCCTTATCTGGCAAAGAAAAAAAGTAGGTATTTGAAGCAAAAAATGCCAATGTTATGAATACAATCCAATCATAGGAAAACCTGAAAAAAATTAAGATGCCCAGAAACATTCAGTTGGAAATACTAATTTTGATGATTGGAAAAATTAAATGTTATATTGGATGATAAGATCCGAGAGTTGAAGAGGTCTTAGAAATTAGATATTCATATTTCCATTTGTTAGGCAGTTTTGAACTGCAGGTAACAATACCTGACAAAAAGTGGTCAAGCAATAAAAATTATTACCCTTCACAGTACAACACATTCATAATAAAGGAGGTAAAGGGTTGATCCAAAAGCTTAAAAATGAAAAGCCCATGAGTCAGTTCTTTTGTTATTCTTTTGGCCTACTTTTCATTGTTGCAAGGTGGTTACCAAAGCTCTAAGCTTCACATCCTCACACATCAATCTCCAAAATTAGGGAAAAAAACAAAACAAAACTGGGCTTCTTTTCACAGGTGTTTCTATTTTTTTTTATAGAGTAAAAAATTAAAGCCCCAGTATATATTTCTTCCAATCCCATTGGCCGAACAAGGTTATGTGTCCTTCCTGGCCTTAGGGGAGTATAGGAAAGAGAAAATTATGGCAGATAGGCTCTCAGAAAGGAAATTGGTGGTAGGGTCTCCTATGTAGGCAAGCAATAGTGTTTGCCAGCAGATTGGTAGGGGAGTTAAGAGTGTAGGATTTGGGGCAAACATCCTAGGTTCAAGTTCTGGCTCATCCATTTCTAATCTGTGTGATCTTGAGTAATAGTTTAATCTCTTAGAATGTCTATTTCCTCATCTATAAATGGAGGTAATAATGATGTCTTCTTCAACTAATATGAGCTATTTTTATTATAAAATATTTGGTTAACAGTTATATAGAGAAGCACTGTTTGATTAACTTTGCACTGAAACTTTTACTTTCTTTAAGTGACTCTTTAGAGATTTAGAATCAGTCATATTAATTTTTCAGAAATGCAAAATGCCATGTTATAATAGAATGGCAAGTGATATTATTTTTATTGCATCCTAATGGTCTCTCTAACTTATTTAATAGTTGTGTTTAACTCAAACTCAAAAGTATTCTGCCATCTCCTGTTACCTTCATTCTGCCCATCCCCCCTCACCCTAAACAAGAAAAATTATACAGGGTTAACTGATGTAATCGCCAGTTGACATGAGTGTAAGGAAAGTATACACCCTCAAAGTATCCCAACAATCCAGCTGCATGATATAGGTAGGTGTACGTACACATATCTGCAGTATTATGCAATAATACACAATATTGCCAATCTTCCTTTGAAGTTGGAAAAATTACACTCTAACACTGGAACAAATAGAGAACAATTCAAGTAGTTTCAAGCAGAGAGATTACCTTGGTAGGTGAAGACAACTACCTGTGAGATATTACAAAAGAAGTATAAAATCTATCTCTGCCTTTAGGATGCATATGCTTTAGTTGAAGCATTTACATTAAAATACATCAAAATCAATGTAGTGCTAAACTCCATTATACTGCATGAGGTTAAGAGAAGTTTTGAGGATGCAGGTATTAGCATGGACTGGAAGCATATAAAGAGCCAGGAGTTGATGGAGGTCAAACTTCCTCAGATGGGCATGATACAAAAGCAAACACCCCAGGACATGATTAAAGATGGTTGGGTGCACTGGCTAGATGAAGATATGTACAAATAGTGTGGAATATTGGTTTTGAGGACGTTTCATGGATTAATGAAATATTTACTGAGTTTCTACCATGTGTCATCAGTGTTAGGTAATGAGTTTGCAGAATTCAGTAAGAAATAGTCCTGTTTTGAAGCAGCTAGATTGAATAGCTGTGAGTAAGGTGTGTAGGGTAGGGGCAGAGGAAAGCAGATCAAACCTTTTATACGGATTAGTGAACAGGTTTCATTTTTGATTGTTTAGCAATAGTTATGAAGCAAGTACCCCCCAAAAATGATACAATGTAAGTACTAAGTTCATATCCATTTCCCTAATATACAATAAAATAGGATAATCATGTCAAATATTTTGAAAAAGCATAATAGTAAAACCAGAGTGAGGATTTCTGATATGCTTTATATTGCCTCCAGTAAAATATCTATCGTATTTACAATATGGGTGATGATATTGATAATTAATATTTACTGTGAATTCACCATGAACTATGAAGTCTTAAACATGCTTTAAATTTACTAACTCATTTTGACATCATGAGAACTTTACAAAGTAGGAACTCCAGTATTTTCAACTGATCAATAAGGAAATTGAGGCCCAGCAATGCTATATAACCTGCCTAAGATGACAGATCTGATAACTTGTAGAGCCATATGTGAGAATGTCTAGTTCCAGAGCCTGTCCTGTTAACCACTATTATGTATTTGCTCAATGTAAATTCAGATGAATAAAGAATATTCCATTTTTTCCAATTTCAATATAGCACATCCTGAAAATTTAGAGGACTATAAACAGCAGAATATTATGTTCTTCAATAATGGTTTTTCTTATTTGTTTACTAAAATATATCTTAAAATTTCATATTGTACTAAGATGCTTATAACTATGACTATGCTTTGTGTCCAAATTCATATATTCAAAGGTGAGTATGTATCAAAGATAACTATATATTGCAGTTTTTGCTTTTATTTGCTTATATGAAGGATAACAGAATCAATTTTACTATAAATACATGTGAAGATGTTCAACATCAATGCTCTAGTCTTTCAGCCTGACATTTCTTTGTGAAGTGGGCATAAAATTAAATTGCCTCAAATTAGAAGAGAAAATCACATACCGTGAAAAGTAACATGTTCAATGACAGTTGAGGCCATGTTTCCATTGAGGTATGTGTGAATTTTACCACAGGAGTTTCATTGATGTTAATGGGAATATGCAGTTGCCCTTCTTTATGTGCTCTGAATCGTTATCCCTTAATATCCTCAGAATATTAAACTTTTCCTGGCATTTTATGTTAGTTTTATTGTATGACATTTTTATAATTTATTTATTTGAAAAGTTGACATCAACTCCATTAAGTATCCTTAGTTCTAATTTTTTTAAGCTGCTCCTGTGTCCACTTCCTCCCTGCTCAGTATTCTGATATTCTATATCTTGATTCTTTTGAACTGGGGGTATTAAATAAACACCTAAAATTGGAACATATTATTCAGTTTCTTCATTCTCCAGCTTTTTTTCAGAAAACATTTTGTGAAGTCTGTTTGGTGTAGTGCACCCTGCTGGGCTCTGTAGGTATTCAGAAGATAAATCAGATGTACATGTTTACTTTAAGGATGTACTGGTTGGGTACAGAAGATAGAGAAAAAACGAAATAGAAACTCTAGGCAGTAAGTATAAAATCAACTGTATGAAAATTAGTAAAAGGGGCTTCATGCCTATGGCAGAAGAACCAGTGGCTCCAGGTCTAGTAAGATTAGTGGGCCAGAATTTCAATTCTAACTTGCTGCCTGGTGGGAGGAGGATTTAGCTGACCCTTGTGAAGTGAAAGAGTTTCAATATCAATCACTAAGAGCAAGGAAGCACAATGTTAACTGGAAATAATGCATATAAAGCACTTATATGTCTGTCTGGCATGTGATAGGTACTCAGCAAATATTAATTGCCTTGGGAGGTCAGGAGGAACTTTGATTAGGGATCAAGGTAACTTCATTATGGGATCACAGGACTAGTATATGAAGACATGAGAGAGAGCTATTTCAGGCCAAGAAAGCATGAGCAAGGAATGGCCAAGGAAGCAGGTGACCTTCGAGACCAGATCTTGAAGGGGGCATAAAGAACTCCCACTGGGTTTTTGAAAAGGGTGGGGCAGTTTTGTTTGTCACAGTGACTGAAGGGTGTTGTTGGCATTTACTGCCCTAACGCCAAAAATGCCAATAATTTTGTAATTCAGTGTCACACATAAAAATATTGTGTCTCCAAAAATGCCAAGAGTACTCTATTTGATTAAAAAAACAACTGAAGGATACAGCTGTAATTACTGGAGTTGTGTACCCCCACAAAATGGTCTTAATCTTAATCCACATTGCTGTGAGTGTGGACCCATTATAGGTAGCCCATCAAGAAGAAGTTATTTTTGGTTAACACATGGCCCAATGGAATGAGGGTGGGACTTAATCTGGATTGCTGGAGGCCTTACAAAGAAAATCAGGAAGTCACAGAAGCTGGGAAGGAGATGACTTCACCTTGAGACAGGAAGCAGAAATACAAGCCAAGATAACTTAAGGATTCCCAGCAGCCAGCACCAGAATATTACAGACTCTGGGGAAATGCATTTCCTTGCTGACGCCTTGATTTGGATTTGTCCTAGCCTCAAAACCATGAGCCAGTAAATCACCGTTGTTTAAGGCAACCCATTCTGTGGTATTTGTCACGAACTCTGCATAATGATTTGCCTTCCATGCATGCAATGCTTCTGCCAAAACTACTATTTGTGGACTCACAGAATGATTTATCAACCTTCATGATATTCCACATAGCACTGTTTCTGATCAAAGAACTCACACTTCACAGCTAAAGAAGTGTGGCATTGGGTCTATGCCCATGGAATTCACTGGTCTTACCATGCTCCCCATCATTCTGAAGCAGCTGGATTGGCAGAATGATGAAAGACTCAATTTCCGTGCTGACTGGGTAGCAATACCTTGCAGGGCTGAGGCAATGTTCCTCAGGAGGATGCGTATGCTCTAAATCAGCATCCAATCTACAATGCTGTTTCTCCCACAGCCAGGACTCACAGATCCTGGAATCAAGGGGTTGAAATGCACTAATCACTATTATTCCTAGTGATCCCCTAGAAAAATGTTCACTTCCTGTGCCAGCAACCTTATCCTCTACTGTTCTAGAGGTCTTAGTTCCAAAGGGGGAAGCACTTCCACCAGGAGACACAAGGATGATTCCACTGAATTGGAAGTTAAGACTGCCACCAGACACTTTGGGTTCTTCATGCCTCTAAATAAACAGGCAAAGAAGGGATTACTGCACTGGCTGGGGTGATTGACCTTGATTATTAAGGGGAAATAGAACTGCTACTATACAATGGAGGTAAAGAAGAGTTTGCCTAGAATACAGGAGGTACCTTAAGAATGTCTCTTAGTACTACCAAGCCCTGTCATTAAAGTCAATGGACAACTGAAATAACCCAATCCAGGTAGGACTAATAATGGCCCAGATTCAGGAATGACAGTTTGGGCCACCCCCACTACATTGAAGACCCATGATCAGCTGTGGTGCTTATTGAGTAAAAAGAGAATATGTGATGGGAAGTTGAAGAAGGTTGTTATAAATACCAGCTATAATTATGTGAGCAATTATAGAAATAGGGACTGCAATGGTTATGAATATTTCTGCCTAATTTTGTTATGAATATGTTTATGTATACATATATACATAAAGCAAATATATTTGTATTCTTTCCTCTTTTATCCCCTTATCATATAAGTTGACTTTATGTAACAGTATTTAAGTTACAGGATATCAAGGATAAAAGTGAATATGACCCAAGGACTTACATCCACTTCTGGGGAAAGGGCTAGTTTGTTTCAGCTTTCAGGTTATATGCAGAACAGTTGAATTATGTTAGATGAATGCATGACTATGTTATTATCTTTATTTGGATATTAAGTATGTTTTAAGGAGACGGATATCAGTGCCAAGTTGAGAAGGTGTGGACTATGATTGCTAAATTCATATGCCAACCTGTCTAGGTTATGTTATTCAGTTACTTGGTCAACAAAACTCTGGACAGATTGGTAACTGTGAGGATATTTCACAGGTGGCTTTGCATGTATAGTAAGTTGATTGAATCTATGGTTGATTGCATTTACAATTAACAAAGATGACTGCGCTCAGCAATGGAGTTCTTAAAGTGAGAACTGAGGGTTTCTGCCTCTTCAACCTGCCAGCTCTTCCTAGTGAATACTGCTTCAGCATCATCAGTTTCCAGCTTGCAGTCTGCCTACAGCGTTCAGATAAGCCAGATTTCATGAACATCCTTTTCAAAGTTCCCAGCTTACAGCTTGCTCTACAGAAATCAAACTTGTGAATCTCTACAGTCACATGAGCCAATTCCTACAGTTCCTATAATATATATAGGTCTCTCTCAATATATATTGATGGGTTCTGTTTTTCTGAGAACCCTAATACAACATGTAATGAAAGGATTCAGGGAGAAATAAAGTTGGAAAAGTAGGCTCTAATATTACAACATAATATCAATTGCCATGAAATAAGTGTGACTTTATTTGGTGGGCAATGGAGAGTCTTTGAAAGTTTTGGAAATGAGGAATGATATACTGCAAGATTTGGGGAGATCAGTCAGGAGGGGTTTATAGGCAGTGAGAATGAAGAGGAGGGAAATGATGGCAATGTCTGTTACTCAGTGGAAAAAGGAAGAGAACCACCCCCCAATGTCTTTTTTACCCCTATTCTTTTCCTTGTAGGAAGACTATTTTTTTCAAGATTGTTAACCAAACTTTCAAGTTTTCCTAAGAACTTACGACCTGAAAATGGGAGGAAAATCCTATCTAATCTTTCAAAGTCAGAACGTATTCCTCTACTCCAGTCTTTAATCTGTCACAATAAGTTTGCCTGAGGGACATAGTGGGAAAGCAAGCATCAGAAATGCAATTTCAGCAGCACAGCTCTCCCTGATTAGCTACAAAAAGCAAGTGCAGAAGCTGCTGCTCTAGGGCTACACCTGAGGTAGTCCGTCAAAACCGACACTGCTCCAGTTCTTCATGATCAAAAACCACTAGTCCCGAAATTCTTGAAAGTGACAGAGTGAGTGAGACACACACACACTTGCACACACCCACCTGCATACCTGCACACACACTCTTATATCCACTCTCTGACAACAAAATCAAGCAATGCAGCCAATTACTGATTCTGACATTATAGACCTTAAATTTCTTCTTTTAACTTGTTTTAACTAAACTTCCAAACAGTTTAAGACAAATTCTTCCACCCTGAATTTGCTTTAAACAGTGGCTGGAAGTGACAGACATCTGTAGGCAACCACCCTGGTCAGCTTTGTACAAAAGGCATTGATGGAAATGTAGAGTGTGCTATTGGATCCAGTCCGAAATCCATTTTGTGCTCTTGAAAATATTCTTGTGCAATTTCTCAGATGGGTGTCTATAAGAATCATTTTGTGTGTTATGTAAAACACACCCAGAAACTAATTGCTCTCCAACTATGTAAATCATGATGTTCAATAGGTTAATTACATGTTGCTTTAAAAAGGATTTGCTATTTTCTTTTTCCACTCTGTTGACTTTGAGGTTCCCACTTACGCTTACATGCCATTTTGTATTTTAGAGTATTCAGTAAAGCCTCTACTTATTATTTTTCTTCTCAATTAAAGAAGAGGTGCTCTACATAAGGAGTTCCAAACTCAAATTCACAAAACTCATGATAATAGGATACAGAGGGGGCTGTGGTAAACTAGGCAGAGCATGGTTCATAAAGGCATTCACATTCAATGTTCTTAAAAATCATGATGATAGACTCACAAAACATATGTTCATTTTACTCATGGACTGCTAGCTTGAGATCCCAGGTCACAAAGCTTCCTTCAATTCTTTCTTAATGGGTGGTTCCCCATAGGGTAGTCAGTCCATGGGGAGACTGTCTTTGTTGTTTAAGAATTGAGCAGTGTCTTCTGATGGTTTTAATACTGGAACTTCTGAACTTTCTCTATGGCCTAGAAAAGAGTTGTGGTGATGTGGTCTCTATTTCAATAGGAAGGAAGCATATACGGTGTCTGTGTTGCTTTTGAACAAGAAGAGGAATTTGTTCTTATTACTAAGGTTAACCAAGGGAAAAGGTAAATAGTAGAAACCAGTTTGATATCAGCTGGCTTTCAACATGCTCCTTGTTTACAGCAGGCTCACAACAATAGCCTAGGTGCCAGAAAGAAATTTTCAGCCACAGGCAGAGTATGGTAACCATAAATCTTGAGCATATACATTATTTTCTGACCACAAGTCATGATAAATGTATTCCTTGAAGCCCAACGATACTCCCCTAATTAATTTTAGTTCCATAACTGGACATTTGTTAAACTCACTCAGCAATTAATTGCTGTCTAAATAGGTATAGAGGAATCTTCTACAGGTTAATTACATGTTGTATAAAAGAGAATTTTTATTGACCCATTTTTCACTGGGTTGTCTGTTAGATACCCTTTATTTTTTACAAGTAATTTATTATTTTATAACTATTATAAAACTTAAACTCATTCTTTATATAATGAAAAAGTAAAAAAAAAACCACCTTGCCATTCTTTCCCAGTATATCAGTCAAGGTTCTCCAGAGATACAGAACCAATAAGATAGATAAAGATATAGATGATACAGGTTTAGATGATAAAGACATAGACATAGACATCGACATAGACATAGACATCATAGACATAGACATTTATTTATTTCCTTCCTTCCTTACTTATTTTAAAGCACAGACTCATGTGATTGAGGGGGCTTACAAGCCCAAAATTTATAGGGCATGCTTGCAGACTGGTAACCCAGACAGGAGTTGATGTTGCAGTCTTGAATCAGACATTTGTAGGGCCTGCCAGTTCAGGCTGGAAAATCAGGCAAGAGTTGATGTTGCAATCCTGAGACAGCATTTCTTCTTCTTCAGGAAACCTCAGATTTTGTGCTTAAGGCCTTCAATGGATTTAATGAGTCTCACCTACATCATCCAGGATAATCTCTTCTACTGAAAGTCAACTGATTGTAGAAATTAATCACATCTCCAAAATACCTTGACACCAACTTTTAGACTAGTTTTTGACCAAACAATTTGATACCATAGCCTGGCTAAGTTGACACAGAAAATTAACCATCACATCCACCATTAAAGATAATCTCTGAATTTGATAAATGAGCCTCAAAATCAAAGACCTACTTCCTGAAGAGTAAAATGAATAGGATTGGCCTACATGTTGCTGCAACAAATAAAAGGAATGTATATTAAAATCCTACTATGTGTCAAGTACTCAGACAACTCACAAATTTCACACTAATTTAATTCTCCTACCAACCTTTAGTTGCATTTATTAATGTAGATGAGCAAACTACATGAAGTTAAATAACTTCATAATTTTACTCAGCTAGAAAGTAGAAGAATCAGGATTCAAATGCAGGTCCCTCTGATTCTACAGAACATTTCTCAATTTCAAAATAGCTGTAACATTTTCTATTCCCTCATTAACTAGTTGTTATTATTTCTGAAGCCAGGCAATATGTTTAATTTACTTTGTCTTGCATGCAATTTCCAGCTGTAATGCAATGTAATGTGAGGTACTCTTGCATTGTTTTATTTTCACGTAGCCATCCGTTTGGATATTGAAATCCTAATCAACAGCAATACGGTTCTGACTACTGCTCACTCACCTGAGGGATTATTACAGATAAAGGAAAAAAAGTAACCTACCAATTTGAGCATTTTTGGTTAATTTTTTATTGAAAATAGCCCTTGAGTTTAAAGAGATTCCACAGCAAGGACAGAATGATCAGAGATGTCATTAGAGAAGAAAAATCCCAGAAAGATGTAAACCAGAAATATATAAAACTTACTAGGATCAAAAGAGACATTAGGATTCAGAAAAATGTACAGGCTAATTTAAGGAGGAAGCATATCTGAGCAAAATTCTGTGTCAAAAGTTCAGGTAGGGGGTTAGTTAATACAAAGGAGCACTAGAAGTGACTCTCTATGTGAGATATGAATGAAAATAAATGAGATACAGAGGTTCTAAATATACAGTTTGGGCCCACGAGGCTTCTTTTAAGCCAATTTGTTAGTATCTCATTATCTGCCTTCATTTCCTCAGGCAATTTCTGTATGTAAAGTGAATTCAGTAATTTTCAAATATCTCAAGAAAACCATGCTTTCTATCTAGATGAAGACATTGAAATAGATACTTGTATTTTTGAAAATTGTTCATCATCCCTCATCTGAAGACACTAGCCATCTGTTTTAATTTTGTAAACAGTCTCATATAAAAAACAAAGGTAAAATTGTATTTTATTCCTCTTCTTTCCCCAGAACATGATATAAAATAAAATATTTGTTTTCAACAATTCCTTAAAGAGGGTTAACTAAGGTCACGGAACTAGTTTAAGAATTTCTTTTTCTACACTGAGTTCTGATAAATATAATTCTATAATAAAAGTGAACATAATTCAAGGAGCTTTAGAATGGAATTATAATTAGGTATGGGTTATTATGTAATATATCAAATGGAACTTCTTATTATCTAACACTCATTACCTCTACAGGAGATTGAAAAGTAGTGTTTCAAAATGATGAAGGCATCACTATAAAATTATCTTTGTCTTCTGAATCTTTAAAGATTGAATTACATTTAAAGTATTTTGAATTATGAATGCTGTTGTGTCCTTCTAGCTCCTGGTTTAAGTATAGATTCCAAGAAATAAATAAAATACCTCCAGATGCACAAACACAATATGCCTTTTTGGCAAGGTGCCACATAAGAAAAACATGGACGAGGTCACCATTTTAGAAGAAAGTAACTTTAAATCTTATTACCAAGTTGTATTTCCCTTAAATTCTACTGCATAATAAGTACCTAAAGAACCAATGATGGTATAATTTCAGAGACTATGGGAAACACATATCCGTATAGAAATCGAGATTATAAATTCTAAAGATAAGGCCTTCTCAGTTCAGTTTATTGTTGTATCCAGGCCTAGAACTATGACTGACTCAGAACTGGGAGTAAGTTCACATTTTTTAGTTAATGATGATGAATAAATGAATAAATGATTGAACAACTGATGCTGAGGAACAGGAATTCAAGTATTTCTGAATTTGGGTTGATGTATATAATTCTGAAGAACCAAGATTCATCTGTGTTTGGGACTCAATAATTTCTCCTAAGATAGGTATTTTGATTAATTATTGCAAACTAAATGCAACACTAGGTCAAGATCCTTTAACATGGAAACTATTTCAATAGGATTCTAAATGATAGATCCTAAAAACAAACAAATAAACAACCTTAATTTCAATTAATTCCCTAAACATGTTATCTACAATATATATTTGAAGCACAGTATATTCCAGTTCTGTCTAACAGGAAATCCAAAGTTCAACCTCTTTCAAAACTTAATGGTTGCTTTCTTAATAAAGTAAAGACTTGAAATTCTCAGCTCAATATTTCACATATGGGGCAAAGGCTATTCCACTATTGACTCTCTTGAATTAAGATGCAGCTATGCTGAACAAGATTCAAGTTCCTAGAATATGGTTCTATCATGAAAAGGAAGGCTAATAAATATTTGTGAATTGAGTAGTGCGTGAATATTATGGAAAAGGCTGTTAAAACAAGGTAAGTTATGATTTTAGTAACCATATATAAATGAATTAAAAATGAACAGAAAGAAGCTATAAGTCAGGCTTACTGAGCATATTAAATCTGATTTTTAATGCTCTAAGAATCAAGTTAGACAGTGTGATATCCTGGCAAGTCACTTCCCCTCCCCACAATATAATTTTTTAAATGTATAACTTTATGATTTTAAATCATTTTAGATTTAAGTGGAGCACAGGAATTCTTGTAATGCATATAATATGGCTTTATTATTATTTATTATAATGCATATGAAACTTTTGAGAAAGTGTAAATCTTTACCTATACCTATATCTATCAGTAAGCACATAATGTAACTATAAGTAGTATAATTATTCTATTTCTTTATCTATGAAGCATGATTTAAATTGACTCATATGAAATAATTCCATTTAAGGATGAATAAAGTGAACACATTATTAAGTATTAAGTGGATATACTGAGAGCCTTTCCAATGAGTATAAGATGGTCTAGAAAATTATGATGAAATTGTTTCATCACTATGGCCGTGCATCTGCACTGAATTTTTCTCAATTACTGCCATTACCTATGTTGTAAGATACTGGGAACTAAATTAAGCACTTGATTATGTGCTGCCACACATCCAAAGTTGCTTCCTGAAAAAACTGCTGAGATACCGATGGGCACATTTGATTGGAGGTGTCTGGTCCTCAGGTAGTCTTCTCAGCTGCACAGTAGCTTGCCAAACATGACAGCTGCCCATATGGTTTCCCAAGCATATGCCTTACCTTCGACAAGCAAACGGAAAGCCAAACCCTCCAGGCCTTCAACGTGGAGCACAGCCCAGCGCCTCTGCTTTTAAAATTCTAATTCTTCGGGTCAGAGGAGGAGTTTTTAGGAGCATTATCTAAAAGACATGTATTCACACAGGCACTCCAAAATTTGTTACTGGGTAAAGTTGGATCACTTTTGTTTTGCTATTCAGAATTTTGTCTAGCAGAGTTGTTTTCTAATGTGATGCCTTCAGTTTGTTTTTAATGCTTACTATAGTAATAATAATAATAATAAACAGAATCTAACCTTGAACCAAATTTGCAATATCATTCAGTATCCCATATGGAAATAGATAAAGTAAATACAATACCATATTGTTCAGTATCATATATGTAAATACATAATATAATTTTAATTACTTTTATCCTGATTACTTGAAAACTATCTCTAGGGGATTAGTAAATAATTATATTTTCAAGGTGACCTCTGTTCCTCTTATCCTGTGACTCAGTGCCTAATTCAGATAGCATCTAGAATCTCTATGCTTACTGCCTCAAGTAGTGGTTGACACATTAGAACTAAAAAGAAACAAGATTTACCTAATAGACTTTGAGTTTCAAAAAAAAAAAAAGGAAGAATGTATAGTGAGTAAAAAAAGTTGTTCCTGTCAATCTCAGCCCTTTCTCTAGGGCAAAATTCAATGGGCTGGAAAGAGGATGTAAATGAGAGGCAAAAAAGAAAAGATTCTAGATATTTGTCAGATTGTGGAGAAGGGGCCCTTTGCACTGCTGATACCTGCAGAAATAACCTCAGTTTTGGGAGAGAATGACAAAAGCTGCAGATCATCTGAGGCTCTTTAAAAGCCAGGTTTAACTAGGCATGTGGACTGAGAGCAGCTCACAGAGTTTTCTTTAGCCTAAAGCAGTAGAGGAGAAGCAAAATGCCCCCTGAAAATGCACAAAGAGCCAGCAGGCTTAATATGTCCTTGGAATGAGGGCGACAAGGCTGCAGTGGCAACCTGCAAGGATCAGTGACCACAGACCAAACTGGAAAGAGGATGTCTCAGTGGCTGTCGGCAGGTAGTCTGATGGCACTGAGGTCCAGATGGCCCCCCACCTGGCATTTCTCAGACACAGTCCTGGAGGACAGTCAGTTAGGGCTGACTGAGATTGAGTTTCGGCAACTTGATGGCCCAGAACACAAATTAAGTTCAGCTTGAGAAAAATGGAGAAAACTTTGTTTCTTGCATGCTTGAACACCTGAGCTTATGCCCTGAGATTTCTCTTTGCTATAAGTCTATAACTGACATATAGGACAACACTTATTAATTGCATATAACATCTTAATTATGTTATTTAATTATTATAACATATATTATAGTCTGTTATTAATAGAATCATTTTATTTTGCCCACTATTCCGTATTTCCTATTTATTTAAACTTCCGTATCATTTTTATTTATAAATATCTTTCAATCCTTTCTAATGGGATATATTAAGGTCTATGGTGAGAATATTTGTCTACTCTTTCATTATATATTTATATATTTTTTTATTATACTCCTCTTATGATCGTCAACAGGATGATGACTAATATTTTTATTGGAATGCATGTATATTTTTCATATAAGATAGTGACAATAGTTTATCAATCTCAGAAACAAAATAAAGTTTTATAGTTTTCCCTTCTCTCACTGTTTGTCTTTCTCCTCATTTTGGTTTCAAGCACTGCAATCCTCAAGTCTGTAGTCCTATTGTAATGGAGTGGGGCAAGTGTTTTGGTCTTCACACTCTAATTTTAGACCAATTTCTTAACATCTCCATCCAACTGGACCATGTCGCACATTGAGCTAAATAAATTCTAGGCCATAATTTTCCTTGATATAGTGTATTATGCTTTACGAGAACAGTGAGCTTTCCTAGGGGAGCTGGGGGAACACATCTATTGCCCATACACTCAAACAAACGGATAAACTTCATTGGAACCGGGGACTGGGAAAGGGAAGAAAGGATGGAAATACATACAACTAAATATGTATATATTGGTTACACATGCTAGAATTAATTATGGCTCAGGTTAGTAGGCTAAACTCCATTTAAATTCTGGTCATGATTCTTATTATTGTTATTCATGTTCAAATCTAAGGTTTTATTGATTCTAAATTTTATGAATGCATAATTAATTTTATAACAGGATTCTTCATTTGTTATAAGCATCCTTACACTATAATTTATAATATTCCCTGTAAACTGTGATCATTCTACTCTGTAACTTGTCATTTAGGAAACACTGGCTTTCTAAAAAAATAACATAAACTGGAAGGAATGGGAGGATAGCTAGTATAAAATTTACTTTTTAAAATATTCTACTTATGAATTTTAAAATTTGCAAGACAAATTATTCATGTTTTCCCCATACTTTTAGAAGTGATTAGATTCTCCTATGCAAATAAGTCACATTCCTTTTTTAAAAAGTCTACCAGTCCTGTGAGTCTTGGATAGGAGACAATGTGTCCTCTGACATCTACTAATGGACAATGATCACAGACTAGTGCAGGTGGGAAATGCTATTTCAGGGTAATAGCTCACACCTGGAAAGGTCTATTTTTTTCCCTGGGATCTTTTTACACAGCAGTGAAAATAAACTAATTAGGTCAAAGCATCACATTGGGGCCTGTGAGCTATGACAGTCTCTCTCAGTTGTGTCCTCACAGGACACCACTGTCCAAAGGCAAACAAGCATTAAACTCCAAACTGTATACAAGCCCTTGATTTAGCCACTTCTACGTTCTGTGTGGTTGCTGCTGTGTTTCACTGCACTTGAATTCATGCAATGTTCACAGGGGAGAAAAGTGATATACAAGGATGAAGGAGAAGAAAGGAAAGAGAAACAAGGGAGAAATTGCATTTTCTAGAACCACAGCCTCTGCTCAGAGCTGAGTTCCCCGAGGCTCTTCTTGGGAGAGAGTGTTCACAGCCAGGGGTCATGAGCTCCATTCTTCAGCTACCTCGGGCATCTATGCTTCCCTGCACTGAAGCAACCACAGAGATGAAAATTCTAGGCATGGGCATATCTGCTTTGATTCCTTTGATAATTTTACTCCCAACATTAAAGGGAATAAAAAAAGTTAGAAAGAAAACCAACATGAGCTTGCCATCCTTCCCTCCTAGAAATCTCTTGTGGTTTAGCAAACTCTTCCAGGAGGATTTACCTCACAAGGGCCCCGGGTATACAGATTGGGAGATCTAAGGGACGAAGGCATCAACAATATTGGACCCATTTCTACTTGTTTCATCATTGCTTCATAATGCAGTGATACAAGGTTGGATTTGACTTGTAGAGGTTCTTTAATAAATGTTTTGTGGCTATTACTTCTCTTCTATATCATTTTGGAAACTTAAGGTTTTCATTCATTTAACAGATGAGATGGTTATCAATTACAACACACACTGCAAATGTAGGGAGATGCAAAGATTTAGGACATCCCCTGCCCTCAACAGGGAGTGAACAATATGACATGTACTTAATGTGTATTTAGTGCAAGTTTAAAATGCATTTATTTTTAAAATATTAAGAAAATTAGCATAATTTTAAATTAGGAAATGAATCACAATTCTATCACCCTAACACTTCATTTCTTTCATGTTTCTTTAAATGTCTAGTCTATTTTAAGCCATGTTCATATACTTTATGCTTTTTGTTAAACTAAAAGTACTATTACATATTTTCTTTTCTTAATACTGAGCTTTATTTTGATGGCTGCAAAATATAATCATTCAACAATTGTTGACTCTTAGATTTAAATTTTTTTCACTAATGTAAAATACAACAATAATATATTTGTTCTATCATCAATTCATTCAATACTTGAGCATCTACTGCATGTCAGGCAATAGCACATATTGTCAGGGAAACAATATGATTTTTAAATTAAGAGGTGATAGTTTAAATGGGACACAAACTTATAAATAAAGGATTAAAATGCATTGAGATGTCTGCTCACACACATGCTAGGATATTGAACCATGTTCCACTTATTTTCTTGAAGCCCCAAATGGCCAGATAATAGTCATTTGATATGGCTCACCCTAATACATCAGCTACAGAACTGCTCATAGGCAAGAGGGAGGGTTTCAGAGAAGAGGTAATATTTGAGCAGAACTTTGAAGGAAGATTTGTATTTCATTCAGCACATAGGTAGGGGAGAGCAGTGGTGTTCCACCCCTTAACTACTCTTAGGAGCTTAGGGACATGACATCTTCACAGTATTAATAATGACTCATCATCACAGTCATGGTCAATGGGGGTCAGCACCCCTGGGGGAGGGATGTGAATATCTCTAAGAAGACAGAGAGGGACATATATAGTTTGAAAAAGCCTCTAGATGAAATTGATTTTTACTTCCCTCTCATCCTCCCCAAATCCCATTCCTGCTATCTCTGAAAAGACACAGCTAGAGATTAAAGACCTTCTCCTCCTATGGAATTACAGCAAGGAGGAAGAGATGGGGAATGGAAGAAGATGAAGCTGGAAACACAGATAGGCTCCAGATTGTGAGAATCCATGAAAGTCAGATAAAGGAATTTAGGTTTGTCTTGCAATTGATGGGAAACAATGAAGAGTTTTGAAGTAGGTCAGCGAAATGAGTATATTTGAGACTTAGAATCATAGTTCTGAGTAATGTAGTGGACAGACTAACAAGGAAGGGACCGCAGATAAAAAAAGAATAATTCTACAACTGCAGGGTTGTTATCCCTTACTTAAAAACTACTCTATAAATTACTTCTTAAAAATATTGTGTATATATGTGTGTGTATGTATGTGTATCTCACATCAATTTATGAATAGTATCCCATTTTACTACAAAGTCTCTGAAAATGAGCATTATACAAGCCAGGCTAACCAAATAAATATACACTGATATGATGATTTCTTAGATTATTAACAGAAATATAGTGTCTCTGTTAAGAAGCCCAAATGGTCCCAATGTCCACATACTCTTTCCATCACCCCTGAAAACATGGTATGCAATTCCGGGCTATCTTTACATTCAATGCACAAGGATGTGGATCCTGAAGGGAGCTACCAGGATAGGTAGATGTAATGAAAATCTCATCTGAGAACCCCTTGAAAAAATTGGTGACTTTTATATCAGGGCACAAAAGACTAAAGGAACAAGAAATGACTGTTTTCTGATATTTGGTCAGTCATCATGAAAATATTAATGTTTTAACTGATTCAGAAGACTGGTCTAGGATGAAGGGACATAAATTTAATGGAGTTGAATGTAGATTCAATTTGTTACATGGAGTAATAACCCTCTACAACTGCATATATCCAAGCTCGTCGGAACAGCGGGGAATAGAGGACTGTGTATATATATATGTGTGTGTGTGTGTGTGTGTGTGTGTGTGTGAGAGAGAGAGAGAGAGAGAGAGAGAGAGAGAGAGAGAGAGAAAGGGGAGGAAAAGAAGGAGGAAGGGAGGGATGGGGAGGAGAGGGAGAGAGGATATAAATGCATATAAGGGATGGTTAAAAGTCAGAGGTCTTAGATATCTTTGAAAAGATATAATTTAAATACAGTGATAGGTAATGTCACAGCACAAGTCCTATCTATTCATAAAAAATATAAAACTGAGGGTTATGGCAAATAAAAAATAATGATTAGGCTGAGTAACCTAAGCTCTGTAAGACTCTCATTTCTCACTTGAGGAAAGGAATGAAACATGATTAGTACCCTGAACCCTGAAGAAGCAGAAGCTACAAGGTTCTTGCACTCACATCTAACCCACTGCAATCCACTGACTCTTCTCTCAATAAGCTCAACATATTCAACCTCCTTGGAGGTACAGGGAAAATGTTTCCGTCCTTATCTAATTAGGTGTCCTGCAGTAATTGACACTGACCAATCCCTCTTTGAAACTGGTTTTCCTGGTCTTTTAAGACTAGGTGCTTTCCCCCCTCTTTCCCAACTCATAATCTCAGGATGGCATTGGATACATTGGTTTTGTTTGTTTCTATGTACCTAGAGCTCAGCATAGTACCTAACATAGAGTAGGTTCTCCTTGCCATTCTTCATGCCAGATCATTCTCCTAAACCTAGTCTTGAAATTCATGTATTATATACCAAAACTCAGTAAGTGGTAGATGCTTAAGAGTTAGTTTCAATGTAGAATCTGAAATACTATCGATGACCTTGTATAGCTCTGTAACATTTAAATACATTAGCTTGGCTTCACTTTCTATATATCTTTTATCTATGCATGATTTTGGAAAATCTTGATAGGTCATTTGGAAAATATTGGTTCACTGTGTTATATAGCTGTTCCAAATGTTGACATATCTCCTCATACTAAACAAAAAAGTCACATGTTTAAATAGTATCCTGATCTCATCCAGAAAGCCTTTATTAGACCATGTAAAATTTACTGTTCTCCAACTTTCTGGGTTTTGCTTGAAAGCTTCAATTTTATCATTTGGCAACAAATACTGTCAGTGGTTTCCCTTGAGTAACAGGTTAATTTTATTCCATTTCGATGTGTCTGACAAATGCTCAAATCTATAAGTTTGTCTGCCAGTTGTTTCTTTAGGGAAAATGCTGTTCCATGAAAAATATCAGTTACTTCAGTTCACAACTGAGCAATTAGCAGCAGCATTTGTGTTTTTTTGTTTGTTTTTTCTTCTGGAAACAATCTGTACACAGCACAAGTACTATATGCAAACGTCCCACTCAACCACAGAAGATTTTTAAAACATGGAAACCAAGGGTAAAAATTTAATAAAATTAACTATTTAAATTAATGCTTTACCAAAGCATTGTTAAGTGAAATGACTCTCTCTTTTTTTCTGCAAGTATCAACTACAATGACTACAAGTGCAGTATGATGCTAATGCCTTGATTACTGATAACCTGCCAAGAGGTTTACCCTCTACCGCTTTTGCACCATCAGTGAAAAGGTCAATACAGTGGAAAAGAAGAAAATAATACCTTAGTAAGATTATGAAAATAGATTTGACCTTGTGTATTAACTGAAACATCTTGGAGACCCACAGGGATCTGTAGAACACATTTTGAGTTTGGCTTTTCTACAGAAAGCCAATATTCAAAGGGCCAACACTGAACTTGTTTTCTTCTGTCCATGACTGAGACTGTCTTTTGTCATCTCATTGGTAGATACCACTGTCCACCTTAAGACTGAAACCTGATATCATATTTAATCTTGTTTTTTTTTTTCCCTCACACCACAATACATCAGTTGTGACAACATAAAAATGATTAACATGTGGAATCAAGGCATTTCCTCTCCTCCAGACCACTGGATTCTGGATTTGGTCACTCAGTCCCTTTTATTTTCTTTCCATAGTTTTCAGTCTTGGTCTTGGGCTTTAATGATGGAAAATCATAAGGAATGAAGAATAACAATAAAAGAAGTAAAACAGAATATTTTTTATAAATATGTCAGGTTCTATGTGTTCAATACAGAGTTCAGAATTAAAGGAAGCAATCGAGGCAGTTTAAAATTAATTTTGATTTTATTTTCTTTTGATTGAAAAATCTATTACCTCTGCTCCCACCTAGTTCAGAAAACATTATGTCTCAATGAGATTAATTCAATAACTGTCTAAATGTTATGCACTGCAACCAGTCTTACCTCCTCCCAAATTATTCCTCTTCCTATAGCCAGAGTTCACCGATTCACTTACCATTTTAAATATTTTTCTAATGCCCTCAGGATAAAGTCGAAATACCTTATAATGGCTTAAGGCTTTCTAATATGACCCTAATTAACTCTTCAGTC